>CM071837.1:45179741-45779741 GCA_036507285.1 Trichosanthes cucumerina | reverse complement strand
CGTAGATGACCATTAGTGACTCGACCTTAATCTTGAGCGTGTTACGGACTCATGTCTGCAGGGGTCTGTCCTTTGATTAGTACGGGTGAGGGTGGTCATTGTTGCTCGCCTAATATGCCTACCTTCTCAGGGGCAAGACCACGTGGGGAGCTGGGAACTTGACTACGCAAGAAGGAATTCACTCGTTCCCGACTTAGGGAAACTAGAGGGGTTGTTCCCTTAAGTGTTGTCTCCAGGGCTTGAACAACGGGGCCCCACTCTCTCATTGGCCTGAGAGGGTTGTTGTTTATGGTTGGACCATGCAACGTAGTTGTTCATTAGAGGAGCAGTGGGACTTAAGGAGCAAAAGGTAGACACAGGGGTAAAACGATAATTTGACCCAGCTGTGACTACGAACAACCTATGAAGGGTCGACTCATGGGTATTGGTTATATCGATGGACACAACTTGTCCTACAGTGATGAGAGTGCAGCTACGGGCTTTAGTGGATCATTCACAGTAGCTAATGAATGTTGAATAACCGGGTCAAAGAGTTTGACGAGTTATTCTCGGATCATTGGAGCTTGTCACGTGTAGGTCCATTAGGTCCCTCGGTTGCCTCAAATTGGACAAATTGGGGGTTTACAATTTGGTGTGAATTTGAAGTGTTCAAATTCATTATTTGGGTATTTATGTCATTTATATGAGATATAGATGACATAATAATAGTTTGATGTGAATGAGATTCATAATAAACTATAGTATAGCCTAATTGATTAATTAGTGCTATTTGGAGAAATAGAATTGAGAGAAATAAAATTGAATGTGATTCAATTTATAATTCCACATTTATGCAAATGAGATTTGTATAATAAGGTATGAGATACCTTATATTATATAATATGCAAATATGATTTGTATATTATATAGTTGTGGTAAAATGGTGAATTGGTGGAGATTTTAACTCCATCACACACCATTATAAAAGGATGCATTCAAAGGCATCTCAAGACACTTCTTGCCTTTTTTTGGATTTCCATCCAAAGAGAGCAAGACAATTCTCTCTAGAATTTTCTCAATTCTCTCAAAAATTTCTCTTCACCCAAAACCAAAGGGAGTCCCACCTACTCTCCCTCAACCTCCCGAGAACAACCGAAAAGACCCTTTGGAGGTGTCTCCCTGTACGAATCGTGGTTCGTGTTCGAGGAGGATGTTGGATCTAGAGAGATCGTGACCAAAGGAGGAGAAAACGTTGAAGAAGTGTTCTTCAAGAGGTTAGTATTCATTATAGTTACTGTTTTCTCTACTATTTTGCATGTTTAGCCTAGGATCTATGAGATAGATTCAATTTTAAGATAAGAATTACACAACGGATCAACGACGTTTCACAACGTCTCCGCTGCGGGAATTCAAAACTCCTTCAGGGAGCTGAGAGTTGGGATGTAATTCGATGTTCTATCATATAGTTATGAAATTTTAAATCCATGTACTCTCCACCTCGATCCGATCGAAGTGTTTTAACTCTTTTACCTAATTGATTTTCAACCTCAGCCTTGAATTCCTTGAACTTTTCAAGTGCTTCAGACTTGTGGTGCATTAGGTAAATATGCCCATATCTGGAATAATCATCTATAAAAGAGATGAAATATTCATATCCTCCCCTAGCTTTAACATTCATCGGACCACAAAGGTCTGAATGTATAAGCTCTAGAGTATCTTTGGCTCTATAACCTTTTCCACTAAAAGGTCTTTTAGTCATCTTGCCTTCTAGACAGGATTCACATACTGGCAAGGAATTTTCTCCTAACTCGTTTAGAAGTTCGTTCTTTACCAATCTCTCAATCCTATTGAGATGAATGTGACCCAATCTTAGATGCCACAGATGAGCACTTACTTTAGGAGAAATTAGTTCGTGTACTTGCAATTCTGTAAAATTCACTTGTTAAATATTTTAACTGAATTAATCCATTTGCAAATAATTCTCAAGAAGAACAACTCATAGTACAATACTGAAGGGGGACGCTCCCGTTTGCACAAGGAGGCCAAGTATGAGTCTCACGGTGTGAACTTCCCGGAGATAGCGTAGGTGGAAAAATATGTATCTCATACATTTTTCCCTCCCACTAAATACTTTAAGTTTATAGGAATCTTTCTTAGGCTAAAACCCGACTAATGGTTTTACCTAACTCTATCAACATAACTCTTATATTGATGATCAATGTAACTCTTATATTGATTTTATCCTAAGTTTGTTAATATAACACCTTATATTAAACCTAGGATTTCTAGTTTATTAACCCCTTAATAAACCCGTTGACGCTACTGTAATTTATAAGACTCTCTGATTAAATTTAACTCCCGTCGAGTTCGGGTAGGGTGTGTTCCGCACCTTAAATAATTACAAAATACTGACCTAGAAGCAGAACTTTCCTTAGACAGAGTTCCTCTTTTAATCATAGCTTATAAATTACTTGGATCCTAATTCTAATCTAATTAGAACTAGATAACCTAAGGTCTATTATTTTCAAGTTCTAAACACTTTAAAACTAATAATTAACCTTAGGTGACATGCATACTATGTTATAGTGCTTGATCATTCATCACATGAATAATAAGACATTCATAGCATATTCATCTCATGAAAAATAATGCATGTCAACGTTGTCTAGAAATTAATATAACAACCTTATATTAATTAATCATGCAAACTATATAATATAACTCCTTATATTATAAATGATGCATGAAAATTCTTAACCTATGGTGGGATTTCTAAAATACAAGCATACACTATGCATGGCAATAATTACACGACAATTGCATAATTAAAATAGAAAAAATAAGACCAATTTTGGCACCCTAGAAATAATTTTAATTAATATAATCTAATTATATTAATTAAAATTAAAATTATTAAATATATTAAAATAAACGTTTTTATAATTAATATAAATAATAAAATAAACGTTTATGCCCGTTGCTCCTCGCGTGAAACGTATCCGGCGTTGCAACGGTGATAGCAGCGCTGCAACGCTGCTTTTGTTTTTTTCTTTCGAGCATTGTGCAACGCCATAGCGTTGCAACGCTGCCTTCTACATGCGCCTTCTTCCGCAAGCGCGGCGTTGCAACGTCGATGAACAGCGTTGCAACGCTGCACACAGACAACATTGAGAATCACCATTCTTTTGCTCGTTTTTGCTTCGTTCTTCAAAGCAACCGCCTTGCCTTGATGGACACGGACTTACAGACTCGATTTACAATTAAGTTTGCCCAAAACACCAGGCCCTTACATTTAACATTTCAATGAAAACTGTAAATCTAAGTGCCAAAAATTGAAAACATCTAATTTTGCAAAAACCGTTCATACATCTCATGCAAAAAACAGAAAATCCCACCTTGTTCTTGAAAATTCAAGAACATAAATCAAGAACGCAATTGGGCTCTGATACCAATTGAAGGGAATCGAAGTCCCCACAGCGGAAGCGATTGCGAATCGCGCGCTCTTTATTTAGTTACAACGGAAAATTCAAGAACGTAAAACCTAAGATTAAGCATATATAAAAGAAATGGACAACAAGAAATTACCTTTGAAGAACCTTTCTTCAAGTGCTCCTCCTCTCTTCACGATCAAGATCAACGCAACACGAACTCGTACCAACACCGACACCTCCACCGGATCTTCTTCGTTGTTCTCTAGGTGAGGGAGGAAGGTGGGTTCCCTTTAGGAATAATGAGGTGTTTTGTGAGAGAGATCTTTGTTGTCTTGGAACCTTTCCAACAACAACAAAAGGCTAGGATACACATCTAATCTCTTAACCTACTTGCATCTCATGCAACCATATATATAGGGGAATGAGATGGAAATGACCATCCTACCCCTTCTTTAATCTCTCTTTAGTATATAGTTTATATATGAATCTAATTCACATTAAAACTATATATTATATCAATTACATCATATATAATTGATATAACTCCTCATGTATGAAATTGAACACTTCAATTTCACTCCTAACTTTATACCCTCAATATTACCATGTTGAGCCAACGGAGGGATCTAATGGACCTCTGGATCATGAGCTCCAATGATGTGAGATTAACTCGATCAAACTCTTTGATGCAGCTTAATCAATATACATTAACTACAAGTCACTCCACTATAGACCAGAGTCGCACTCTCCTCACCAGAGTAGATATTATTGTGTCCACTGATATAGTCATTACCCATGAGTCGACCCTTCACAGGTTATTTGTAATCACAGCTTGGCCAAATTACCGTTTTACCCATGTGATTACCTCTTTGCTCCTTAAGCACCACTGATCCTCTAATGAACAACAAGTCTAAGGTCCTACCTTAGACTCATACCCTCATAGAGGGCGGGGCCCCGTTGTTCAAGACATGGAGTCAGTTCTTAAGGGAACAACCTATCTAATTCCTCAATAGAGAAGGTAGGCTTATTGAGTCGGCTACAGGCCACTCTCACCCATACTAGTCTAAGGACAAACCCCTATAAGCAGGAGTTCTTAACTTGCTCAAGATTCAGGTGGAGTCACTAATGACCATCTATAAATTACTAGTCTTATCTTGTTAACGGTGTTATACTAGTTAGACTAATAATTTGCGATTCCGTCTTGTATGAACTCTTCATACAGGATGCCCCCACTCGCATGTAGACTACATGAATGAGTTGGATTACCTCATTTGTACTAATTACAAAGTGGGCCGCATCCTTATACCAAAATGAGGTTTCCAACCTTATTCTTATACCATAGACTATTTAGGTTATAATCTTGAACTCAACCCAAATAGTGTCCACTACACTAATTTCAAGATAAATGTTATAACCTTGGAGCTTAGTTTATTGGATTTACAAAAGCAAGACTATAGCCTTATAAAAAAAAAAACACTTTATTTAATTGATCAAATTACACAAGTCTAGGGCATAAATCCCAACAATCTCCCACTTGACCAAAAGTTTGTGGAGTACTAAACATTACAATAATGTAAATACAATAAACTAGGGCATTTAAACCCCTTTGTACAAAATACTCCCACTTGCCCTAGTTGGGGAAGAATTGTAAACTTAAACCTTCTAGGTGACTCTCAAATACTTTAGCCGTGAGAGCCTTTGTAAAAGGATCAACAATGTTGTGCTCTGACGCTATCTTCGTGAGAGAGTGTTTAGGTATTTTGTGAGAGAGTGTTGTGTTTTGGAACTCTTCCAACAACACAACAAGGAGGCTAGGTATACTTTCTCAAAAAGTCTTACAAAAGTCTTAACCTAGTTGCATCTCATGCAACTATATATATAGGGGAATGGGATGGAAATGACCATCCTACGCCTCCTTTAATCTCTCTTTAGTATATAGTTTATATATGAATCTAATTCACATTAAAACTATATATTATATCAATTACATCATATATAATTGATATAACTCCTCATGTATGAAATTGAACACTTCAATTTCACTCCTACAATATTACCATGTTGAGCCAACGGAGGGATCTAATGGACCTACAGATCATGAGCTCCAATGATGTGAGATTAACTGATCAAACTCTTTGATGCACTATAGACCTGTAGCTGCACTCTCCTCACTGTAGATATTATTGTGTCCACTGATATAGTCATTACCCATGAGTCGACCCTTCACAGGTTGTTCGTAATCACAGCTGGACCAAATTACCATTTTACCCCTGTGATTACCTCTTTGCTCCTTAAGCACCACTGATCCTCTAATGAACAACAAGTCTAAGGTCCTACCTTAGACTCATACCTTCATAGAGGGCGGGGCCCCATTGTTCAAGACATGGAGTCAGTTCTTAAGGGAACAACCTATCTAATTCCTCAGTAGAGGAATGAGTGAATTCCATCTTGTAGAATTAAGTTCCCAGCTACCTACGAGGTTCTGTCCCTGAGAAGGTATGCTTATTGAGTCGGCTACAGGCCACTCTCACCCATACTAGTCTAAGGAGAAACCCCTATAAGCCGGAGTTCTTAATTTGCTTAAGATTCAGATCAAGTCACTAATGACCATCTATAAATTACTAGTCTTATCCTGTTAATGGTGTTATACTGGTTAGACTAATAATTTGCGATCCAGTCTTGTATGAACTCTTCATATAGGATGCCCCCACTCGCATGTAGACTACATTAATGAGTTGGATTACGTCATTTGTACTAATTACAAAGTGGGCCGCATCCATGGTGTTACCAAAATGAGGTTTCCAACCTTATTCTCATACCATGACTATTTAGGTTATAATCTTGAACTCATTACAAATAGTGTCCACTACACTGATTTCAAGATAGACGTTATAACCTTGGAGCTTAGTTTATTGGATTTACAAAAGCAATACTATAATCTTATCAAAAAAAATAACACTTTATTTAATTGATCAAATTACACAAGTCTAGGGCATAAATCCCAACAATTTCCCACTTGACCTAAAGTTTGTGGAGTACTAAACATTACAATAATGTAAATACAATAAACTAGGGCATTTAAACCCCTTTGTACAAAATCCTCCCACTTGCCCTCGTTGGGGAAGAATTGTAAACCTAAACCTTCTAGGTGACTCTCAAATACTTTAGCCGTGAGAGCCTTTGTAAAAGGATCAACAATGTTGTGCTCTGAGGCTATCTTCGTGACAATCACGTCTCATCTATGCACGATCTCCCGGATGAGATGATATTTTCGCTCTATGTGCTTTCCACTCTTGTGACTTCGGGGTTCCCTCGAATTTACCACTGCACCACTGTTATCGCAATACAATGTGACCGACAAAGTCATATTTGAAACAACTTCCAAATTTATCATAAATTTTCTTAACTAAACGGCCTCATTAGCTGCTTCACAAGCTGGAACATATTCGGCCTCCATGGTGGAATCAGCGATGCATCCTTGCTTGACGCTTCACCATACTACAACTCCTCCGTTAAGAGTGAAAACTGACCCTGATGTAGACTTTCGAGAATCTTTATCAATCTGAAAGTCAGAATCCGTGTATCCTGTAAGGATCAAATCCTTAGCCCCATACACAAGCATGTAGTTCCTTGTTCTCCGAAGATACTTAAGGATCGTTTTAACCATTGTCGAGTGTTCAAGTCCTAGATTGGATTGATACCTACTAACCATCCAAACTGCAAAACAGATGTCAGGCCTAGTACACAACATGGCGTACATCAGGCTCCCAACAGTTGATGCGTAAGGAATCCGTCTCATCTCCTCAACTCCTTGAGGTGTCTTAGGACACTGTTCCTTTGACAAATGGATTCCATGTCTAAAAGGCAACGAGCCCTTTTTTGAATCTTGCATCTTAAACCTTGACAACACTTTGTCTATGTACGATGCTTGAGACAAGGCTAGTGTTTTATTTTTGCGGTTCTGGACAATCTGGATCCCAAGAACAAACTGTGCATCACCCAAATCTTTCATTTGGAATTGCGTAGCTAGCCATTCCTTGATGTCAGTAAGATAACCTACGTCATTCCCAATGAGTAGGATATCATCCACATAGAGAATTATGAAAGCGACAGAACTATTGATGATTTTCTTGTAGACACAAGGTTCATCATCATTCTGGTCAAAACCAAAAGATCTGATAGCCTCATCGAATCTTATATTCCAGGACCTAGAGGCTTGTTTCAGTCCATAAATCGACCTTTTAAGCCAGCAAACCTTTTGCTCTTGTCCATGTTTAATGAACAATTTGGGTTGGTCCATGTAGATGGTTTCCCCAAGATTGCCATTCAAAAAGTTTGTCTTGACAACCATTTGCCATACCTCATAATCATAATATGCGACAATGGCAAGAACAATACGGATAGACTTTACCATAGCAACAGGTGAAAAGGTTTCTTCAAAGTCAACCCCTTCAGCCTGGGTATAACCCTTTGCTACTAGTCTAGCTTTAAAGGTTTGCACCTTCCCATCTACACCACGTTTTCTCTTGTAGATCCTCTTACAACCTATAGGTTTTACCCCATCAGGCTTATCTACAAGATCCCAAACAGAATTGAAGTGCATAGACTTCATTTCTTTGTCCATGGCTATGACCCATTTGTCATTGTCTTTGTCAACCATTGCTTGATTATAAGTCAATGGATCCTCGCAGTTGTCATCTGGTATAACAACTTGAGTTTCAGCTAAACCCATGTAACGGTCAGGCTGTATCACAACCCTCCCACTACGTCGAGGCATACTCAACTCTTGAGATGGACCCTCTTGACTAGACAAACTAGTATCAACAACTCTTGTTGACGTACTAGTGTTCTTATTAGGAACCTTTGCTATTGTTCCGTCTAACTTACTCAACACTACCTTACATTTTGTTTGTGGTCCTCCTCCAAGAAAGTGGCATTTGTCGATACAAAGACCTTATCTTCCTTAGGATCATAGATTAAACCACCTCTTGTTTCTTTTAGGTATCCTACGAATAGGCATAAGTTTGACCGTGAATCCAACTTCTTTGGATTTGTCACAAGCACATGCGCTGGACAACCCCATATTCTGAAGTGACATAAACTACCTTTACGTCCTTTCCAGAGTTCAAAAGGTGTTTCAGAAACACTTTTAGAGGGCACACTATTCAAAATGTATACTGCAGTCTCTACTGCATAAGCCCAAAAGGAACTAGGGAGATGAGCATAACTCGTCATTGATCGAACCATGTCCAACAAGGTTCTATTTCTCCTTTCCGATACATTGTTTTGCTGTGGTGTGCAGGGAGTTGAGAGTGGCGATGTAATTCCATGTTCTATCATATAGCTCTGGAATTTTAAATCCATGTACTCTCCACCTCGATCCGATTGAAGTGTTTTAACTCTTTTACCTAATTGATTTTCAACCTTAGTCTTGAATTCCTTGAACTTTTCAAGTGCTTCAAACTTGTGGTGTATTAGGTAAATATGTCATATCTGGAATAATCATCTATAAAGGAAATGAAATATTCATATCCTCCCCTGGCTTTAACATTCATCGGACAACAAAGGTTTGAATGTATAAGCTCTAGAGTATCTTTGGCTCTATAACCTTTTCCACTAAAAGGTCTTTTAGTCATCTTGCCTTCTAGGGCAGGATTCACATACTGGCAAGGAATTTTCTTCTAACTCATTTAGAAGTCCGTTCTTTACCAATCTCTCAATCCTATTGAGATTAATGTGACCCAATCTTAGATGCCAAAGATGAGCATTTTCTTTAGGAGGAATTTTTTATTTCTTAGTTTGTGCGGTTGCAGTTTTAAATAATTCAGTATTCAAAACCATTTTGACTGAATTAGGCCTTAAAACATACAATCCATTTTCTAATGAAGCTGAACATACGTCTAAACCTTTCTTGAAAATAAACACTTTATCATAGAAAAGGAAACAAAAATACATTGTTCAATAAGGCAAGAAATGGAAATATGGTTTCTAGTAAACCCTGGTATCACTAATATATTGTCCAACAATACCTATTTCTTGCCAAAATAAAGCTTCATTGTGCCTCTTTGCTCACACAAATGAGAGACAATTCTCCATTTCCAACCCGTAGTGTTATCTCTCCTTGCTGTAGATGCTGCCAGGAATCAATTCCCTGAAAAGAAGAACAAACATGATTAGTGGCGCCTGAATCATGTATCCAAGCTGTTTTGTCATTATCCAGTAAACAAGCTTCTAGGCAAAGAAAATCATATTTACCTTCATTCTTCTTTTCTATAATGTACTTCGGACAGTTCCGTTTCCAATGCCCGTCTTCGTTGCAGTGGAAACACTTTCCTTTGTCAGCAACGTCTTTGACTTTCTTGCCCTTCTGGGCGACAACTTTATCAACCTGTTTTCCTTTACCAACCTTCTTCATGTTCTTCTTCTTACCTCTCTGGTTAGAGGAAGATGAAACCATTGTTTTTGTCCCAGAGGTCGAACCTCTGTGATAACTCCTACTGACAACATTTCCCTCACCTTTCGATCGCTGAATTTTCATCAAAGATTGAAAGGTCTGGAGTTCATTCAGAACGGAGGTAAGATTAAAAGTAAGCTTGTTCATAACAACATTACTTCTAAACTGCAGGAAACTATCTGGAAGAGTTTCCAAAATGAAGCTGACATGGCTCGACTCATCGATGGAAGCACCATTCGACTCCGCGATGTTAAAGTGTACCATCATATCCGTGACATGATCCCAATGGATGTACCCTCCGCATCCTCGAGTTGAATATGTACTTTAGGGCATTATGTCGGGCTTGTTTGGACTATTGTCCAAACATACCTCACACATAATCCATGATTTCCTTGGCGGTAATCATGCCTCATGCTTCTTGGTTAATATGTCAGACATACTTGCCAGCATGTAGACCTTGGCCTTATCATTGGCCTTTATCCATCGATCATATGCATCAGGAACATTTCATGACGCATTCGAGCCTGGCACCTGAGGACACTCCTCAGTTACCACAAACTTCAGATCATCCACTACCAAAATAGTGTTGAGTTTGTTTTTCCATGTCATCATATTCTCTCCGGTTAACTTTTCCGCACTTTTGATAAGGAAATTATAGAGCTAGACATTTTTACTGAAAATTTACAAACAAACTTGTATGAGTTTCTTGCTTTAACTCTAATCCAATCATGTTTTAGCTAATTATTAAAATGGTTCCTAAGCCATTTATAATTTGCAATGATACTCCAAAGGTTTAGAATGTATGATACCGAAGGGCAATAAAAAACACTCCTTCTCTGGATCAAGACATTCTTGACCAAAACCTAACACCAGAATAACTCTTATTCCTATAGGTTTTAGTTACCATTTTTCGGTCTGAATACATACACAACTTATGTATCTCCTGAGTGTAACCCTTTCTCTTTAGATCTCAGAGTCACGATCTTATAAAATCCGCCGAAGGGAGGACTAGATTGGAAAATAGTCTAAGGAAATCTTTATCCCTTTCGGGTGTCTACTATGTTAGATCCCCTATAATCAAGCACTCCGAAGGGATTGTCTTGTCCAGGCCAAACTAGCAGGCTGACCATAGTGGTCAAACGGTGTAAACCGACAAAAGAGACCATATGTTTTGTTTTCACTAAACCTGCTCCCACTCACTATAAGTACCCTCTCCATTCACCTTGGTATTGACTCATACAAACACCATCTGAAGGGGGACGCTCCCGTTTGCGCCCCGAGGCCAAGTATGAGTCTCACGGTGTGAACTTCCCGGAGAGAGCGTAGGTAGAAAAATATGTATCTCATACACTTTTTCCTCCCACTGAATACTTTAAGTCTATAGGAATCTTTCTTAGGCTAAAATCCTGCTAATGGTTTTACCTTTATCAACATGACTCTTACATTGGTAATCAATATAGCTCTTATATTGATTTTATCCTAAGTTTGTTAATATAATTCCTTATATTAAACCTAGGATTTCTAGTTTATTAACCCCTTAATAAACCCGCTGACGCTACTGTAATTTATAAAACTCTCTCGATTAAATTTCACTCCCGTGTCGCCTCGTGTGTAGGGGTGTTCCGTTTCCGTCAGCTTAAATACCCAAGCCTAGACAAAACCTTCCATAGACAGAGTTCCTCTTTTAATCATAGCTTATAAATTACTTGGTTCCTAATTCTAATCTAATTAGAACTAGATAACCTAAGGTTTATTATTTCCAAGTTCTAAACACTTTTAAAACAAATAATTAACCTTAGGTGACATGCATACTATGTTATAGTGCTTGATTATTCATCACATGAATAATAAAACATTCATAGCATATTCATCTCATGAAAAAAAAATACATGTCAATGATGTCCAATAATTAATATAACAACCTTATATTAATTAATCATGCAAACTATATAATATAACTCCTTATATTATAAATGATGCATGAAAATGCTTAACCTAAGGTGGGATTTCTATTATACAAGCATACACTATGCATCGCAATAATTACACAACAATTGCATAATTAAAATAGCAAAAATTAGACCAATTTTGGCACCCTAGAAATAATTTTAATTAATATAATCTAATTATATATTAAGATTATTAAATATATTAAAATAAAACGTTTTTATAATTAATATATCTAACAAAAATACGTTTTTGCCCGTTGCTCCTCGCGTGAAACGACTCCGGCGTTGTAACGCTAATAGCAGCGTTGCAACGCTGCTTTTGTCGTCTTCTGCCGAGCGTTGCAACGCTGAGGACAGCTTTGCAACACTACCTCCTGCGCGCGCCTTCTCCCCAAGCGCGACGTTGCAACGCCGATGAACAGCGTTCCAACGCTGCACACAGACAACAACAATCTCCATTGTTTTCAGCTCGATTTCGCTCCGATCTTTTAAGCAACTGCCTTGCCTCGATCGACACAGACTTACAGACTCGATTTACAATTAAAATTGCCCAAAACACCGGGCCCTTACATTGAACATTTCATTGAAAAATTGTAAATCTAATGCCATAATCGAAAACATCTAATTTCGCAAAATCGTTCATACATCTCATGCACAAAACAGTAAATCCCACCTTGTTCTTGAAAATTCAAGAACATAAATCAAAAACACAACTGGTCTCTGATACCAATTGAAGGGAATCGAAGTCCCCGCAGCGGAAGCGATTGCGAATCACGCGCTCTTGATTTATTTACAACGGAAAATGCAAGAACGTAAAATATAGATTAAGCATAAAATATAGAAATGGACAACAAGTATATTACCTTTGAAGAACCTTTCTTAAAGTGCTTCTCTCTCCACGGTCACGATCTCAGCAACAAGAACTCGTACGATCACCGACACCACCACCGGGTCTTCTCCGTTGTTCTCTAGGTGAGGGATGAAGGTGGGTTCCCTTTGTGAGTAATTACGTATTTTGTGAGAGAGTGTTGTGTTTTGGAACTCTTGCAACAAGACAACAGGAGGCTAGGTATACTTTCTCAAAAAGTCTTACAAAAGTCTTAGCCTAGTTGCATCTCATGCAACTATATATATAGGGGAACGGGATGGAAATGACCATCCTACCCCTCCTTTAATCTCTCTTTAGTATATAATTTATCTATGAATCTAATTCACATTAAAATTATATATTATATAAATTACATCATATATAATTGATATAACTTCTCATGTATGAAATTGAACACTTCAACTTCACTCATAACTTTATACCCTCAATGATACGATGTTGAGCCAACAAAGGGATCTAATGGACCTACAGATCATGAGCTCCAATGATGTGAGATTAACTGATCAAACTCTTTGATGCAGTTAATCAGTATTCATTAACTACAAGTCACTCCACTATAGACCTATAGTTACACTCTCCTCATCAGTAGATATTATTGTGTCCACTAATATAGTCATTACCCATGAGTCGACCCTTCACGGGTTGTTCAGAATCACACCGGGTCAAATTACCGCTTTACCCCGTGATTACCTCTTTTTGCTCCTTAAGCACCACCGATCCTCTAATGAACAACAAGTCCGAGGTCTTACCTTAGACTCATACCCTCATAGAGGGCGGGGCCCCGTTGTTCAAGACACGAGTCGCTTCTTAAGGGAACAACCTATCTAATTCCTTAGTAGAGGAATGAGTGAATTCCATCTTGCAGAATTAAGTTCCCAGCTACCTACGAGGTTCTGTCCCTGAGAAGGTAGGCTATTGAGTCGGTTACAGGCCACTCTCACCCATACTAGTCTAAGGAGAAACCCCTATAAGCAGGAGTTCTTAATTTGCTCAGGATTCAAGTCAAGTCACTAATGACCATCTACAAATTACTAGTCTTATCCTTTTAACGGTGTTATACTGGTTAGACTAATAATTTGCGATCCAGTCTTGTATAAACTCTTCATACAGGATGCCCCCACTCGCATGTCAATTACATGAATTAGTTGGATTACCTCATTTGTACTAATTAGAAAGTGGACCGCATCCATGGTGTTACCAAAATAAGGTTTCCAACCTTATTCTTATACCATAGACTATTTAGGTTATAATCTTGAACTCATTACAAATAGTGTCCACTACACTGATTTCAAGATAGACGTTATAACCTTGGAGCTTAGTTTATTGGATTTACAAAAGCAAGACAGTAGTCTTATCAAAACAAATAACACTTTATTTAATTGATCAAATTACACAAGTCTAAGGTATAAATCTCAACAATCTCCCACTTGACCTAAAGTTTGTGGAGTACTAAACATTACAATAATGTAAATACAATAAACTAGGCCATTTAAACCCCTTTGTACAAAATACTCCCACTTGCCCTAGTTGGGGAAGAATTGTAAACCTAAACCTTCTAGGTGACTCTCAAATACTTTAGCCGTGAGAGCCTTTGTAAAAGGATCAGCAATGTTGTGCTCTGAGGCTCTCTTTGTGACAATCACGTCTCCTCTATGCACGATCTCCCGGATGAGATGATATTTCCGCTCTATGTGCTTTCCCCTCTTGTGACTTCGGGGTTCCCTCGAATTTACCACTGCACCACTGTTATCGCAATACTTGTAGCTTATTTTATTGGATTTATAAAAGCAAGACTGTAATCTTATCAAAACAAATAACACTTTATTTAATTGATCAAAGTAACAAAAGTTTGGGGCATAAATCCCAACAAAGACATTCATGACCAAAACTAAATGCCAGAATAACTCTTATTCCTATAGGTTTTAGTTACAATTATTTGGTGTGGATACTATTACAACTAATGTATCCTATGAGTTTAACACTCTATCTTTGGATTCTAGAGTCTCGATCCAACAAAATCCGTCGAAGGGAGGATTAGGTTGGAAAATAAACTAAGGTAATCTTTATCCTTTTTAGGTGTTCACTGTGTTCCGATCCATATGATCAAAGCCCTCCAAAGGGATTGTCTGGTCCAGGCCAGACTAGCAGGCTGATCATAGTAATCTCACGGTATGAACCGATAAAAGAGACCATGGGTTTTGTTTTTACAGTTCCCGCTCCCCCTCACTATAAGTACCCTCTCCATTCACCTTGATTTTGATCCATACAAACACCATCCGAAGAGGGACGTTCCCGTTTGTGTCGCGAGGCCAAGTATGGATCTCACAGTATGATTTTCCCGCAGATATGTAGGTGGAAAATTTGATGTATCATGTCACACCCCCTCCCGAACCACCTGCTAACTTAGCCCGGAAAGAGGCGTGAAGCCAGCAGACATTGCTCACCTCTTAACAATACCTGATGACCCTATTCTACCTAATAAACATACTATGCTCATATATGGTAAACTTTAACATAACACAGCGGAAACTTGATAACTACTAAACGTACATAGGGAGAAACATTTCTTAAGTCTCTCATTTGAAAACATAAACGAGCAATAGCATCAACGCCAGCCACGTACCCACTGTTCATACAACCTCTTATGTATAAACAACTATAACTACATAACGACTTGCCATACAACGCCAGCCACGTACAAACTATCAACTTATGAAACTTCCAGCAGACTATGGTAGGATGTCAGGTACCAGGAGCTTGATCTCTACCTGAAGTGGTTTGAAAACATTGAAAGAATGAGCTAAAAAGCTCAGTGAGTGCCTATCTTTAAAACATTATAAGCTCACAGGTGAATCATAATAATGGCAGATTATAAGTAGAAAATAGCTTAACATCTGTTTGTAAACATAACAAACCATGCTTCCAATTTATAGGTTTAAGTCACCACTTATGCATAGCACACAACTCGATATGTACAATCATATCGAGGGTACATAGATCCATAATATAGAAGCTCATAACAATAAAACACATGACATGATACCACATCAAACCATAGAGGTGGTAGAGTTACATTTATACCAATAAGGTTCATACCTCTCTCTCTCACGTGCACGTGGAATACCTTTGGTCGTTTTTGGTTTTCCCTAATACCTTCTCTATGTCCTTCAGTATTAAGGTAAAACCATTTACTATCCGAATACCTTCTCATTGTCCTTCAATATTAAGGTAAAACCATTTACTACCCGGATACCTTCTCATTGTCCTTCAGTATCGGGATATCATGATTCATTCCCCCTTAAGTACCTTCTCTAATGTCCTTCAGTATTAGGGGTTAACCACAAACAAGGGCATAGTTTATGTACCATGGAAATCATGGCTTTATAACACATACAACAATTTCTTGACATTTTCACATTGTCATCTAAACATGTTCCCAAGTGGATTTACACAAAACATTCTCTAAAGGAAAGCATACTTTCATAATTTAGTTTCCATACTTGGATTTATAGTTACAACTAATTCAAAGCATGCTTAGGTTCCATCATGAACTTTATGTTAGAAACTCCATGAAGCTATACATAATTAGTTCAAACAAGATTCAATGACCTACAATTATGTTTTTGAAGAAAAACATAGGCCAAGCATAGTTCTAAGATATAGTCACTCACAGTATTAGAATTAGAACCTTGGCTTGTAAACTTGACCTATTGCTCTTGGCCTGTCAAACAAACCAACTCAACCATTAGAACCTCGAGCTCATGATTTTTAACCTTAAAACATGCAAGAAAACACACTTTCAAATTTTCCAGCATTTCCAGATTTTCTGCCCTGTTTTCAGACAGCCATGACTTCAAATTTATACCAAACTCTTCCTTTTTGAACCCTCTAAAAATCATAAGACATGAAATTGAAATTCCAAACGGATTTGTTCAGAAATACCTCGAAAGCTACTTTCCTCAAAAAGCAGACTTACTGCTTCTTCCATTCGGATTTCTGCTGCACAAAGAAATTTAATCTGATATTTAAAACATCTTCTATACATTTTCTACTCACGATTTCTTCACGAAAGTTGTAGGAAATTCAATAAGCTTTCGAACCATACAAATTAGAGCTTATAACTCCAAGTATACAGATCAGAACAACCAAAACATCAGAGACTTCCTGGATTTGACAAAGATACTTCACATCTTCCGCTTCTTCCTCTTAACAAAACAAGAACATCAATTCCTTTCCTTATGCACCTTAGAAACAGGTCTAATTCAGTCCCATAACTCAATTCAGAATAGCCATACACACAATTGGTTGTAAGGTATATAGAAATGGAAGAGAATCTCCTTCAATCTCTTGCTAGAAGTTTTTCCCTTTCACCTAAAATTACAGGTTCAACTTTCAGCTTGGGTTCCTCAAAATTTATCAACACAACCACCAAATATTTTTTTGATAAACCTCAAGGACAACATCCTAGGTTACTTACCTCAAAATGTCAGCTTCTAATTCCTCCTCAAGAGCTCAAAACAGACTGATCTCCTCATACTGTTCTGCTACCCGAGAATCCTGAACACCCTTCACTGTTGTGCACTTTACTCCTTCGTCCTCTTGGTATTTTCTGAAAAGCCAATCCGTTTCGTATTCTACACTCAATTTCTGAGATTTTAACACAAAAATCATCGAATTTGGTTCATTCGACAGAGAGATATGGTCGATTGAAGTTGCCCCATTTTCCAGCTGCTTGTTGTCTTAGTAAGAATTTGACACCACCTTCTTGCTAAACTTAGCTCCGAGCCTTCACCTCCTTTGGCCAGCTCCTACTTTATTATTTACATCATAATCTCCTTCTTAAAACACCAAAATAAGTAAACAAGCCAACTTAAAGCATTTAACCAACTTTACCTAAGTTTATAAAAGATATGAACTTTTCATTCAATACGTAATGCACCTAAATTTTGCCTAATTTGCTAATGATATTAACTTACTTCAATTAACCTTTTAATATGCTTATTTCAATGGTTTACCTATCCCCTTATGAAGTTTAGACACATTGTAGCTCCAAATTCAATAGATTCCCAAATCCGATCACGACATCATTTAGTGCAACCTATACGATTTTGCATATTTCAAAACTTCATGAACGAGTGCAAAATGATAAAAGAAAATAGAGTTTAGGGCTTACAACTTACTACCCCCTTAAGAGGAATTTCGCCCTTGAAATTCAGCACGAGAAAAGTTGTGGGTACTTTTCTTTCATTTGATCTTCGCTTTTCCATGTTGCTTCCTCGACGTCGTGATTTCTCCACAAGACCTTTACTAGTGGTATTGACTTGTTCCTAACCACTTGTTTTTTCCGATCCAGTACATGTGATGGATCAGAAATGTATTTCCTCAACATTGATACATGGGAAACATTATGTACCCGAGACAATTTTATCGGTAAAGCTAATCTGTAAGCTGATGGCCCTACACGCTCCAGAATCTTTTAAGGCCCTATTTATCTCGGGCTCAGTTTCTCCTTCCTTCCGAACAGCAAAATACTCTTCCATGGGGATAGTCTCAGGAAAACTTTGTCTTCGATTTCGAATTCTAAATCTCTTCTTCGTTTGTCAGCGTAGCTCTTTTGTCTATCTTGTGCTGTCTTCAGTCTTTCCCTGATAAATTTAACATTCTCCGAGGTAACTTGGACCAACTCTGGCCCTATCAGTTTCCTTTCTCCTACCTCCCCCCAGCAAATAGGGGTTCTACATTTCCTTCCATATAACTCTTCGTACGGTGCCATTCTGATGCTAGAATGATAACTATTATTGTATGCAAACTCCATTAATGATAGGTGAGTCTCCCAGCTTCCTTTATATTGTAATACGCATGTTCGAAGCATGTCTTCGAGGGTATGAATGGTTCTTTCTGACTGACCATCGGTTTGTAGATGAAATGTTGTATTAAAGTGCAACTTTGTTCCCAAGGCCTCTTGGAGACTCGACCAGAACTTAGAAGTATATCTCGAATCCCTATCCGAGACAATAGATACTGGGGCTCCGATTGGCTTACAATCCTGTCAACATATAATTTAGCAAGTTTATCCAGAGTAAAAGTTACCTTGACGGGTAAGAATCGAGCAGTCTTAGTCAATCTGTCTACTATCACCCAAATCCCATCATAACCACCCGGTGTTCGGAAAAGTCCAAATAAGAAATCCATGGTTACATGCTCCCACTTCCACTCAGGTATTGGGAGTGGATTTAGAAGCCCTCCCGGTTTCGCTGCTGCTCGTGTTTCATCCACGACAAATTAGACATTTAGAGACATACTCTGCTATTTCTCGTTTCATTCCTAGCCACCAATAATGGTTCTTTAAGGTCCGATACATCTTTGTACCTCCTGGATGCATCACATAGGCTGAACTATGTGCTTCTTCTAGTATCGCATTTCTCAAAGATTCATCTTTAGATACACAAAATCTACCATACTTCTTCAATGCTCCATCACGCCTTACTTCGTAATCTACTCTCTGATTCAAGTTCACCTCTTCTATCAATTTCTTCAGGGTAGGGTCTTTAGCTTGACTTGTGATAACATCATTAATTAAGGTAGGTCTTACCTGAAAATGAGCTAACAAGTTCCCTTTGTCACCAACATACACTTTTGCATTAGAACTCTTGAGTTCCTCAAATAGAGCCACTCTAACAGCATTAAGTGAACCCCTACGTTGCTTCGACTTACTACTAAGTGCATCAACTACAACATTAGCTTTTCCTGGGTGGTACTCTATCGTGCAGTCATAGTCTTTTATCAACTCAAGCCACCGCCGCTGTCTCAAATTCAACTCTTTGTGTTCGAAGATATATTTTAAACTGTTATGATCTGTGTAAATACAACACTTCTCACCAAACAGATAATGCCTCCAACTCTTTTAAGCCAACAAAACTGTTGCGAGCTCCAGATCATGAGTAGGATAATTACATTCATGCTTTTTTAACTGTCTTGACGCATAAGCAATCACTTTCCCATCCTACATAAGTACACATCCAAGGCCCTGATGTGAGGCATCACAGTAAACCTCAAACTTTTTTCCCGTGGTGGGTAGAGTTAGTATCGGTGTTGTGACAAACTGGTTAATGGAAGAGTTATCCTCGAAAATCCCTCAACAAAACGTCGATAGTATCCTGCAAGTCCCAAAACACTACGGACTTCCGTTATTGAAGTTGGTTGCTCCCACTTTACTATAGCTTTTGTCTTCTGAGGATCCACTTGAACCCCAGCAGCTGACACTACGTGTCCCAAAAACACAACCTGTTCCAGCCAAAACTCACATTTACTAAATTTAGCATACAGCTTCTGATCTCGTAATGTCTGTAACACTATTCTGAGATGTTCTGCATGCTTCTCTCTACTTTCTGAGTACATCAAGATGTCATCAATAAATATTATCATAAACTGATCAAGATAAGGATGGAATACCCGATTCATGAAATCCATGAATGCTGCTGGGGCATTTGTTAACACGAATGGCATTACCAAGAATTCATAATGCCCATATCTTGTCCTGAAAGCTGTTTTAGGAATGTCTGATTCCCTTACCTTTAACTGATGGTATCCTGATCTCAAATCAATCTTAGTAAACATTGATGCTCCTCGTAACTGGTCAAACAAGTCATCTGTACGGGGTAAAGGATATTTATTACATATCGTGACTTGTTTGACTGTCTATAATCGATGCATAATCTAAGGGTACCATCTTTCTTCTTTACAAATAACATTGGAGCTCCCCACGATGATACACTAGGTCTGATGTATTCTTTATCAACTAGTTCTTGTAACTGCGTCTTCAGCTCTTTGAGCTCGCTTCGAGCCATTCCATACGACGCTTGCGAAAAAGGTGTTGTTCCTGGTAGCAATTCGATAGTGAACTCAACTTCCCTATCAGGTGGCAACCCCCACAGATCTTCTGGAAAAACATCAAGAAATTCGTTCACCACAAGAACATCTTCTGGTTTTAGCTTTTCTTCCTGCACCTCCACGACGTGTGCAAGAAATACCATGCAACCTTTCCTCAATAACTTTTCAGCTTTTAATGCTGAAATCAAGCTCGTAGGGATAATCTTCCTATCACCCCTGAAAACCACTTCAGCTAATCTTGGTTTCTTGAAAACAACTTCCTTTCTATTTAGCACCACTGGTGCCCTCTCTTGCAGCTACTGGAACTCTTGGCTGCTCAACTGTCTGGGACCCAACTCCCTTGTCCCTCTGTGTGGCTGCTCTAAATTGCAATGCCTGTGACTGGGGTTCGTATCTCAGGACGTAACCCTCTTTCAAATCTCGGCACTTGTCACTCTCAAATGCCACAATTACATCAGCATACCGTGAAAGCTCGGTATACCTTCTCTCATACTCAGCCACTGAAAGTGGCCCTTGCTTCAGTTCTAAAAATTCATCCCTCATCACCTCGCGGTATGTGCCAGGGTAATATTTATCTTCAAATATGCCTCTGAAAGTTTGCCAATCTAAAGTGCGTGCATCACTGCACCTAGCTCGTATTGACTTCGACCATCCCTCTGCTTCTTTCTCTAGTAGGAATGTGGCTAGCTTGACTTTGCTCCTCAGGGCAACTCATTACATCAAAACATTTTTCCAGCACATTCAACCAAATCTCAACATCAGCTGGATCTATGGAACCATCAAACACTGTGGCTCCTAATTTCTTCACACGTTCTATTCTATACGCCTTTTTTTTTGGATCATTTTGCCCTGCTCTCTCTGGCCTGCCTGCCTCCTGTGAGAAACTAACATGTTGCTCATCTCTAGCCTCAGTTTGGACTCTCGGGGCACTAGATCCCCTCTCAGATTGACCTTGGGTAGGATCCTGCGTCCTGTCCTGATCCTGCCTGCGTCGTCTGCTAGTACGTTGTGGCATGACTTCTATAACATATCAACATATTACACATGCTATGGATACTTAACTCAAATACACAATACTAAACATCTATTCACATTTTAGCCCTAACTGGACTTGGTTTTATCCTGTCTTGGACCATACTCTACCAGTTTGATTTGAACTAACTCAATAACTTGCTATGACTTTTACTTTATTCTCAGAGCTAACTTGCCCTGTCTCATTCCCATGGAGCTAATCGCTCGATACTGTTGTCACACCCTCCCGAACCACCTGCTAACTTAGCCTGTAAAGAGGCGTGAAGCCAATGCACATTGCTCACCTTTTAACAATACACGATGACCCTATTCTACCTGATAAACATACTATGCTCGTATATGGTAAACTTTAACATAACACAGCGGAAACTTGATAACTACTAAACGTACATAGGGAGAAACATTTCTTAAGTCTCTCATTTGAAAACGTAAACGAGCAATAGCATCACAACTCAGTACATGCCAACCCACTGTTCATACAACCTCTTATGTACAAACAACTATAACTACATAACGACTTGCTATACAACGCCACCACGCACGTACAAAACTATCAACTTATGAAACTTCCAAACAGACTATGGCAGGATGTCAGTACCGAGAGCTTGATCTCTACCAAAAGGTTTGAAAACATTGAAAGAATGAGCTAAAAAGCTCAGTGAGTGTCTATCTTTAAAACATTATAAGCTCACAGGTGAATCATAATAATGGCAAATTATGAGTAGAAAATAGCTTAACATCTGTTTGTAAACATAACAAACCATGCTTCCAATTTACAGGTTTAAGTCACCACTTATGCATAGCACACAACTCGATATGTACAATCATATTGAGGGTACATAGATCAATAATATAGAAGCTCATAACAATAAAACACATGACATGATACCACATCAAACCATAGAGGTGGTAGAGTTACATTCATACCAATAAGGTTCATACCTCTCTCTCTCACGTGCACATGGAATACCTTTGGTCGTTTGGTTTTCCCTAATACCTTCTCTATGTCCTTCAGTATTAAGGTAAAACCATTTACTACCCGAATACCTTCTCATTTTCCTTCAGTATTAAGGTAAAACCATTTACTACCTGGATACCTTCTCATTGTCCTTCAGTATCGGGATATCATGATTCATTCCCCCCCTAAGTATCTTCTCTAATGTCCTTCAGTATTAGGGGTTAACCACAAACAATGGCATAATTTATGTACCATGGAAATCATGTCTTTCTAACCCAACAACAATTTCTTGACATTTTCACATTATCATTGTCACACCCCCTTCCGAACTACCTGCTAACTTAGCCCGACAGACGGCGTGAAGCCAACGTGACATCGCTCACCTCTCTAACGATACCGTTGACCTGTGCTTTACTTTATAAGCATACTAAACTTGTATAAGAAACAACTAAAATACAACACAAAGGAATATTGACAATTACGTAACCTCGTAAGGTGGTAACCCTACTTAAGACTCTCTCGAAAACTGAAAGAGATATGAACATCACAACCATAAACATACCAAACTATGGCTTACACAGCCACAACCTAGAATGTACACATAAACATAACTTCAAAGTCCTTCTACAATACGTATAGACTTCCTATACATCTCCACCCACGTATAAAGTATCAAACTCAAGCTTCCAAAGAGACTATGGCAAAGTTATCGTGCACCGGATCTCGATCCTACCGAAAAGTGGGGAAAACATCAAAAGAATGAGCTATGAAGCTCAGTGAGTGACTTGAGTTTAAAAGAAAGCTATTAACTCGTAAATCATATCACCTGGTCATCTATGAGCATATGCATCTGTAATCAAATGTTAAAAGTAACTGTGTAATCATAATAGATTTTCATGAAAACCAGCAAGTATACCGTTAAAATCTCGTAAGGCATGTAAATGATATAAACTCTTTTTAAAACATGTCACAACCTACGTTGTGTAGGGCACGCCCAGTACACCAACGTTTATTCTACGATGTAGTGGGGTCCGCCCAACACTCCCATCGTCTTTGTCGTAGTGGGGCACGCCCAACACTCACGACAGCGCTGTTGTCACGGAGTACACTCAACGTCGACAACAAAATAAGACCTGTGTGCACACGGTACTATATAGCCTCGGGCTCAATGTCTCAGTCATTTAGTCATTCAAGACTCAGAAAAACACATAAAAACATTTAAACATGCCTGCTTATCTTCTCTTTCATAAAACTCAAGCTTAATCAGCTTGTTCATAAAACTGAAAAGCTTTAAAACATGCTTGCTAGTACATACTTGCTCAAAATCATAACATTTCCATAAATTTCGGAAATCATTAGACATATGCTCATGTATAAATTCTTTCAAGACATTTAGGCTCACAACGAGCACTTGAAATCATTTCTTAGAAAATATGAATACTCATAAACATGTGTTTCAAGGAAAACATTAAGCATTGAAACCATTTCATCTTAGCAAAACCTTGCATTTTCATAAGCATAATACAAGCCTATAAACCATTTTCAAGGTTCGTTTTGTCACTCACCGTGTTAGAACTAGAACCTTGGCCCGTACACTCAACCTATCTCCTCTTGGACTGCCAAACAAACCAAAACCATGTTTTAGAACCTCGACCTCATGGTTTTTAACCTTAAAACTACAAGAAAACACTCCAACAAAAATTCCAGCATTTTCAGAATTTCTGCCCTGTTTTGAGACAGCCATAACTTCTTCATTACTTATCCAAACAGGGTGAAATTTATACCAAACTCTTTCTTTTTGAATCTTCTAAAAATCATATGAAGACATGAAATTGAAATTCCCAATTGATTGGTTCGGAAATACCTCGAAAGCTTCTTTCCCAGGAACTAAGTTCTGCTATTCTAGATTCGATTTTCTATTGCAACCCGAAACTTGACCTGTTATTTACAACATCTTCCAATCATTTTCTATTCATGATTTCTTCATAAAAGTTGTAGGAAATTCAATAAGCTTTCCAACCATACCAAAAAGAGCTTCTGATTCAAACTCAACAGACCAGTACAACCAAAACACCAGAGACTTCTCGGATTTGACAGCAAATTCTGTCTTCTGTCTTCCTCTTCACAAATCAGTAGCTTAAGATCCGAATTTTCTCGAGCTTCCTTTACGAATTTTGTTCCAATATGAGTTAACTTGCACGAAACAAAATCTCAACTCTTACCTATTTCGGTGGAGCTCGAGATGAACAAAATAGCAGAACTGGTCTGAGTTGTTCACCTTGCTGCTACACAAGTAATCTTTGAGTTCTCCTCCCTCTCTTCTGCAATTCCAGCACCAAAATCCCCTTCTTCCTCTTCCTTTCTGCTTCTCTCATGAAAACCCTTGCTTTCCTTTTGATAAATGAAGAAGAAGATCGAAGGAAACATGGTTTTAAAAAAAAATTTAGGTGGGGTCCCACCATCCACTTCCCTTTTCCCTTTTTAATTTTTCCTTTTAATTCTTTTCCTTTTCCATTCTTTTCTTTTCTTTTCTTTTCTTTTCAAAACAAAACTTAACATGATTTACATTTGTTTCATTTTCTTTTCTTCTTTTATCTCTTAAAGCAAACCAAACCAAAAATGGTTTAAGCTTGTTTTTTTCTTTCTTGTTTTCCTTTTGTCTTTCACTTCATATATTTTCTTTTTAAAACAAGGAAAACCAAGTTTTATGCATTCATTTCTTCTTTTCTTTTGTTTTTTCTTTATAAGGAAATTCCAAAGAATGATTCTCGGGTTTGCAACTTACCTCCCCCTTAAGAAATTTCGTCCTCGAAATTTAGTAGTCCTTAGGTGAAAATCATCGGATACTTCCTCCTCATTTAGTCTTCTAACTCTCAGGTTGCCTCCTCCACTCCGTGATGTCTCCAAGGAACCTTCACGAGTGGGATCGCCTTGTTTCTTAAAACTTGTTCTTTCTCACGAGGATTTGAACTCAAGTCCTCTACGTAACTCATGTCTTCTTTCAGCTCAATGGGTTGTGCTTGTAGCACATGTGTCAGATCTGGAATATACTTTCTCAACATGGACACATGAAAAACATCATGTACTCGAGATAGTTCTGCTGGCAATTCTAGTCTGTAGGATGCTGGCCCAACTTGTCCCGTTACTTGATAAGGACCAATATATCTGGGACTTAGCTTACCTTTCTTTCAAAAAATAAAAGATACCTCTCCACGGAGATAACTTCAAGAAAACTTAATCTCCAACCTGGAATTCTAAGCCCTTCCACTGCCTATCTACATAATTCTTTGACGGTCTTGAGTTATCTTCAAATTCTTTCTGATTACCTTAATGTTGTTCGTTGTAATTTGCACCAACTCAAGACCGATTAGCTTCCGCTCTCCTAGTTCATTCCCATATACGAGTGTTCTACACGGTCTTTTATCTAGAGCCTCAAGTGGTGCCATGTCAAAACTAGACTGATAATTGTTATTGTAAGCAAATTCCATAAGTGATAGGTGTGTATCTCAACTTCCCTTAACTTGAAGGACACATGCTTGCAACATGTCTTCTAGGGTCTGGATGGTCCTCTCTGACAGACCATCTGTCTGAACATGAAACGTTGTACTAAAACTCAGCTTTGTCCCCATAGTTTTTTTTTTTTGTAAGCTAGGCCAAAACATAGAAGTAAATCTCGGATCTCTATCCGAACTATGGACACCGCACTGTATTGACTCACAATTTTGTCGACTTATAGCTTAACAAGCTGATCAAGTGTAGACGTCGATTTTAATCGGTATAAACCTTGTTGTCTTAGTGAGTCTATCGACCATTATCATATACCATAATGTCCACTGGGAGTATGATGTACAAACAACAGGAAATCCATAGCGATATGCTCTTATTTCCACTCCGACACGAGTAGTGGATTAAGGAGTCCTCCTGGTCTTTGTCTAACTGGTTCAACTTGCTGACAGATTAAACATCTATCAACATAATCAACTACCTCCCGCTTCATCCCAGGCCACCAATAAGTCCCTTTCACAGTTTTACACATCTTGGTGCTTCCTGGATGCATAGCGTAGCTGAATTGTGAGCTTCCTCTAGAATAGCATCTTAAGCTCACTAATACTCGGGACACATAGTTTTCTCTGCTTAACTATGGTTTCATCTGTTCTCATTCTAGATTATACCTCTGGGCCCTGTTTGGACATTCCAAACATTTCTGCAGGTTACTAATCTCTGGTTGTTTTCTCACAATCTCTATTACGAGTGAAAACCTAATCTGGAATTGAGCTAATAGACCCCCCTGAATTCTTTGCAATCACTGCTGCCTTAGAATCCCTTAGAGTACTTAAAAATGTTGCTCGAATACCACACAAGGCATCCCTAGGAAGTCTTCACTTCCTGCTCAATGCATCTGCTACCACATTTACCTTACCAGGATGGTATTCTATGGTACAATCATAATCTTTAATCTGTTCTAACTATCTTCTCTGCCTCATAATAAACTTTCTTTGATCAAATACTTCAGACTCTTAGGATCTGTAAAAATATGACACCTCTCACCAAACAGGTAATGTCTCCAGATCTTCAATGCTAGAACAACTGCTGCTAACTCAAGATCGTGGGTAGGGTAATTACACTCGTGCTATTCAATTGCCTTAACACATAAGCTATTACTTTTCCTTCTTGCAGGACACACACCCTAATCCTTGTCCTGAAGCATAACAGTAAATCGCATATTCTTTTCCCGTTACAGGAAGTGTTAGAATAGGTACTGTCATCAACCTTGTTTCCAGCTCCTGAAAAATTCTATTCACACTTATCTAACCATTTAAGCTTAACATTCTTCTTTGTTAAAACTGTTAAGGGTAGTACTAATCGTGAGATGTTCTCAACAAACCATCTGCAGTATCCTGCCAAGCTTAGGAAACTACGTACCTCTGTCGCATTAACTGCTCTCTCTAAGTTGACCATAACTTTCACTTTATTCGGATTAACACTAACTCCATTTGCTGAAACAACTTACCTCAAACACTACCTGATTCAACCAAAACTCACATTTGGTGAATTTAGCGTACAACTGTTTATCTCGTAGTGTTTGTAGACTAATACTTATGTGTTCCCCGTGGGCTTTACAGTCAATTGAGTAAACTAGTATATCATCAATAATTACTATCACAAACTTGTCCAAATACTGATGGAATATCCTTTTCATGAGGTCCATGAAAACTGCTAGTACCTAGTTAAACCGAATGACATTACTAAACACTCATAATGCTCGTACCTCATTATGAATAATGTCTTAGGAATGTCTGATTCCCTGACCTTTAACTGATGATATCCTGATCTTAAATCAATCTTACAAAACATCAATACACCTCTTAACTAGTCAAACAAGTCATCTATTCAGGGTAAAGGATACTTATTACGTATCGTGACTTTGTTTAACTGTCTATAATCAATGCATAATCTCACGGTACCATCTTTCTTTTCACGATAACACCGGAGCTCTCCAAGGTGATACACTAGGTCTGATGTATCCCTTATCAACTAGTTCTTGTAACTGAATCTTTAGCTCCCTGATCTCACTTGGAGCCATTCTATACGGCGCTTGCGAAATAGATGCTATTCATGGTAACAGTTCAATGGTGAACTCAACTTCCCTATCAGGTGGCAATCCTGATAGATCTGCTAGAAAAAATAACAAGAAAATTCATCCACAACAAGAACATTTTCTTGTTTTAGCTTTTCTTCCTGCACCTCAACTACATGTGCAAGAAACGTCGTGCAACCTTTCCTCAATAACTTCTGAGCTTTGAATGCTGAAAACAAACTCGTAGGGATAATCTTTCTTTCATCCCATAAAACCACTTTAGCTAATCCTGGTTTCTTGAAAACAACTTCCTTTATATGGCAATCTCTGGAAGCATAATGAGTAATACGAAATCCATCCTTAAGATTGCATCTCACACCTGCAAGTCTAGTGGAAGAAGATCTACTAACATAATAAGACCTTCTACAAAGATCTCACAGTTATGCAACACTACATCGACTAATAAAACATCACCAACTAGAGTGTATATAACTAACCTTTTACCTAAAGGTTCTAGCTTCCCATTCAACTTAGTCAAGAACATACTAAAAACAAAGAAATGTGTAGCACCTGGTTCTATTAAAACAGGTGCAGGTACATTTCAAATAATAATCGTACAAGTAATCACATATGGTGCATCGTTAGCTTCTTGCTGAGTCATACCGTAGACCTTTCCGTGTTGCCTAGGCCTCCTTACAACTCTCTTTAGTCTAACACCACTGGTGCCCTCTCTTGCAGCCATCAAACTCTCTACCGCTTCAATTGTCCGGGACTCAACTCCTAGTCCTCTGCGTGCGGTGTCCATAGCTGTGGACAATCCTCTTGACATGCCCCGTTTGTCAAGACTCGGTAGCATGTACCAACACTCACAAGACAATGACCTTGATGATTCTTGCAACAGATCACACATGGAGTTTTCCTTCCTATACTGGCATAGACTCTTGCCCTCCCTGCAACTTGCTGTCAATCAAACAAACTAACTAGGTCCATTTTAACTCTGCCTCTGATAGGCACTACCCACAATCATCTGCCTCGATGCCTGGCTACTTGGTTACTAGCTTGCTCCTTAAAGTCATATTGACTTAGAAACATTTACTCCAAGTGTGAACCTCCGCTGCTCACGACCTTGGAAACTGCTTGTTGTCGAAGCCTCCACAACTAGGCTTCACTACTGACTGCGCCTCTGCTATACTCTGCTCAACACGTAGAGCAGTCTCTACCAGCTGGGAAAAATCAATCCACTTAGCAATGGTTGTAACTGGGGTACGTATCTCAGGTCGTAACCCTTTTTCAAATCTTCGATACCTGTCACTCTTAGATGCCACAATCACATCAACATACTGCGACAACTCGGTATATCTTCTCTCATACTCAGCCACTGAAAGTGTCTCTTGTTTTAGTTCTAAAAATTAATCGCTCTTTGCCTCTCGGTACGTGCTAGGGTAATATTTATTTTCAAATATACTTCTGAAAGTTTTCCAGTGTGAAGTACATGCATCACTACAACTGGCTAACATCGATTTCCATCATCCTTCTGCCTTCTTTAGTACCAAGAATGTGGCCAACTTAACATTTCGCTCCTCAGAGCAACTCATAACATCAAAGTATTTATCAAGCTTATTTAGCCAAACCTCAGCTTCAACTGGATCTTTGGAACCCTCAAACACTGTGGCTCCTAATTCTTTTAGTTGATCTACTCTATATGTCTTATCTGGATTACTTAGCCCTGCTCCCGATGGCTTACCTACCTCCTGTGAGAAATTAACATGCTGCTTAATTCTGGCCCCCATCTGGACTCTCGGGGCACTAGATCCCCTCTAAGAATGGCCTTGGGTAGGATCCTGCGTCCCGTCCTGATCCTGCCTGCATCGTCTACTAATACGTGGTGGCATGACTTCTATAACATATCAACATACTAGACATGTAATAAGTACTCAACTCAAATGCACAATTCTAAACTTGTGTTCACATTCTAGTCCTGACTGGACTTACTCTTATCCTTACTTGGACCTTTCTCTACTAGTTCTGTTGAACTAACTCAATAACTTGCTATTTACTTTTGAGTTTCTTCTAGAGCTAACTTGCTCTGTCTCATTCCCATGGAGCTAACTGCTCTGATACCAAGTTGTGACACCCCCTTCCGAACTACCGCTAAACTTAGCCCTAAGACATCACGGCGTGAAGCCAACAGACATCGCTCACCTCTCTAACGATACACTGACCCTACTGCTTTACTTTATAAGTATACTAAACTTGTATAAGAAACAACTAAAACACAACACAGCGGAATATTGACAATTACGTAACCTACGTAAGGGGTAACCCTACTTAAGAATCTCTGGAAAACTGAAAGAGATATGAACATCACAACCATAAACATACCCAACTATGGCTTACACAACCAAAACCTAGAATGTACACATAAACATAACTTCAAAGTCCTTCTACAATACGTATAGACTTCCTATACATCTCCACCCACGTATAAAATATCAAACTCAAGCTTCCAGCAGACTATGGCAGGTTATCAGGCACCGGGATCTCGATCCTACCTGAAAAGTGGGGAAAACACTGAAAGAATGAGCTATGAAGCTCAGTGAGTGACTTGAGTTTAAAAGAAAGCTATTAACTCGTAAATCATATCACCTGGTCATCTATGAGCATATGCATCTGTAATCAAATGTTAAAAGTAACTGTGTAATCATAATAGCTTTTCATGAAAACTAGCAAGTATACCGTTAAAATCTCGTAAGGCATGTAAATGATATAAACTCTTTTTAAAACATATCACAATCTACGTTGTGTAGGGCACACCCAGTACACCAACGTTTATTCTACGATGTAGTGGGGCCCGCCCAGCACTCCCATCGCCTTTGTCGTAGTGGGCACGCCCAGCACTCATGACAACGTTGTTGTCACGGAGTATACTCAACGTCGACAACAGAATAAGACCTGTGTTCACACGGTACTATATAGCCTCGGGTTCAATGTCTCAGTCATTTACTCATTCAAGACTCAGAAAAACACATAAAAACATTTAAACATGACTGCTTATCTTCTCTTTCGTAAAACTCAAGCTTACTCAGCTTGTTCATAAAACTGATAAGCTTTAAAACATGCTTGCTAGTACATACTTGCTCAAAATCATAACATTTCCATAAATTTCGGCAATCATTAGACATATGCTCATGTATAAATTTCTTCAAGGCATTTAGGCTCACAACGAGCACTTGAAATCATTTCTTAGAAAATATGAATACTCATAAACATGTGTTTCAAGGAAAACATTAAGCATTGAAACCATTTCGTCTTAGCAAAACCTTGCATTTTCATAAGCATAATACAAGCCTATAAACCATTTTCAAGGTTTGTTTTGTCACTCACCGTTTTAGAACTAGAACCTTGGCCCGTACACTCGACCTATCTCCTCTTGGACTGCCAAACAAACCAAAACCATGTTTTAGAACCTCGAGCTCATGGTTTTTAACCTTAAAACTACAAGAAAACACTCCAACAAAAATTCCAGAATTCTCAGAATTTCTGCCCTATTTTCAGACAGCCATAACTTCTTCATTACTTAGCCAAACAGGGTGCAATTTATACCAAACTCTTCCTTTTGGAATCCTCTAAAAATCATATGAAGACATGAAATTGAAATTCCCAATAGATTGGTTCAGAAAATACCTCAAAGTCGCTTTCGAGGAACTAACTTCTGCTATTCCAGATTCGATTTTCTGCTGCAACCCGAAACTTGACCTGCTATTTACAACATCTTCCAATAATTTCTATTCTTGATTTCTTCATGGAAGTTGTAGGAAATTCAATAAGATTTCCAACCATACCTAAAAGAGCTTCTGATTCCAACTCTACAGACCAGTACAACCAAAACACCAGAGACTTCTCGATTTGACAAAGAAATTCCGTGTTCATCTTCCTCTTCAGAAATTAGTAGCATAAGATCCGAATTTGCTCGAGCTTCCTTCACGAATTTGCTCGAGCTTCCTTCACGAAACAAAATCTAAACTCTTTGCTCTTTCTGTGGAGCTCGAGATGAACAAAATAGCAGAACTGGTCTGAGTTGTTCACCTTGCGGCTACACAAGTAATCTTTGAGTTCTCCTCCCTCTCTTCTGCAATTCCAGCACCAAATTCCTCTTCTTTCTCTTCCTTTCTGCTTCTCTCATGAAAACCCTTGCTTTCCTTTTGATAAATGAAGAAGAAGATCGAAGGAAACATGGTTTTAAAAAGAAATTTAGGTGGGGTCCCACCATCCACTTCCCTTTTCCCTTTTTCATTTTTCCTTTTCATTCTTTTCCTTTACCTTTATTTTCTTTTCTTTTCTTTTCTTTTCAAAACAAAACTTAACATGATTTACATTTGTTTCATTTTATTTTCTTCTTTTATCTCTTAAAGCAAACCAAACCAAAAATGGTTTAAGCTTTTTTTTTTCTTTCTTGTTTTCCTTTTGTCTTTCACTTCATTTCTTTTCTTTTTAAAACAAGGAAAACCAAGTTTTATGCATTCATTTCTTCTTTTCTTTTGTTTTTTCTTTATAAGGAAATTCCAAAGAATGATTCTCGGGTTTACAATCATCTAAACATGTTCCCAAGTGGATTTACATAAAACATTCCCTAAAGGAAAGCATACTTTCATAATTTAGTTTCCATACTTGGATTTATAGTTACAACTAATTCAAAGCATGCTTAGGTTCCATCACGAACTTTATGTTAGAAACTCCATGAAGCTACACATAATTAGTTCAAACAAGATTCAATGACCTACAATTATGTTTTTGAAGAAAAACATAGGCCAAGCATAGTTCTAAGATAGAGTCACTGATAGTATTAGAATTAGAACCTTGGCTTGTAAACTTGACCTATTGCTCTTGGCCTGTCAAACAAACCAACTCAACCATTAGAACCTCGAGCTCATGATTTTTAACCTTAAAACTTGCAAGAAAACACACTTTCAATTTTTCCAGCATTTCCATATTTTCTGCCCTGTTTTCAGACAACCATAACTTCTTCATTACTTATCCAAAAATAATGTAATTTTACCAAACGCTTCCTTTTTGAACCCTCTAAAAATAATAAGAGGGCATGAAATTGAAATTCCAAACGGATTTGTTCAGAAATACCTCGAAAGCTACTTTCCTCAAAATGGACTTCATTGTTTCCAGATTCGGATTTCTCTTTGCAACAAATTTAATCTTATATTTAAAACATCTTCTAGACATTTTATACTCATGATTTCTTCACGAAAGTTGTAGGAAATTCAATAAGCATTCGAGACATACAAATTAGAGCTTCTAACTCCAAGTATACAGATCAGAACAACCAAAACATCAGAGACTTTCTTGATTTGACAAAGATACTGCCTTCCGCCTTCCTCTTAACAAAACAAGAACATCAATTCCTTTCCTTATGCACCTTAGAAACAGGTCTAATTCAGTCCCATAACTCAATTCAGAATAGCCATACACACAATTGGTTGTAAGGTATATAGAAATGGAAGAGAATCTCCTTCAATCTCTTGCTAGAAGTTTTTCCCTTTCACCTAAAATTACAGGTTCAACTTTCAGCTTGGGTTCCTCAAAATTTATCAACACAACCACCAAATATTTTTTGATAAACCTCAAGGACAACATCTTAGCTTACTTACCTCAAAATTTCAGCTTCTAATTCCTCCTCAAGAGCTCAAAACAGACTGATCTCCTCATACTGTTCTGCTACCCGAGAATCCTAAACACCCTTCACCGCTGTGCACTTTTCTCCTTCGTCCTCTTGGTATTTTCTGAAACGTCGATCAGTTTCGTATTCTACACTCAATTTTTGAGATTTTGACACAAAAATCATCGAATTTGGTTCAGTAGACAAAGAGATATGGTCGATTGAAGTTGCCCTATTTTCCAGCTGCTTGCTGTCTTAGTAAGAATTTGACACCACCTTCTTGCTAAACTTAGCTCCGAGCCTTCACCTCCTTTGGCTAGCTCCTACTTTATTATTTACATCATAATATCCTTTTTAAAACAGCAAAATAAGTAAACAAGCCAACCTAAAGCATTTAACCAACTTTACCTAAGTTTATAAAAGATATGAACTTTTCATTCAATACGTAATGCACCTAAATTTTGCCTAATTTGCTAATGATATTAACTTACTTCAATTAACCTTCTAATATGCTTATTTCAATGGTTTACCTATCCCCTTATGAAGTTTAGACAAATTGTAGCTCCAAATTCAATAGATTCCCAAATCCGATCACGACATCATTTAGTGCAACCTATACGATTTTGCATATTTCAAAACTTCATGAACGAGTGCAAAATGATAAAAGAAAATAGAGTTTAGGGCTTACATATCATATCCACGTTTTTCCTCCCACTAAGTACTTTAAGTATTTTTGGAATTGTACCTAGGTTAAATCCGGCTAATGATTTTACCTAAGTCTATCAATATAACCCTTTATATTTAATATTTACCTAAGTTCACAAACCTAGGGTTTCTAATTTATCAACCCTTAATAAATGTTTCTGACATTTTAATAATTTATTAGACTCAATGATTAATTCACTCCCAGGTCAATTCCCAGGTAGGGGTGTTCCGTTTCCGTCAACTTAAATACCCTAGCCTAGAAAGAACCTTCCTTAGATAGAGTCTCTCTTAATCATAGTCTATAAATTATTCGGTCCTTAATTCTAATCTAATTAGAACTAGATAACCTAAGGTCTATTAATTCAAGTTCTAAACATTTTAAAACTAATAATTAACCTTAGGTGACATGCATACTATGTTATATTTGCTTGATCATCCATCGCATGAATAATAAACATACATAGCATATTCATTTCATGAATCATAATGCATGTCAATGCAATCCAAGAATTAATACCACACATTATACTAATAATTCATGCAAACTATATAATATAACATTTTATATTATATTTGATGCATGAAAATGCGTAACCTAAGGTGGGAATTTCTAAATAAATGCATACATTATGCATGGCAATAATTATACAACAATTGCATAAATTAAATAGCAAAATTAAACAATTTTTTGCACCCTAAAATTAATATTAATTAAAATAATCTAAGTATATTAATTAAAATTAATATTAGTAAATATAAAAATGTTTTTATATATTAAATATTATTAAATAAAATGCTTCTGCCCGTTGCAGCTCTCCGTGAAACGCGTGCAGTGTTGCAACGCTGATACCAGCATTCCAACGCTGTCCTTTGTCCATTTCTGACTGTTGGGGCGTGCCTCAGCTTCAACGTTGCAACACCGAGGATGACGTTGCAACGCTTATCGCCTCTCTCGCCGATACGCTACCAAGCGATGACTATTGTAACGCCAATGAACAAATACAAACATCATTCACAAAACATCACTGTTTCTCTCTATTTTTGCTCATTTTTTCTCCGTTCTTCTCAGCAACTACTTTTCCTCGATGGACACCGACTTACAGACTCGATTTACCATTGAAATTGCCCAAAATACCTGACCCTTACATTGAACGATTCAATGAAAAATTGCAAATCTAAGTGCCAAAAATGTAACATCTAATTTGCAAACCGAACATTCATCTCATGAATTTCATGCATTCCCACTTATGTTTTTGACAGATATAGAACAAAAACAAGAACACAATTGGCTCTTATACCAATTGATTGGATCGAATCCTGTAGCATAAGCGATTTTTGATCGCGTGTTCTTGTAAAGAGTTACATAGATCAAATGAACAACATATATATAAAGCGATTAAGCATGCTTACTAAAATTGGACAACAAATATATTACCTTTGTAGACAAAAAACAACACGTGCACCATTGTTTCTCTCGTTTCACGATCTCAACCATCTCAACCATCTCGCGTTCTCCACAAACTACGATAACGAACACTTCGGGACGCAGTCGAGCACGGTACTTAAGGACACTCCTCAATGAGCACGAACTTAAGGCCGTCAATTACCAAAATCCTGTTGATATTGTTTTTTCACGTTTGAAAATTGTCGCTTACTAATTGGTCAGAAGCTAATAGGGAAATAAAGGAACTAGACATTTTGGCAGAAATAAGAAAAACTTTGAATTAGTCTCACAAAAACATTGAAAAATCCAATTAGGTTTTAGAAAATTTTTATCCTAAGATCCCTAGGTCATAAAGAATTGCAATGATATACGAAGGTTTAGAATGACCACCATCGAAGGGTAGACAGAAACACTCGGGACGAGACTTTCTCGACAAGACCCTACTACCAGAATAACTCTTATTCCATTATGCATCCACTTACCATTATTTAGTCTGAATCCATTAACTCTTAATGAATCCCATGAGTGTCACTCTCTATCTTTAAACTTCCAAGTATCCTTCCAAACAATAGCCACCGAAGGGAGGACTGCGAAGGAAAACCATCAAGGAAATTGTATCCCTTTCGGAAATACACGGTGTTCCCGCTCCCATGATCAAGGCCCTCCGAAGGGATTGCCTGGTCCAGGCCAAACTAGCATGCGGATCATAGGTGTCTCACGGCGTGAATCGATAAAGGAGACCGTGCGTCCCGTTTACACAAATCTTGCTCCCACTCACTATAAGTACTCTCTTCATTTACGTTGAATATTGACTCATACAAATACCATCCGAAGGAGGGCGCTCCCTTTTGCGCGGCAAGGTCGAGTATGGATCTCACGGTGTGAACTTAAAGGAGATTTGTCGATTGAAAATTTCATGTATCTCATACACTTTGTTTCCTCCCACTCCTAATTTTAAGTTAATCAGGATTGACATAGATTAATCGGCTAATATTTACCTAAGTCTACCAATATAACACTTATATTAGATTAGCCTAAGTCTATAATCACATTATTTGTTGGGATTTTTGTCCTAATCTCGTGTTTGTAATATATTGTTTGAAATTAATAAGAGTTATTCATTTCATCACTTTGTGTTTCGCAATATTTATAAACTTTTCCAATAAACTAAGCTCCAGGGTCATTGAATTTATGAGAGAACTAGAACTTGAACGGTGTGTAGTTGACACACAGGGAGGATCACGTTCGAGTTAATGACCCAAACGGTCTACAGAATATGGATAGGGTTGGAGACCTAATCCTGGATACACTGTGGATGCGACCCGCTTTGTATTAGATACAAACGAGGTGATCTGACTCGTTCATGTTGTTGACATGCGAGTGGGGGCATCCTGTGCAATGAGATTGTACAAGACCGGACCGTGAATTATTAGACCTACTGATATAACACCGTTGAAAGTAAGGACTAATAACTGAAGGGTAAGCATATAGAGTGTCTTGGATCAGCAACGTTGTGGTCCGAAGCTATCTGCGTGACTGTCACGTCTCCGCGGTGCACAATCTCCCGTATCTGGTGATACTTACGCGCTATATGCTTGCCCCTTTTATGACTTCGAGGTTCTCTCGAGTTGGCTACTACACCACTGTTGTCACAAAACAGCGTGATCGGCAAGTTCATATTTGGAACAACTTCCAAATCCGTCATGAACTTCCCGAGCCAAACGACTTCCTTTGCGGTTCACAAGCCGCAACATACTCGCTTTCCATCGTGGAATCGATGATGAATCCTCGCTTGATGCTTCGCCACACTACGCCTCCTCCATTCGAATGAAGGTTGACCTCGAAGTGGATTTCCTAGAATCCTTATCGGTCCGAAAATCGAATCTGTATCCCGTAAGGATCAAATCCCCACTCCCATACACAAGGTCAGTAGTTCCTCGTTCTCCTAAGATACTTGAGGATTGCCTTTACGGGTGTCCAAAGATCTAATCTCGGATTGGATTGATACCTCACGACAATCCCAACCGCATAACGGATGTCGGGCCTAGTACACAACATGGCATACATCAAAGCTCCCCTATAGTCGACGCATGGGATTCGTCTCATATCCTCAACCTCTTAAGGCATCTTAGGACATTGATCCTTAGACAGGTGAACCCCATGCCTGAAAGGCAGCAAGCCCTTCTTGGAGTTCTGCATCTTATATCTAGACAACATCTTGTCAATATAAGACGCTTGAGACATGGCTAGCGTTCTGTTCTTCTGGTTCCGGACAATCTGGATACCTAGAACATACTGTGCCTCTCCCAAATCTTTCATCTGGAATTGCGAAGCCAGCCATTCCTTAATGTCAGTAAGAAATCCTACCTCATTCCCAATGAGAAGGATACCATCCACATACAATATAAGAAATGCGACAGTTTTGTCGACGATTTTCTTGTGGACACAAGGCTCGTCAACATTTTGATCAAAGCCATAAGATTTGATCGCCTCATCAAACCTTATATTCCAAGACCTCGAGGCTTGTTTCAGTCCATAAATATACCTTTTAAGCCGGCAAACTCTTTCCTCTTGGTCTTGGGCAATGAACCCCTTGGACTGGTCCATGTAGATGGTCTCGTCAAGGTTGCCATTCAGAAAGGCGGTCTTGACATCCATCTACCATACCTCATAGTCATAATATTCGGCAATGGCCAGAAGGATTCTAATCAACTTTACCATGGCAACAGGTAAAAAGGTTTCCTCATAGTCAACCCCTTCCACCTGGTAAAACCTTTTGCCACTAGTCGAGCTTTGAAGGTCTGCACCTTCCCATCTACGCCACGTTTACACTTGTAGATCCACTTGCAACCAATAGGTTTAACCCCATCCGATTGGTCCACAAGCTCCCAGACGAAATTGAAGTACATCGACTCCATTTCCTGGTCCATGGGTTTAATCCATTCATTTTTGTCAACGTCTGTCATTGCCTGATCATAGGTCAATGGATCCTCACAGTCATCATCAGGAGTGATGACCTGGGTTTCAGCTAAACCCATGTAACGTTCAGGCTGTCTCACAGCCCTCCCACTACGTCGAGGCATTCTCAACTCTTGGGAACGGATTTGACTAGACGAGCTAGGATCAACAACACTTGTTGACGTACTAGCACCATCAGCAACTCTTGCTGATGAACTGTCCATTTCATTCAACACAATTTTACTCCTTGGTAAGTGATCCCTGATGTTGTCTTCGTCAAGGAAAGTGGCGTTTGTCGACACAAGCACCCTATTATCCTTAGGATCGTAAAAGTAACCACCTCTAGTCTCTTTTGGGTAACCTACATAGAGGCACAACTTTGAACGGGGTTCCAACTTCTTCGTGTTTGACACCAACACATGGGTCATGCATCCCCAAATTCTGAAATGACGTAAACTGATTTTACGGCCATGCCAGAGTTCGAAAGGTGTTTCACAAACACTCTTCGATGGAACTATGTTCAAAATGTAAACCACAGTCTCCACTGCGTAACCCCAAAGAGAATCACGGAGACGAGCATAGCTCATCATCGACCGAACCATGTCCAACAAGGTTCTGTTTCTATTCTCTGATACACCATTCTGCTGTGGCATACCAAGTGTTGAGAGTTGGAATGTGATTCTGTGTTCTATCATATAGTCCTGGAATTCAGTGTCCATATACTCTCCACCTCGATCCGATCGAAGTGTTTTAAGCGATTTACCTAACAGGTTCTCAACCTCAGTCTTGAACTCCTAAAACTTTTCAAGTGTTTCATACTTCCTGTGCATTAGGTAAATATACCCATATCTGGAGTAATTGTCTATGAAAGACACGAAATACTCATAATCGCCCCGAGCTTTATCATTCATCAGACCACAGAGGTCAGAATGTACTAACTCAAGAGGCTCTTTGGCTCTATATCCTTTTCCACTGAAAGGACGTTTGGTCATTTTGCCCTCAAGGCATGACTCACACACCGGTAAAGAGTTTTTTTCCAACTCACTTAGAAGTCCACTCTTCACTAGTCTCTCAATCCTATTGAGATTAATGTGGCCTAACCGAAGATGCCAAAGATGGGCACTTTCTTTTGGAGAAACTTTTAATCTCTTAGTTCGCGTTTCAGCTGTTTTAAACAATTCGGTGTTCAAAACAATTTTGACCGAATTAGGGTTCAAAACATATAGATTGCTCTCAAGCGAAGCAGAACAAATCAAATTTCCATTTCGAGAAATAAACGCTTTATTACTCTTGAATGAAACATAAATATCTTGTTCTAATAGGCAGGAAATAGAAACTAGGTTTCTCGTAAACCCAGGAACTATGTACATATTATCTAATAATAAGTACTTTCCGCTAAAGAACAAATGACTTCATCTGCCTATTTCTTTGCTGCACATTGAGACAACTTCTCCGGATCCAACCCTTAGTGTTATCTCACCCTCTTGCAGCCTCTGCCAGGAACTTAATCCTTGAAAAGAAGAGCAAACATGGTTAGTGGCGCCTGAATCCAATATCCAAGCAGAGTCATTACTATCCACTAAACAAGTTTTTGTGACAAGTAAATCACATTTACCTGTCATCTTCTTTTCATCAAGGAACTTGGGACAACTCTTTTTTTGGTGTCCGTCGCCGTTGCAGTAGAAATACTTTCTGGCAACATCCTTGATTTCTTTGCCTATTAGAGCGGCAACGCGGTCAACCTTAACTTCCTTCAACTTCTCCTTCTTCCGTCCGCAGACTCAAGAGTCTACAAACATTATCCCAGAGGTCATACCCCTGTGAAAAGGTCTTAAGGCAACACTTTCCTCAGCTTCCTGTCCCATAGTTTTCACCAAGGACTGGAAGGTTTGTAGATTGTTGAATAGGACCGTTGAACCGAGCACCTGAGGACCTTCCTCAGTGAGCGCGAACTCCTGGTCGTCATTTATCAAAATCGTGTCTATATTGTTTTTTCACGAAATACTATCGCCGACTAACTTAACGGAAGCTAAAGGAGCGTTAAAAGCGTTTGACATTTTGTTGCTGAAAAAAAATGAAAAAGCTTTGTATTAGTCTCGCAAAAACTTTTGAAAATCCAATCGAGTTTTAGCAAATTTTTATCCTATGATCCCTAGGTCATTCAAAAATTTGGAATGATACCATAAAGGTTTAGAATGACTGCCACCGTAGGGTAGACAAAAGTACTCCTCCTTTAAGACGAGACTCTCTCGACTAGACCCTAATACCAGAATAACTCTTATTCCATTAGGCATCCAGTTACCATTTTTCGGTCAGAATCAATTAACTCTAACGAATCCTGTGAGTGTCACCCTCAATCTTTAAATTTACAAGTATCCATCCAAACAATAGCCGCCATAGGGAGGACTAAGAAGGAAACCCAACAAGGAAATCGTATCCCTTTCGGGAATTCACGGTGTTCCGACTCCCATGATCAAGGCCCTCCGTAGGGATTGTCTGGTACAGGCCAAACTAGCAGGCGGATCATAGGCGTCTCATGGCGTGAATCGAAAGAAGAGACCGTGGGTCCTGTTTTCACAAATCCTGCTCCCACTCACTATAAGTACTCTCTTCATTCACGTTGATATTGACCCATACAAATGCCATCCGTAGGGGGACGCTCCCATTTGCGCCACGAGGCCGAGCATGGATCTCACGGTGCGAACTTAACGGAGATTTGTGGATGGAAAATTAAATGTATCTCATACACTTTATTTCCTCCCACTCAGCACTTTAAAATAATCGGGATTGACCTAGATAAACCGGCTAAAATTTACCTAAGTCTACCAATATAACTCTTATATTGGATTAGCCTATGTTTATAATCACATTATTAACTTAGGTCAATGTGAGTAAATTAATTAACACTTAATTAACGACAATCACGAGAATATAACCTAAGAATCTCCGGATCGAATTCACTCCCAGGTCGGTTTCCAGGTACGGGTGTTCCGCAAGCGTCAACTTAAATACCCCAGCCTTAGACAAAACCTTCCTTAGACAGAGTTACTTATCAGTCTTCATTCAAAGGTTATATTTGATTTCCTTATTAGAATTAGAAAACCTAAGTCTAATTATTCAAGTTCTAAACATTTTAAAACTAATAATTAACTTAGGTTACATGCATTTCTATGTTATAGTGCTTGATCATTCATCACATGAATAATTCTATACTATAACATATATTCATCACATGAATTAAATGCATGAGCATGCTTTTAATTAAAAATATAACACTTATATTAAATAAATTAAATCATGCAAACATTATATTATAACTCTTATAATATAATCCTATCGTGCATACTATATATTATAACTCGTATAATATAAATATGATGCATGAAATGTTTAACCTAAGGTGAGATTTTAAATCTATATGACATACTCTATGCACATAGAAATAATTAAATCATACATCTCATGAATAAAATAATTAAATAGCAATATTGGACCGATTTTTAGCACCCTAGGGACATAAAATTAAATAATTAACATTAATATAACTATTATATTAATATTAATTAAAATAATCAAACAAAATACATTTATAAAACCAAATTTACAAATAATTAAATAATTAAAAAAAAAATAACTGGTAGTTAAAGCCCCCTGCAAAATCCGCGGTCCACGCACCACTACGCCAAGCATTGTAACGCTGTTACACAATGCTAGAAAATAAATAATAAACTAAAAAATGCTGGAAACGCCGACCACGGTGCACGTCTCCGCAACGCTGGAAAATAAATAAAAATTGGCAGTTACACAACCCCAGGCTCGAACCGCCGACCACGATGCACGCCTCCGCAATTTCCACGGTCCACGCACCACTTCGCCACGGTGTTCTAACACTAGAATGATAGCGTCACAACGCTGATGAATTTCCAGCAACACCATTTTTGCAGTTTTTCACCAAAATTGCCCGTTTTTGCTTCGTTTTCTTCACGACAACTCTTGTCACGAACGACACGAACTTACAGACTCGATTTAAATTAAAAATTGCTCAAAACTACGGGCTCTTACATTGATCTCATCAACTTTAATGTAAATCTAAAAAGTGCCAAAAACCGAAAACATCCAAAATTGCAAACCATTAACAATCATCTCATGAAAATTAATTCTACCCACCTAATTTTAAGAATTCACAGAATACACAACACAGAGCAACGATTGGCTCTGATACCAATTGAAGGGATTTTGAATTCCCGCAGCGGAAGACGTTGTGAAACGTCGTTGATCCGTTGTGTAATTCTTGTCTTAAAATTGAATCTATCTCATAGATCCTAGGCTAAACATGCAAAAAAGTAGAGAAAACAGCAACTATAATGGATACTAACCTCTTGAACAACACTTCTTCAACGTTTTCTCCTCCTTCGGTCACGATCTCTCTAGATCCAACGTCCTCCTCGAACACGAACCACGATCCGAACAGGGAGACACCTCCAAAGGGTCTTCTCGGTTGTTCTCGGGAGGTTGAGAGAGAGTAGGTGGGACTCCCTTTGGTTTTGGGTGAGGAGAAGTTTTTTAGAGAATTGAGAGAATTCTAGAGAGAATTGTCTTGCTATCTTTGGATGGAAATCCAAAAAAAATGGCAAGAAGTGTCTTGAGATGCCTTTGAATGCATCCTTTTATAATGGTGTGTGGTGGAGTTAAAATCTCCACCAATTCACCATTTTACCACAACTATATAATACACAAATCATATTTGCATATTATATAATATAAGGTATCTCATACCTTATTATACAAATCTCATTTGCATAAATGTGGAATTATAAATTGAATCACATTCAATTTTATTTCTCTCAATTCTATTTCTCCAAATAGCACTAATTAATCAATTAGCCTATACTATAGTTTATTATGAATCTCATTCACAACAAACTATATATTATGTCATCTATATCTCATATAAATGACATAAATACCCAAATAATGAATTTGAACACTTCAAATTCACACCAAACTTTAAACCCTCAATTTGTCAATTTGAGCCAACCGAGGGACCTAATGGACCTACACGCGACGAACTCCAATGATCCGAGAATAACTTGTCAAACTCTTTGACCCGATTATTCAACATTCATTAGCTACGGTAACACTCCACTAAATCCCGTAGTTGCACTCTCATCACTGTAGGACAAGTTGTGTCCATCGATATAACCAATACCCATGAGTCGACCCTTCACGGGTTGTTCGTAGTCACAGCTGGGTCAAATTATCGTTTTACCCCTGTGTCTACCTCTTGCTCCTTAAGTCTCACTGCTCCACTAATGAACAACTACGTTGCATGGTCCAACCATAAACAACAACCCTCTCAGGCCAATGAGAGAGTGTGGCCCGTTGTTCAAGCCTGGAGACAACACTTAAGGGAACAACCCCTCTAGTTTCCCTAAGTCGAGAACGAGTGAATTCCTTCTTGCGTAGTCAAGTTCCCAGCTCCTCACGTGGTCCTGCCCATGAGAAGGTAGGCATATTGGGCGAGCATCAGTTGCCACCCTCACCCGTACTAATCAAATGACAGACCCCCGCAGAGAGGAGTCCGTAACATGCTCAGGATTAAGGTCGAATCACTAATGGTCATCTATGAATTTACTAGCTCTATACTGTTAACGGTGTTACATCAGTAAGTCTAATAATTCACGGTCCGGTCTTGTACAATCTCATTGCACAGGATGACCCCACTCGCATGTCAACTACATGAACGAGTCAGATCACCTCGTTTGTATCGAATACAAAGCGGGCCGCATCCACAGTGTATCCGAGGATTAGGTCTCCAACCCTATCCATATCTCAGAGACCGATTGGGTCATTAACTCGAAGCGCGATCTTCCCCTGTGTCCACTACACACCGCTCAAGTTCTTAGTTCTCTCATAATACAATGACCACGGAGCTTAGTTTATTGGAATAAGTTTATGAAAAATGCGAGACACAAAGTTTAAATAAATAACTCTTATTTATTACACAATGTTGAAATAAATAACTCTTATTCATTTACAACTTGGAATATTACAAACTACACGAGATGAGGACATACATCCCAGCAATAACTTCGTACATGATCATTAGTGACTCGACCTGAATCCTGAGTGTGTTACGGACTCCTGTCTGCAGGGGTCTGTCCTTTGACTAGTACGGGCGAGGGTGGTCACAGTTACTCGCCCAATATGCCTATCTCCTCAGGGACAGGACCAAGTAGGTAGCTGTGAACTTAAGTACGCGAGATGGAATTCACTCGTTTCCGCCTTTAGCGAAACTAGAGGGGTTGTTCCCTTAAGTGTTGACCCCAGGGCTTGGACAACGGGCGACCACCTTCTCACTGGCCCGAGAAGGGTGTTGTGTATGGTTGGACCATCACAATATGTTGTTCATTAGAGGAGCAGTGGGAACTTGAAGAACAATAGGTAGACATAGGGGTAAAAGGGTAATTTGTCCCAGTCGTGTCTACGAACAACCTGTGAATGGTCGGCTCATGGACATTTGTTATATCAGTGGACACGTAATATTCTGCACTGGCGGGAGTGCAACTACGGGCTATAGTGGATTGTACCGTAGCTGATGAATGTTGGTTAACCAGGTCAAAGAGTTTGACAGGTTAATCTCGGATCATTGGAGCCCGTCACTGTAGATCCATTACGTCCCTCGGTTGGCTCCACCTGGGTTAAAAGTAGGGTTAATGTTTTGGTATGAAATTTAAGTGTTCATTTTCACTTGGCATTTATGTCATTTATATGAGATATGAATGATATAATATACAGTTTAATGTGAATGAGATTCATAATAAACTATAGGTTAGCCTAATTGTTGAATTAGGGCTAATTGGAGAATTTGATTGAGAGAAATTAAATTGGATGTGATTCAATTTAATTAATCCACAATTATTGCAAATCAGATTTGCAATATGAGATATGAGATATCTTGCAAATGAGATTTGCATAACCTATAGTTGTGGTAAAGTGGTAATAATGAGGAGATATTAACACCCTCATTCCACTATTTAAATCCTTTGCAAGAAGCGATTGGTAAGCTAAATTCTCATTTTTTGATTTTGATCAAAGACAAGAAAAGATAATTCTCTCTACTCTCTCATTTTCTCCTCCCTCACCAAAACACAAACAAGTTACCACCAACATCCCTTCTCCAAAAGAGAACAATCGAGAAGACTATTTGGTGGTGTTCGGGATCGATTTGTAGGAAGAATTCGTTGAGATCGAGTAGCACGAAAAGTTCGTGATCCGAGGAAGAAATTGTTGTGTTTGTCTACAACAAGTAAAATCTCTTCTTGTTGTAAATTTCTTCTTCTTTAAGCATGTTTAGCCTAGGTCTAAGTGTTAGATCGATTTTAATAAATACAAATTATATAATGATACCTCGACGATTCAATCGTTTTCCGCTGCGCGAGGATTCTCATTCCCTTCATTATTAACTTAGGTCACTACTACAAATTTGACCTTTATTGATTGCTAAAAAACGTCAACAAGCACTTATCTTGACGTTTGTTAGCCGTCAATGATGGCGGTGTGAACATATATAAACATCAAGTTTTAAATGTTAGTTGACGATTATGGAACGTCAAGTGTTATAGCTTTATTGACAGATTTCAACTCTCAATAATTCGAATGTTCACGTGTATTAAACATCAACTATAACGTAAATCCGTCAACAATGACATGTTTATTTAGATTTATGAACCGTCAATATAAGGTATAGTTGATGGTGTTTAGCCATCAATATTCATAGCAAAACGTCTTAATATCTTTATTGACGTTTGCGACCCTTAAACATCATGTATAGTTTATATTTTTTATCCGTCAATATTTATATACAACTGTCAATAATACCGATACTTGTTGGTTGTCAATATATGCGTTTCGTGACGTGTTTTAGTTGAACTTTATAAAGATAATTGACGCTTTGTGCAGTTGAATATGACATATTGTTGATGGGTTCAAACTGTCAATAATATTGCTCTTAATGTTAATAATATTGAAAAAATATTATTTCTATTTCTCAACCTACGAATTTGAAAAAAAATAAAATTAAAATCTGGATATTTCTATTTCTCGACCTACATACAAAATAAATTGTCAATAATATTATATTTTTACACAAATAATTCCACAAACTTAACTTTAATTAATAAATTTTAAAATATGTAATAAACTTTTTATATTGACTTAAAAAAAAAATACAATTTTTCTATATACGTACGTACGTAATACCAAATATTATAACTATAAGTATTTGTCCGCTGGCGTTGAGAACGCGACTCGACGCTGTAGGCGACGACGTTGCAACGCTGCACGCGTTGAGGTGCAGTTGCTGGCGGCATTTTCGCGAGAAGCGGGAAGTTTTTTCTCAAAGTGGGCGGTTTATTTACGTGTTTTTATTTATTCTTAATTTATAAAGAGTATTTATTTATTTGATTTAATTTTTTTATTAAATAATATTAATATAAATGTTATATTAATGTTATTTAATTAAATAATTGCCCCTACGTGCCAAAAACCGGTCCATTTTTGCTATTTAATTATTTTAGGCATGAGATGTATATTTTAATTAATTTCTATCTGCATAATGTATGCCATATAGATTTAAAATCCCACCTTAGGTTAAACATTTCATGCATCATATTTATATTATAAGAGTTATAATATATAGAATGCATGATAAGATTATATTATAAGAGTTATAATATAATGTTTGCATGTTTTAATATATTTAAATATAAATGTTATATTTTTAATTAAAGGCATGCTCATGCATTTAATTCATGTGATGAATGTATGTTATAGTATAGTATTATTCATGTGATGAATGATCAAGCACTATAACATAGTAATGCATGCAACATAAGTTAATTATTAGTTTTAAAGTGTTTAGAACTTGAATAATTAGACTTAGGTTTTCTATTTTTCTATAGAAATTGAGGAAACCAAATATAACTTTTGAATGGAGACTGATAGGTAACTCTGTCTAAGGAAGGTTTTGTCTAAGGCTGGGGTATTTAAGTTGACGCTTGCGGAAAACCCCTACCTGGAAACCGACCTGGGAGTGAATTCGGTCCGGAGATTCTTAGGTTATATTCTCGTGAGTGTCGTTAATTAAGTGTTAATTAATTTACTCACATAGACCTAAGTTAATAATGTGATTATAAACTTAGGTTAATACCATATAAGAGTTATATTGGTAGACTTAGGTAAATTTTAGCCGGTTTATCTAGGTCAATCCCTAATAAAATTAAAGTGTTGAGTGGGAGGAAATATAGTGTATGAGATACATTTGAATTTCCAACTACAAATCTCCGTTAAAGTCCGCACCGTGAGATCTATACTCGGCCTCGTGGCGCAAATGGGAGCGTCCCCCTTCGGGTGGCATTTGCATAGATCAGTATCATCGTGGATGGAGAGAGTACTTATAGTAAGTGGGAGCGGGACTTGTGAAAACGAGACCCACGGTCTCTTCATTCGATTCACACCGTGAGACGCCTATGATCTGCCTGCTAGTTTGGCCTTGACCAGACAATCCCTTCGGAGGGCTTGATCATGGGAGTCGAAACATCGTGAATTCCCGAAAGGGATACAGTTTCTTGGTTGGTTTTCCTTCTTGGTTCACCCTTCGGTGGCTATTGTTTGGACGGATACTTGGAAACTTAAAGATTGAGGGTTACACTCACAGAATTCGTTAAGTGTTAATGAATTCGACCGAACAATGGTAATTGGGCGGCTAATGGAATAAGAGTTATTCTGGAATTAGGGTCTGATTAAGAGTTATAAGAGTGTTCTGTTCACCCTTCGGTGGCGGTCATTCTAAACCTTTAGGATATCATTGCGAAATTTTGAATGACCTAGGGAACATGAAACAAATTTTGCTAAAACTTGATTGGATTTCAAAAAGTTTTTTGTGAGATTAATACAAAGTTTTTTCTTATTTTTTAAGCTAAAAATGTCTAGCGCAATAATAGCTTTACTCGCTTCGGATAAGTTAGTGGGAGATAATTACTAGCATTAGAAAAACAACATTAATTCAATTTTGGTAACTCACGACATAAAGTTCGTGCTATTTGAGGAGTGTCCTCAGATGCCGGGCTCGACCACGTCGCGATGTGTTCGCGATGCGTACGATCGGTGGATCAGGGACAAAGAAAAGGCCAAGGTCTACATTATTGCCTGCATGTCTGATGTCTTGGCAAAGAAGCATGAGCTAATGGTCTCTGCCAAGGAGATCATGGAGTCCTTGCAGGAAATGCTTGGACAACAGTCATTTCAGGTCCGGCATGACTCGCTCAAATACGTTTTCAACGCACGGATGAAAGAGGGGTCGTCTGTCCGTGAACACGTTCTAGACATGATGACCCACTTTAATCTGGCCGAGATGAATGGGGCTTCGATCGACGAGTCGAGCCAGGTAAGTTTTATTTTGGAAACTCTTCAGAAGAGTTTCCTTCAGTTTCGTAGCAATGCTGTTATGAACAAAATAAGCTACACTCTGACTACTCTCCATTATGAGCTACATAATTTCCAATCCTTGAACAGAGTCAAGGAATCTGAGGCAAATATTGCCTACAGGTCTTATCACAAGGATTCGACCTCTAGGACGAAACCTGTTGGTCCTTCAGGCCCAAAAGGGAAGAAGAGGATGAAGAGTAGTAAAACTAACCGAGCTGCCGCCCAGAAGGGCAAGAAGGTCAAGGAGGTTGCAGAGAAAGGAAAGTGTTTCCGCTGCAATGCCCCAAACACTGGAAGTGAAACTTTCTCAAATTCCTGGCTGAGAGGAAGAATCAAGGTAAATGTGATTTACTTGTGACAGAAACATGTTTAGTGGAGAGTAGTGACTCTGCCTAGATACTGGATTCGGGCGCCACTAACCATGTTTGTTCATCTTTTTAGGGGATTGATTCCTTGCAGCCGCTGCGAAAGGGTGAGGTGACTCTACGGGTAGGATCCAGGGAGCTTGTCTCTGCTGCAGCGATCGGCACGGTGAAACTGCACTTTGGAGGGAAGTACTTATTGTTGGACAATTTGTACATCGTTATAGGGTTTACTAGAAACCTTGTATTTCAGTTTCTTTTAAATTTAATAAAGCGTTTATTTCTTTCAAAGGGAATGTTATTTGTTCAGCTTCACTCGAAAATAATCTGTATGTTTTGAAACCCAATTCGGTCAAAAGTGTTTTGAATACTGAGTTGTTTAAAACTGCAGAAACACGAACTAAGAAAGTAAAAGTTTCTCCAAAAGAAAATGCCCATCTTTGGCATCTACAGTTAGGCCACATTAATCTCAATAGGATTGAGAAACTAGTGAAGAGTGGACTTCTAAACGAGTTTGAAGAAAACTCTTTGTCGGTGTGTGAGTCATGCCTCGAGGGCAAAATGACCAAACATCCTTTTAGTGGAAAAGGATATAGAGCCAAAGAACCTCTTGAGTTAGTACATTCTGACCTCTGTGGTTCGATGAATGTTAATGCTCGGGGCGGTTATGAGTACTTGGTGTGTTTCATAGACGATTACTCCAAATATGGGTATATTTACCTAATGCACAAGAAGTCTGAAACTTTTTAAAAGTTCAAGGAGTACAAGACTGAGGTCGAGAACCTCTTAGGTAAATCGCTTAAAACACTTTGATCGGATCGAGGTGGAGAGTACATGGACACTGAATTCCAGGACTATATGATAGAACACGGAATCACGCCCCAACTCTCAAAGACTTGGTATGCCACAATGAGAATGGTGTATCGGAGAGGAGAAACAAAACCTTGTTGGACATGGTTCGGTCGATGATGAGCTATGCTCGTCTCCCTGATTCTTTTTGGGGGTATGCAGTGGAGACTGCGGTTTATATTTTGAACAATGTTCCGTCGAAGAGTGTTTGTGAAACACCTTTCGAGCTCTGGAGTGGACGTAAAGCCAGTTTACATCACTTTAGGATTTGGGGATGCCCTACCACGTGTTGGTGTCAAAACCCAAAAAGTTGGAACCCCGCTCAAATTGTGCCTATTCATAGGTTACCCTAAAGAGACTAGGGGTGGTCTATTTTACGATCCTAAGGAAAATAGGGTGCTTGTGTCGACAAACGCCACTGTTCTTGAGGAAGACCACGTCAGGGATCATTTACCAAGGAGTAAAATTGTATTGAATGAAATGGACAGTACCTTAGCAAGAGTTGCTGATGGGGCTAGTACGTCAACCAGTATTGTTGATCCTAGCACGACTAGTCAAATCCGTTCCCAAAAGCTGGGAATGCCTCGACGTAGTGGGAGGGCTGTGAGACAGCCTGATCGCTACATGGGTTTAGCTGAAACCTCAGTTGTCACTCTTGATGATGACTGTGAGAATCCATTGACCTATGATCAGGAAATGGTTGATGTTGACAAAGACGAATGGATTAAAGCTATGGACGACCAGGAAATGGAGCTTATGTACTTCAATTCTGTATGGGAGCTTGTGGATCAACCGGATGGGGTAAAACCTATTGGTTGCAAATGGATCTACAAGCGTAAACGTGGCGTATATGGGAAGGTGCAAACCTTCAAAGCTCGACTAGTGGCAAAGAGTTTTACCCAGGTTGAAGGGGTTGACTATGAGGAGACCTTTTCACCTGTTGCCATGGTAAAGTCGATCAGGATCATTCTGGCCATTGCCACATATTATGACTACGAGGTATGGAAGATGGACGTCAAGACAGCCTTTCTGAATGGCAAACTTGATGAGACCATCTACATGGACCAGCCCAAAGGGTTCATTGCCCAAGGCTAAGAGCAAAAGGTTTGCCGGCTTCATAGGTCCATTTATGGACTGAAACAGGCTTCGAGGTCTTGGAATATAAGGTTTGATGGGGCAATTAAATCTTATGGCTTTGATCAAAATGTCGACGAGCCTTGTGTCTACAAGAAAATCGTTGACAAAACTGTCGCATTTTTGGTGTTGTACGTGGACGATATTCTTCTCTTACTGACGTTAAAAAGTTGCTAGCTTTGCAATTCCAAATGAATGATTTGGGAGAAACTCAGTATGTTCTTGGTATACAGATAGTCCGGAACCGGAAGAACAAAACGCTAGCCTTGTCTCAGGCATCTTACATTGACAAGATGTTGTCTAGATATAAGATGCAGAACACCAAGAAGGGCTTGATGCCTTTCAGGCATGGGGTTCACTTGTCTAAGAATCAGTGTCCTAAGACTCCTCAAGATGTTGAGGATATGAGACGGATTCCATATGCTTCAGTTGTAGGGAGCCTGATGTATGTCATGTTGTGTACTAGGCCCGACATCTATTATGCAGTAGGAATTGTCAGTAGATATCAGTCCAATCCAGGATTAGATCACCGAATAACCATAAAGGCAATCCTCAAGTATCTTTGGAGAACGAGGAACTACATCTTAGTGTATGGTAGTGGAGATTTGATCTTTACGGGATACACGAATTCTGATTTTCAGACAGATAAGGATTCTAGGAAATCCACTTTGGGGTCAACCTTCATTTTGAATGGAGGAGCTGTAGTATGGCGAAGCATCAAGCAGGGATGCATCGCTGATTCCACTATGGAAGCGGAGTATGTTGTGGCTTGTGAAGCTTCAAGGGAAGTTGTTTGGCTTAGGAAGTTCATGACAGATTTGGAAGTTGTTCCAAACATGAACTTGCCAATCACACTGTTCTGTGATAACAGTGGTGCAGTAGCCAACTCACGTTAGCCTCGGAGACATAAGAGAGGCAAACACATTGAGCGCAAGTATCATCTAATACGAGAGATTGTGCACCGCGGAGACGTGACGGTTACGCAGATAGCGTCGGAGCACAACGTAGCTGATCCATTTACAAAGCCCCTCACGGGTAAGGTGTTTGAGGGTCACCTAGAGAGTCTAGGTCTTCGAGAGCTTCCTGACTAGGGCAAGTGGGAGATGTGTAAACGGGTATTCAATGCCCTAGTTTATTGTATTACTTCATTGTAATTTATGTACATTTGAGAAATGTATTTTCTCCACTAGCTTAGTCCAAGTGGGAGTTTGTTGGGATTTTTGTCCTAATCTCGTGTTTGTAATATCTTGTTTGAAATTAATAAGAGTTATTCATTTCATCACTTTGTGTCTCGCAATATTTATAAACTTTTCCAATAAACTAAGCTCCAGGGTCATTGAATTTATGAGAGAACTAGAACTTGAACGGTGTGTAGTGGACACAAAGGGAGGATCTGTTGGGATTTCTGTCTTAATCTCGTGTTTGTAAAATATTGTTTTGAAATTAATAAGAGTTATTCATTTCTTCACTTTGTGTCTCGCAAATATTTTAAACCTTTCCAATAAACTAAGCTCCAGGGTCACTGAATATATGAGAGAACTAGAACTTGAACGGTGTGTAGTTGACACATAAAGAGGATCACGTTCGCGTTAATGACCCGAACGGTCTACAGTATAAGGTTGGGGTTGGAGACCTAATCCTGGATACACTGTGGATGCGGCTCGCTTTGTATTAGATACAAACGAGGTGATCTGACTCGTTCATGTGGTTGACATGCGAGTGGGGGCATCCTGTACAATGAGATTGTACAAGACCGGACCGTGAATTATTAGACTTACTGATATAACACCGCTGACAGTAAAGACTAATAAATTCGTAGATGACCATTAGTGAGTCGACCTGAATCCTAAGTGTATTACGGACTCCTGTCTGCGGGGGTCTGTCCTTTGAGTAGTACGGGTGAGGGTGGTCTTGGTTAATCGCCCAATATGCCTATCTTCTCAGGGACAGAACCAAGTAGAGAGCTGGGAACCTAATTACGCGAGATGAAATTCACTGCTCCTTCTCGCCTAGGGAATCTAGAGGGTTGTTCCCTTAAGTCTTTGTCTTCGTGGCTTGAACAACGGGCACCCACCTTCTCACTGGCCCGAGAAGGGTGTTGTGTATGGTTAGACCATCACAATATTTTGTTCATTAGAGGAGCAGTGGGGACTTAAGGAACAAGATGTAGACACATGGGTAAAACAATAATTTGACCCAGCCGTGTCTACGAACAACCTGTGAATGGTCGACTCATAAGCATTGCTTATATCAATGGACACGTAATATTCTACACTGATGGGAGTACAACTACAGGCTTTAGTGGAGTGTTACTGTAGCTAATGAACATTGGTTGACCGGGTCAAAGAGTTTGACTGGTTAATCTCAAATCATTGGAGCCCGTCACTGTAGGTCTATTAGGTCCCTTGGTTGGCTCAATCTGGGATAAAAGAAGGGTTAATGTTTTTGTATGAAATTGAAGTGTTCAATTTCACTTTAAGAATATTTACATCATGAAGATGATGTAATATATAGTTTAATATGAATGAGATTCATAATAAACTATATCTTAGCCTAATTGTTGAATTAAAGGCTAATTGGAGAAATTCATAGAGAGAAAATAAATTGAATGTGATTCAATATAATTAAATCCACAATTATTGCAAATGAGATTTGCAACATAAGATATGAGATATCTTATATTATATAATTATGTAAATGAGATTTACATAACATATGGTTGTGGTAAAGTGGTAATAAAGTGAAGTCGTGAACTTTATCATTCCACTATTTAAACTCCTTTGCAAAAGGGTTTTGGGAACCTAAGTTAAGCTAAGCTTTGAAAGCTAAGTGAAATTCTCTCTTCTCCCTCAATTTTCTCATCTCTTTCAAAAACACAAAGTTCCCACCAACTTCCCTTCTCCAAAAGAGAACAACCAAGAAGATCAATTTGTAGTGTTTGGGATCCGATAGTGGGAAGAGTTCATGGAGATCGAGAAGCGCGAAAAGTTCGTGATCTACAAGGAGAGTTTGCTGAATTGGTCTACAACAAGTAAGTTTTCCTTATTGCTGTAAAAGTTCAGCATGTTTTAGCCTAGATCTAATAGTTAGATCGATTTTAATAAGCATGTTGCATGATGATACCATGACGATTCGATCGTCTTCCGCTGCGAGGGGATTCTCATTCCCTTCAGGTTCACGTTCGAGTTAATAACCCGAACGATCTACAGTATATGGATAGGGTTGGAGACCTAATCCTAGATACACTGTGGATGCGACCCGCTTTGTATTAGATACAAACGAGGTGATCTGACTCGTTCATGTGGTTGACATGCGAGTGAGGGCATCTTGTGCGATGAGATTGTACAAGACCGGACCGTGAATTATTAGACCTACTGATGTAACACCGTTAACAATAAGGACTAATAACTTCGTAGATGACCATTACTGACTCGACCTGAATCCTGAGCGTGTTACGGACTCGCCCGCGGGGGTATCCCTTTGACTAGTACGGGTGAGGGTGGTCACAGTTACTCACCCAATATGCCTATCTTCTCAGGGACAGGACCAAGTAGGGAGCTGGGAACTTAACTACGCGAAATGGAATTCACTCGTTCCCGCCTTTAGGGAAACTAGAGGGGTTGGTCCCTTAAGTGCTGTCTTCAGGGCTTGGACATCGGGCGCCCACCATCTCACTGGCCCGAGAAGGGTGTTGTGTATGGTTTGACCATCACAATATGTTGTTCATTAGAGGAGCAGTGGGGACTTGAGGAACAAGAGGTAGACACAGGGATAAAACGGTAATTTGACCCAAAGTGTCTCTCGAAACAACCTTTGAAGGGTCGACTCATGGGCATTGGTTATATCAGTGGACACGTAATATTATGCACTGGCGAGAGTGCAGCTACGGGCTATAGTGGAATGTTACCGTAGCTAATGAATGTTGGTTAACCGGGTCAAAGAGTTTGACAGGTTAATCTCGGATCATTGGAGCCTGCTCGGTAGGTCCATTAGGTCCCTCGGTTGGCTCCACCTGGGTTAAAAGTAGGGTTAATGTTTTGGTATGAAATTGAAGTGTTCAATTTCACTTTAAGGGCATTTATGTCATTTATATGAGATATGAATGATACAATATATAGTTTAATGTAAATGAGATTCATAATAAACTATAGGTTAGCATAATTGTTGAATTAGGGCTAATTGGAGAATTTGATTGAGAGAAATTAAATTGGATGTGATTCAATTCAATTAATCCACAATTATTGCAAATGAGATTTGCAATATAAGATATGAGATATCTTATATTATGTGGTTATGCAAATGAGATTTGCATAACCTATAGTTGTTGTAAAGTGGTAATAATGAGAAGACATTAACTCCCTTATTCCACTATTTAAACCCTTTGCAAGAAGGGATTGGTAAGCTAAATTCTCATTTTTTGATTTTGATCAAAGAGAAGAAAAGAGAATTCTTTCTACTCTTTCATTTTCTCCTCCCTCTCCAGAACACAAACAAGTTCCCACCTACTTCTCTTCTCCAAAAGAGAATAACCGAGAAGACCATTTGCTGGTATTCGGGATCGATTTGTGGGAAGAATTCGTTGAGATCGAGTAGCACGAAAAGTTCGTGATACGAGGAAGAAATTGTTGTGTTTGTCCACAACAAGTAAGTAAAATCTCTTCTTGCTGTAAATTTCATCTTCTTTAAGCATGTTTAGCCTAGGTCTAAGTGTTAGATCAATTTTAATAAATAGAAGTTGCATAATGATACCTCGACGATTCAATTGTCTTCCGCTGCGCGGGGATTCTCATTCCCTTCATTATTAACTTAGGTCACTACTACAAATTTGACCTTTATTGATTGCTAAAAAATGTCAACAATCACTTATGTTGACGTTTGTTTGCCATCAATGATGAAAGTGTGAACATATATAAACATTAACTTTTAGATGTTAGTTGACGACTATGGAACTCAAGTGTTATATCTTTATTGACAGATTTCAACTCTCAATAATTCGAATGTTGACGTGTATTAAACATCAACTATAACATAAATCCGTCAACAATGACATCTTTATTGACATTTATGAACCGTCAATATAGGGTATAGTTGATGGTGTTTAACCATCAATATTCATACCAAAACGTCAACAATAATATCTTTCTTGACGTTTGTGACCCTTCAACATCAATGTATAGTTGATATTTTTTATCCGTCAATATTTATATACAACTGTCAATAATACCGATACTTGTTGGTTGTCAATATATGCCTTTCGTGACGTGTTTTAGTTTAACTTTATAAAGATAATTGACGCTTTGTGCTGTTGAATATGACATATTGATGACGGGTTCGAACTGTCAATAATATTGCGCTTAATGTCGTTTTTTAGCCATCAACTATACGAATTTGAAAAAAAAATCTGGATATTTCTATTTCTCAACCTACGTACAAAATAAAATGTTAATAATATTACATTCTTACGCAAATAATTCCACAAACATAACTTTAATTAATAAAATTTAAAATATGTAATAAACTTTTTATAACGACTTCAAAAAAAAAATTACAATTTTTCTATATACGTACGTACGTAATACCAAATATTAGAACTATAAGTATTTGTCCATCTGCAAACTATATCTACATTACAAGATAAGCACAATCGATAAACAAAATAAAAACAAGACTAAAATCAATCAACCATCAACAATCCTCGTTATATTTGAAAGCCTGCAATGACAATAGAGAAAAGAATCAACATCAACCACAACTCCTCAATATTTTTCATTAAAAACACTTGATTTGCCAAAAAAAAATTATGAAAATCATATGAGGAATTCATAGAGATTCATATGCCTATGAAGATCTGTCCTAGGCCCACTAGAGATAAACCCTTCCAACTCCTTATTCTACAAAATAGATTGTTCAGGTAATGTTACATCTCGAATTATAACAACTATGTACCTCCACATATAAAAAAGAGAGAAAACAAAAGTATTTGGGAACCCTACGAACCAAAGATACAAAAAGGAAGTGATGAATAAAGTTATCTCCTCATGTATCTTGGTCATTTCATGAACTATAACCCATTACCATCAAAATAGGTGTAGAAATAAAAATGTTCACCAAGTTGGCAATGAGAAACCCATCTACTAATAGAAGACAAGTCTGTTCCTCGATTAAAGTAAGTTAATGTCAAAGACCAACTTATCAATATATCACATAATCAACTGGAATGAATTGGAATAATGAAATAAATTGTTTCAATAATCTAGCATTCCTACTCATGTAGGATAAAAGTAGAGGGAGGTCAAGTCTTCTATGAGGTTTGTGAGAGAAAGTAAGGGTTTGTGAAAGAGTGAGAGTCTAAAAAAGAAAGAGAGATAACTTTAGTGAGAAAAAAGATAAACTGCGAATGATAAAGGAATATGTTATGTATCTCAAAACATTTATCAATCATCATAAATAATATAATAACTCTCACGAATAGACAAAATCATTCTTGTTGCAACATTCGGAGAAGTTTCTTCTACTTTATAGTTAGCTTACATTGAACCAATTAGAGTTAACAACACACAAAATATTAGAAACATAGAAAATATAGATTATGTGAAAATAATTTAAGTTTAAAATGAAAATTAGCATGAAATAAGAGTTTTGGCTTTAAAATCTTTGTTTTTCTATCATGCAAATTTCACTAACACCGATAAAATTGTTATGACAAGTAATCCAAAAATAGAGGGTTCATCAAAGAAAACTTGTTCCAAAACTAGTCAAATGAAGACTATTATAGATAAGTACCAACAAAGTCGTACAATGAGAAACAAAAAAATAGACCAGCAAATGTACGGAAAATTTAATTCCCAGATCAGAGCATTCAAAAGAGCAATCTCCCATCAATGCAATAGTTGAAAGCAGTAAAGGAGAAACTTTTCCAAATGTAAATGAACAAATAAATTGATAAATTCTTAGGTATTTTTTTGTATGTTATTGAAAAAAAAAAAATCTTAGATAAAGCTCTTTGATTCAAGAAAAAATATATCAAACACTTGGTGGGCATCTTGACATATTTTGTTCTCCTTTTATAATTCCTAGAAAGCTAACAGTTGTAGATTATGCTATAATCTCAAAACTTACTCAACCTCATTCAAAAAGACATTGAGTAACCTCTTTTTAACATCCTCATTATCGAGATTTTTTTCTCAAGAAAAGAATTTGGAAACCAAATTTATCCTCCTCAAAATGTTTTCTATTCTATAGAGATTATAAGTACTCTAGTCCCCATTCTCATAATCCATTAAATTCTTGCTTTTTTTTTTTTTTCCATCATGACTCTTCATTAGAAAGTAGAATATAAAAGAGTGTATATTAAGAAAGCGGAAGCAATTTTGGATCTTGAACACTCTAAGTTGATCAATTTTAGAAAATAATAAGCATGCACAAATCTGGAAAAACAGAGAGTATGAATACATACCTTTGTTGCTCAAAATTCTCCTAATCCGTGGTCAATTTCTTGTCACAAACGCTTTGTGGACAACCTCTGGTGTCTTCCCTTCCATTCTCAGGTCTTGAAAACGATTGTGGGATTTTTGATAGAGAGAATTTGAAGAGAGATAAAAGAAAAGTCTGAAAAACGTGAATAAAAAAAATTATGCTAAATCCTTGAAAATCCATGTGTTTCTTCTTCAATTAAAACAAACCAAAAGCTTCTTCAAGCTAGGAGAAGATGACAACATGAAGATGATAAGAATTTAGCAAGAAGGAGGTGCTCAACTTGTGTGAATTTAAAAAAAAAAAAAGTGGTGATTCACACTTATGAATTTGGTCCAATTGAAAACCAAAAATTAAATTTGAATTTTCATTTAATTTTAAATTAAAATTAATATAAAATTAAATTTAAATTTAAATTTAAATTAATTTATTAATTTTATAATTTATAATTTAAATAATTTAAATAATTAATTTTAAATAAATATTTAATTTAATATCAAATATCAAATTAAATAATTGGACCAATCCTGATTTATGAAATCGACCGTTTGAACATGAATCCCTATTAATGTTATAAACCGAACCAATATTTAAATCATATTTAAATACGTCCACATATTCTTTATCATAGTTTAATTCATAATTAAACTGTGAAATGTTAAATATATCATATATAATTAACGCTTTCTCCCAAACCCGAATTTGAACAATTGAAATTTTTTTCTCTCAAATGTTACAAGGCTTAGTCCGAGCTAGTAAGGGAACCTAATGGACCTACCAAGAGCTTCAACGATACGAGATTAACCGACCAAACTCTTTAGCCTAGCTAATCAACATTCGTTAACCACCGAGACACTCCACTAATGCCTAGTGGATGCACTATCCTCACTGTAGATATATTTTTGTCCACTCTATATAAGCATGATTAATAAGTCGATCCTTCACAGGTCGTTCGTAGTTACCGCTGGGTCAAAAAATACCGTTTTACCCTTATAATTATTTATTGTTCCTTAAGTCCCACTGATCCTCTAATGAACAATTTGTTTGTGGTCCAACGAACAAACCGAATCCCTCTCGGGCCATTGAGAGGGGTGGGCCCTTTGTTCAAGACCCAAAGTCAACATTTAAGGGAACAACCTCTCTACTAATCTCTAAAGAGGGTAGGAGTGAATTCCATCTTGCATAACTATGTTCCCAGCTATCTACCTGGTCTTATCCCTGAAATGGGAGGCTTATTGAGTCGGCAATCTCAAGCCACTCAAACACATGCAAATCTAAGAATAATCCGAATAAACAGGAGTTTATAGCACGCTAAGGATTAAGATCGAGAAGCCTAGGTCATCGTATGAATATAGTCAGTTGAGACAGTAAACAGAGTTATAAAGTCTAAGTGACTATTTCTCCATCCAATCTTATGCAAACTCATTGCATAGGGCGCCCCCACTCGCATGTCTCCACATGAACGATTAAGGATCACAACGTTCTTACTTTACAAAGTGGGTCGTGCCGATAGTGCCCTCAGGATAAGGTACCCAACCCTATCCCTATACTATAGACCGTTTTGGCTATATCTTGAACCTGATCCACTTTTATGTCACACATAAAGTTCAAGTATACATCTTATAGCCATGGGTTCTTTATTGAATTAGGGTTTCAAAATATACAATTTAGTTTTTTCAATAGCACCTTTATTTGAATAAATCGCAATAACATCTTTATTGCAAAATAGAATATGTTGGGATTTATGTCCTAAACTTGTGTAATTTTGATCAATTAAATAAAGTGTTATTTGTTTTGATAAGATTAGAGTCTTGCTTTTATAAATACAATAAACTAAGCTCCAAGGTTATAACATTTATCTTGAAATCAGTGTAGTGGACACTATTTGGGTTGAGTTCAAGAATATAACCTAAATGGTGTATGGTATAAGAATAAGGTTGGAAACCTTATTCTGGTAACACCATGGATGCGGCCCACTTTGTAATTAGTACAAATGAGGTAATCCAACTCATTCATGTAGTTGACATGCTCGTGGGGGCATCCTGTATGAAGAGTTCATACAGGACTGGATTGTAAATTATTAGTCTAACCAGTGTAACACCGTCAACAGGATAAGACTAGTAATTTATAGATGGTCATTAGTGACTCGACCTGAATCTTGAGCAAGTTAAGAACTCCTGCTTATAGGGGTTTGTCCTTAGACTAGTATGGGTGAGAGTGTCCTGTAGCCTACTCAATAAGCCTACCTTCTTACGGACAGAACCTCGTAGGTAGCTGGGAACTTAACGGTGCAAGATGGAATTCACTCATTCCTACACTAAGGAATTAGATAGGTTGTTCCCTTAAGAATTGACTCCAGGTCTTGAACAACGGGGCTCCGCCCTCTATGAGGGTATGAGTCTAAGGTAGGACCTTAGACTTGTTGTTCATTAGAGGATCAGTGGTGCTTAAGGAGCAAAGATGTACTCATAGGGGTAAAACGGTAATTTGATCCAGCTATGATTACGAACAACTTGTGAAGGGTCGACTCAGGTAATGACTATATCAATGGACACAATAATATCTACAGTGAGGAGAGTGCATCTACAAGTCTATAGTGGAGTGACTTGTAGTTAATGAATATTGATTAACTGGATCAAAAAGTTTGATCAGTTAAGCTCACATCATTGGAGCTCATGATCTGTAGGTCCATTAGATCCCTTCGTTGGCTCAATATGGTAATATTGAGGGTATAAAGTTAGGAGTGAAATTGAAGTGTTCAATTTAATACATGAGGAGTTATATCAATTATATATGATATAATTGATATAATATATAGTTTTAATGTGAATTAGATTCATATATAAACTATATACTAAAGAGAGATTAAAGGAGGGGTAGGGTGGTCATTTCCATCCTATTTCCCTATATATATGGTTGCATGAGATGCAACTAGGTTAAGTGATTTTGGAAATCATTCTAAGTTCTTACAAGGTCTCTTGTTGTGTTGTTGGAAGAGTTCCAAAGCACACATCTCTCTCAAAATACCTCACGTCTCCTAAAGGGAACCCACATTCCTCCCTCACCTAGAGAACAAAGGAGAAGATCCGGTGGTCGTGTCTTCGTACGTTGGAGTTCCTGTTGCTGAGATCGTGATCGTGGGAGAGTGGAGCACATGAAGAAAGGTTGTTCAAAGGTAATTTGTTGTTGTCCATTATGTTTTATGCTTAATCTGTATATATATGTTCTTGAATTATATCGTTGTAACTAATCAAGAACGCGCGATTCGCAATCGCTTCCGCTACGGGGACTTCGATTCCCTTCAGAATATATATTCAGTTTACAAACCCACAAGTTTTTAGGACATAAAACCCAACAGAATATAACAGTAGCAACCGTAAAATAACTTTGTGGGTAGACAAAACTATTATAAATTTTAGTAGAAGTAACAAAATGTACCATTCAAATAACAATTTATCACTAATTAATTAATCATGTAACTGCTCCTAGAAAACGAAATTTATTAATTCTAGTTGTAAATTATCACAATACACGATCAACGTTGTCATATAAAAAAAACACATACGACAATAAAATACAAAATGAAGTTAAAGAGGCGTCAAGGAACTTATTGTAAACCCGAGATCTCACTTTGGAATTTTCCTTAAAAGAAAAGAAGAAATGAATGTTTAAAACTTGGTTTTCCTTGATATAAAAAGAAAAGAAGTGAAGAAAAAGGATAAAAGGAAAACAAGGAAAGAAAAGTTTGAACCATTTTGGTTTGCTTTGCTTTAAAAATAATGAAGGAAAGGAAATGAAAGAAATGTTTATTATATTATGTTTTGTTTTGTTTAGAAAAGAAAAGAAAAGAAAGAAAGAAAGAAGGAGATAAAGAAGAGATGAAAAAAAAGAAAAAGAAAAGAAAAGGCAAAAGTGAAAAAGGGAAAAGAAAAAACAAAATTCCACCGCCTAGTCTTTTCTTTTATTTAAACTATTTTCTTTCCATTTCCTTCTTCATTTATCAAAGAGAAGCTGAAGGTTTCATGGGAAAAGCATAGCGGTAGAGGAAGAAGGTGAACTTTTGGGTTGAAGTTGCAGAAGAAAGGAGAATAACTCAAGGTATGTTTGTATAACAGCAGGGTAATCAATTCAACCCTATTCTGATTTTCTGTTCATCTCGAGCTCCACGGGAAGAGGTAAAAGTTGAGTTTTGGTTTCTTGAAAGTTAACTCAATTTTGAAAAAAATTAGTGAAGGGAGCTCGAGAAAATTTGGAAGTTAACTTACTGTTTTGTGAAGAGGAAGGCAGAAGACAAAATTTGATGTCAAATCCGAGAAGCCTCTGATATTTTTGTTGTCTTGATCTGTAGCATTTGGATAAGAAGCTCTAATAGGTATGGTTGGAAAGCTTATTGAATTTCATATAACTTTCGTGAAGAAATCATGAGTACAAAATGATTGGAAGATGTTTTAAATTTCATGTTAAATTTGTTGTGCAACAGGAAAACCGAAACTGGAAATAGCAGCAGGTTGTTTTTAGGGAAGACGATTTCGAGGTATTTTAGAACCAATCTGTTGGAAATCTCAACTTTATGTCCTCATATGATATTTAAAGGGTTCAAAAAGGAAGAATTTGGTATAAAGTACATTCTTTTTGGATTAGTAATGAAAAAGTTATGACTGTTTGAAGACACGGTATAAAATCTGTAAAATGCTAGAAATTTTAATGATGCGTTTTCTTGTAGTCTTAAGGTTAAAAACCATAAGTTCGAGGTTCTAATACTTGGATTTGGTTTGTTTGACAGGCCAGGAGGAAATAGGTCGAGTGTACGGGCCAAGGTTCTAGTTCAAACGCTATGAGTGACAAAACAAACTTCCAAAATGATCGTTAGGTTGAACTATGATGTAAGAAATACAAGTTTTGCTAGAATGAAAGGGTTTCAATGTTTATTGTTTTCCTTTGAACACATGTCTATGTGTATTCTTGTTTTCCTAGAGATGTTTTCAAGTGTTCATTGTGAACTTAAATGTGTTCATAAAATTTATACATGAGCATATGTTTTTTGATTACCGAGATTTATGGAAATGTTCTGATTTCTAGCAAGTATGTACTAGCAAGTATGATTTAAAGATTTCCAGTTTTATGAACAAGCTGAGTAAGCTTGAGTTTCATGAAAAAAAGATAAACAGGCATGTTCAAATATTTTTTTAAAATGTTTTATGAGACACGATTGTATGAATGACTGAGATATTGAGACCGAGGCTTTATGGTACTGTGTGCACACAGGTCATTTTCTATTGTCGACGTTGAGTGTACTCCGTGACAACAATTCTGTCGTGAGTGTTGGGCGGGCCCCACTATGACAAAGACGATGGGAGTGTTGGGCGGGCCCCACTACATCGTAGAGTAAACATTGGTTGTACAGAGTGTGCCCTACACAACGTGGATTGTGACATGTTTTAAATGGATTTCTATCATTCATATGCCCTACGAGATTTTAACGACATACTTGTTGGTTTTTCTGAAAAAGCTATTATGATTACACAGTTACTTTTAACGTTTGATTACAGATGCATATGCTCATAGATGGTCAGGTGATATGATTTACGAGTTAATAGTTTCTTTTCAACTCAAGTCACTCACTGAGCTTCATAGCTCATTCTTTCAGTGTTTTTCCTACTTTTCAGGTAGAGATCGAGCTCCTGGTGCCTAATAAACTGCCATAGTCTGCTGGAAGCTCCACAAGTTTGATATGTTGTACGTGGGTGGAGTTGTATAGAAAGTCTATATGTATAGTACAAGGACTATGAAGTTATGTTTATGTGTACATTCTAGGTTGTGGTTGTGTAAACCATGGTTGGGTATGTTTTTGGTTGTGTTGTTCACATCCGTTTCAGTTTTACAGAGAGTCTTAAGTAGGGTTACTCCTTACGTAGGTTACGTAATTTTCAATATTCCGCTGTGTTATGTTACAAGTGTTTCTTATACAAGTATAGTATGCTTACAATGTAAAGCAGGGTCAATAGGTATCTAAGAGAGGTGAACGATGACTGTTGGCTTCACGCCGTCTGCCGGGCTAAGTTAGCAGGTAGTTCGGGAGGGGGTGTGACAACTTGGTATCAGAGCATTTAGCTCCATGGGGAATAAGACAGAGCAAGTTATCTCTAGAAGAAACTAAAAAGTAAATTGCAAGTTATTGAATTAGTTCAATAGAACTAGCAGAGCATGATCCAAGTAAGGATAATAGTAAGTCCAGTCAGGCCTAGAATGTGAACACAAGTCTAGAATTGTGCATTTGAGTTAAGTATTCATTAGATGTCTAGTATGTTGATATGTTATAGAAGTCATGGCACCACGTACTAGCAGACGATGAAGGAGGAATCAGGGCGGGACGCAGGATCCTACCCAAGACCAATCTGAGAAGGGATCTAGTGCCCCGAAAGTCCAGATAGGGGCCAGAATTAAGCAGCATGCTAATTCCTCACAGGCAGTAGGTAAGCCATAGAGAGCAGGGATACGTGATCACGACAAGACATATAGAATAGATCACCTAAAAGAATTAGGAGCCACAATGTTTGAGGGTTCCAAAGATCCAGTTTACGCCAAGGTTTGGCTGAATATGCTTGAGAAATGTTTTATTGTGATGAGTTTTCTTGAGAAACGGGAAGTCAAGTTGGCCACATTCTTGCTGCTGAAGGAGGCAGAAGGATGATGGAAACTAATATTAGTCAGGTGCAGTAATGCACGTACTTTTGACTGGCAAACTTTTAAAAGCATATTCGAAGACAAGTATTCCCCTAGCACGTTCCACGAGGCAAAGAGGGACGAATTTTTAGAATTGAAGCAAGGATTACTTTCAGGGGTTGAGTACGAGAGAAGGTATACCGAACTGTCACGGTATGCTGATGTGATTGTGGCATCTGAGAGTGACCGGTGTCGAAGGTTTGAAAGAAGATTACATCCTGAGATACGTACCAAGTCACAACTATTTCTAAGTGGGCTGACTTTTTCTCAGCTAGTAGAGACTGCCCTACATGTTGAGCAGACTATAGTAGAGGAGAAGTCAGTAGTGAAGCCTAGTTGTGCGGTTTCGACAACAAGCAGTTTCCAAGGTCGTGAGCAGTGGAGATTCATACCTGAAGTAAATGTTTCCAAGTCAATAAGACATTAAGAATTGAGCTAGTAGTCGGGCATAGAGGCAGATGAATGTGGGTAGTGCCTATCAGAGGCAAAGTTAAAGAGGACCTAGTTAGTTTGTTTGATTAGCAGCAAGATTGCAGAGAGAGCAATAGTCTATTGCCAGTATAAAAAAGAAAACTCCACGTGTGATTTGTTGCAAGAATCATCGAGGTCATTGTCTTGTGAGTGTTGGTACGTGCTACCAGTACGGACAACCAGGACATGTCAAGAAGGATTGTCCATAGCTGTGGACAGCCGCACAGAGGAACGAGGGAGTTGAGTCGCAGACAGTTGAGCAACCGAGAGTTCCAGTAGCTGCAAGAGAGGGCACCAACGGTGCTAGGCAGAAGGGAGTTGTAGGGAGATCTAGGCAACAGGGAAAGGTCTACGATATGACTCAGCAAGAAGCGGAGGATGCACCAGATGTGATTACCGGTACGATTTCTATTTGTAATGTACCTGTACGTGTTTTGATAGATCCAGGTGCTACGCATTCCTTTGTTTCTATCATAGCTGAATAGGAACCTAGAGCCATTATTTGAGAGGTTAGTTATATACACGCCAGTTGGTGATGCCTTACTAGTCGATGCAGTGTTGCGAAATTGTGAGGTCTTAGTAGAAGGTCATAATATGTTAGTGGATCTTCTTTCACTAGAGTTGCATATGTTAGATTGAATCTTAATGATGGATTTCTTAATTACTCATTATGCTTCCTTAGATAGCCATAGAAAGAAGTCGTTTTAAGGAAACCAAGGTTGGTTGAAGTGATTTTCAGGGGTGAAAGAAAGGTTATTCCTACAAGTGTGATTTAAGCATTAAAAGCTGAAAAGTTGTTGAGGAAAGGTTGCACGACGTTTCTGCACATGTAGTGGAGGTGCAGGAGGAAAAGTTAAAACCATAAAATGTTCTTGTTGTGAACGAATTTCTTGATGTTTTTCCAACAGAATTGTGAAGGTTGCCACCTGATAGGGAAGTTGAGTTCAGTATTGACTTGCTACCAAGAACAACACCTATTTCGCAACACGTCGTATAGAATGGCTCCAAGTGAACTCAGGGATCTTAAGATGCAGTTACAAGAACTAGTTTATAAGGGATACATCAGACCTAGTGTATCGCCATGGGGAGCTCCAGAGTTATTTATAAAGAAGAGAGATGGTACCCTTAAATTATGCATTGATTATAGATAGTTAAACAACGTCACGATACGTAACAAGTATCCTCTACCCCGAATAGATGACTTGTTTGACCAGTTACGAGGAGTATCAGTGTTTTCTAAAATTGATTTAAGATCAGGATACCATCAGTTAAAAGTAAAATCAGATATTCCTAAGACATTATTCAGAATGAGATACGAGCATTATGAATTTTTAGTGATGCCATTCGGTTTGACTTATGCACCAGTAGTTTTCATGGACCTCATGAACATGATTTTCCATCAGTATTTGGATCAGTTTGTAATAGTATTTATTGATGATATACTAGTTTACTCAGTTGACAGGAAAGCTCATGAGGAAAATTTGAGGATTATTCTACAAACACTACGAGATAAACAATTGTACGCTAAATTCACCAAATGTGAGTTTTGGTTGAATCAGGCAGTGTTTTTGGGGCATGTTGCCTCATCAAATGGAGTTAGTGTGGATCCGAATAAAGTTAAAGCAGTAGTCAACTGGGAGAGACAAACTAGTGCGACAGAAGTACGTAGTTTCCTAGGTTTAGAGGGATACTACAGATGATTTGTTGTGGATTTCTCACGATTAGCATTACCCTTAACAGATTTAGCAAGGAAGAATGTTAAGTTTTAATGGTCAGATAAGCGTGAACAGAGTTTTTGAGGAGCTGAATACAAGCTTGGTGACAACACCTATTCTAACACTTCCTGTAACGGAAAAAGACTGTGATTTACTGTCATGTTTCAGGACAAGGATTAGGGTGTGTGTTCATGCAAGAAGGAAAAGTAATAGCTTATGCGTCAAGGCAATTGAAAAAGCACGAGTGTAATTGCCCTACTCCAGTTCTTGAGCTAGCATCAATTGTTTTAGCATTAAAGAATTGAAGACATTATTTGTTTTGTGAGAGGTGTAACATTTACACAGATCATAAGAGTCTGAAATATATCTTTGATCAGAGAATGTTGATTATGAGACAGAGAAGATGGTTAGAAAAGATTAAAGATTGTGAGTGTACCATAGAATACCATCCTGTTAAGGCGAATGTGGTAGCATATGCATTGAGCAGGAAGTCAAGACTTCCTAGGGTGCCTTGTGTGGTATTCGAGCAATATTTTTAAGTACTCTAAGGGATTTTAAGGCAGTTGTGACTGTAGGGAATTCAGGGAGTCTTTTAGCTCAATTCCAAGTCAAGTCTTCGCTCGTAGCAGAGATTGTGAGAAGAAAACCAGACAATAGTAACTTGTAGAAAATGTTTGGAATGTCCAAACAGGGCCAGAGGCATAATTTAGAATGAGAACAGACGAAACCATAGTTCAGAAGAGAAGATTATGTGTCCCAAGTATTAGTGAGCTTAAAGATGTTATTCTAGAGGAAGCTCACAATTCAGCTATGCTATTCATCTAGGAAGCACCAAGAAGTTTAAAACTGTGAAGGGGACTTATTGGTGGCCCGGGATGAAGCGGGAGATAGTTGACTATGTTGATAGATGTTTGATCTGCCAACAAATTAAACCAGCTAGACAGAAAAGAGAAGGACATCGAAAGTTTTCTGATGCCCTTTGATTACAAGATCGAAGTCTTTTATAGACTCCGGATTTGAAATTACAATACAATACATAAAACTAAAAGATAAGACTCAATCCGACAGACAAGACCCCGATCGGATTGATATGACAAAAGATAAAATGATTACAAAAACAAAATGTACGAAAAGTAAAAGACTCGATTCTTTACAATAACAGACAAGACCCCATTGGATTGATATGACAAAAGATAAAATGATTACAAAAACAAAATGTACGAAAAGTAAAAGATTCGATTCTTTACAATAATAATGCACACTACTATTCACTTACTATTACAATAATGCGTACTACTATTATTCCTCCACCATCTTTTTTGTCGTATCCCTTTATTAAAGTGACTTTAATAAAGATGATAGTTGTTGTCCTTATCCGATAGGTTCGAATATCATGTCAAATCACTTTTCAGCGTGAAGGCAAGATATGCTTCAATGACAAACGGATTTATTACTCATCTCGAGATTTATTACAGGGACCACACACGCATATGATCCTTCGCATCACCCTTTATGGTGATTCTTCATAATTTTCTTCTCTTTACAAGATTTGGGCATTTTCCTTATGTTCGATGTGGAGCTTATAATTTACAATTTATTATAATGTACATTTTATTATACAACACTTTTTTTTTTTTTTTTTTTTTTTTACATTGGTTGGGGGAATCTAAAAACGGATCATTGATATCATATTCATCATCTTCTTCCACTTGAGTTTTGTGGAGAAGACGAAAGATGCTATTGAAGTAACTTGATTCAAGATTTTTGTAAATCACGCTTCTTTGTTGTTTGTGCTAAGGCAATAGCAGCACTTTGATTTGGAATTGAGGAACTCTGCATTTTTCTTCTTTGACAGGTCTTGGAGGTAGCCATTATCGGCAAACCATTGCTTCACTTCTTTGATTCCTGCGTGAGAAAAGTTGTACTTGTCCCACCATTTGATTTGTAAAAATTTTACTATTTGTTTGTAATAGTTGTAAGTATTGATTTGGAAATTCCAACAGAATATCCAAGGGGTTTGAAAGTATAAACAAAAACGCATTGTGAGTGGGAATGCATTTTTGTGTATTGTTTGTGAAAAGTAATGGAATGATTCTTGAATAGGAACTGGGAAGATTTCCTCTGATAGGCCGAAAGTCTTCCACCATTTGATAAACCAAAATGGGTAATCTATTTTGTAAGCATTTTGACAGAATTGAATAAACCAAGAATGCTCATAATTCTTATACCACATTACTTTGTACCAAGCTTCAACATAATCTCGGTACGAGTATGTCTGGGGATTGAATGGTTTTGAAAGTGTTCTTTCTGTGAAGATACTTTGATTCCAATTGGTAGGGTTTAAAACTTTAAAAATTTTGAGTTTTGAGTAGGCAATTTTTGAAGGATCATTTCATCCGGGATATGAGTTATCTGGACAGATTTTGAATCTACAAGGATGAATTCATAATATTTCCTTGTTTTGATCAAGGATTCCGGTAGGAAATAGAATCCTTGAGGATACATATTTTGAATAATTTCAACAATTGAAATACCGTCGAATTCAACTTCGACAATTGGCTCAGAAATTTGAAGTGGTTTTTCGAAATAATTTTTGATTTCAGGTTTAGGGATAAACCTTTTGGGAGGATTGACGGCTTCAACAAAGGTTGTAGGGATTGAAGATCCCTGTTGAGACGAAGATGGAGTAGTAGGTGAGACAGAAGGTCTCATTGGTGTAACGGCAGTAGGCCGCATGAGGGAGGCTGATGGCCTCGGTGGTGGAGTTAATGACTCCATTGAATCTCTTATTTGAATCGATGCGCTTCTGGTTCTTGGGCGATTCACCCGAGTGAAACCCGATCCATTGCGTATTGATCGGCGCTCATGGGAGCTGGAATGTTTGAAGAAGAGGTTGGGCTTTTGCCCTTTGAAGTTGAGGCTTTGCCTCGCTGATCACTCATGCTTCGAAATAGAGAGAGAAGAAGTTTTCTTTGTAAGAAATTCCCTTGAGAGATAATCTGCAAGGGGGTTTTGAACTCCTTTTATAGGCAAGATTTGAAAATCAAAGCATGATAAGATAGCTTGCCATCTTGCAAAAATTTGTTTTGAAACAAGATTTTTAACATCTTTTCTAGAACGAATTTAGAAGCTCTTGGAATCCGTTTTAATTGTAAAATGTTTATTAATTAAATCTCCTTGAAATTTTTGAACACACAAAACTATTGCTAAAATCTCCTTTTTTATCTTTGTTGAATAATAATTTTTTGAGTACTATTCCATATTCCGAATGAAATCGAATAATTGATTCGTTTCTTATCTATACATCGCTTTAGGATTCCTCCATATCCAATGTCGGATGCGTCGATTCCACTATTAAATTTGCTTTTGGATTTATCGACTTAGACAGGGAATTGATTTGACTAAAGCTTTAATTGATTTGACAAAGATTTGTATGCTTATCCGACCATGACTCGGATTCTTTTTAGCCTTTGAAAAAGTGGCTTACATATAGGCCTTAGGTTTTGAATAAAGTCGAAAACATAATTGAGACATCCTAGAAATCTTTGCAATTGAGTTTTATCTAAAATTTGATCGGGGAAATTTGAAGCGAATTCAATTGATCTCAGATCGGCTTTTACTAAACCTAAATGAATATCAAATCCTAAAAATCGGATTTGGGTTTGAAAAAGTTTAATTTTGGGAGTGACACTACTAAACCATTTCGTTTAATAATATCAAGAAATATATTGAGGTGTTTAAAATGTTGGTCTATGTTTTGAGAAAATATTAGGACATCGTCGATGTAAACAATTGAAAATTCTTGAAAAGGGTTGAATATATCGTTCATAATTTTTGAAATTACGATGGAGCATTTTTAATCCGAATGGCATAACATTCCATTCGTATTGACCAAAAGGGACATTGAAGGCGGTTTTGTATCGATCTTCTTCGAAATTTGTATTTGCTGAATCCTGTTTTCATATCAAATTTTGAGAAAATTTTTGAGTTTGAAATTCTTTTAAGTAAATCTTGTTTATTTGGAATTGGATACCTTATCCATTCTAAGACTTTGTTGAGTGGTTTATAATTAATGACCAACCTTGGAACTCCTCGTTCCTTTTCTGCTTGATTATTGACATAGAAGGCGGCGCAAGACCAAGGGCTTTTGGATGGTCTGATGAGTCCTTTCTGTAAAAGATCATCTATTTCTTTCTTGCAATGGGTTAATAATTCAGAATTCATTTGAATTGGCCTAGCTTTTGTTGGAATTTTCTCTTCATTGAAGTCTTTGGTATAAGGGAGATTGACTATATGTTGTTTTCTTTTCCAAAAGGCATTTGGAAGATTTGAACAAACCTCATTTTCTAATTTTGCTTTGAAATTAGATATTTTATCTTGTATTGATTTTCTTTTTAATTCTTCATCTATTTTCTTGTATGAGATTTCTTCTTTTAAGAATTGAATTTGTTTTTGTTTGCTTTTTATAATATTTATGGATTTTTGGACTGTTGTTTGTTGTAAATTATGGATTTCATGGCGGGTTATTGGACTCGTAAACTTGAATATTATTTCTTGTCCCAATATATTGGATATTATTCCTTCTTCCGATATTGATATTGGGTATAATTGAGTAAGAAATGGCGTCCCTAAAATCAACTCTTGACCTAGGTCTTTGACTAACAAGAAAGAGTTTACAAAACAAACTCCTTTGTTGCAAACATGGACTTTTGACAATTTGTAATTAATCATTAATTGTTGATTATTTGCACCTCGGAGCGCTTCGATGTCTTTTCAAAGTAAATTGAGGGTATTAATCCTTCTTGAATACGCTTTTGATCCACACTGAATCAATTAAGGCACGTAAAGTGATTTTGAAGTCATGAATTTTGAGGTCACTAAAGAGTACCATTTTTGAAATCGAATGCTTGAGATAGCTCCAACGAAAAGATTCTTCTTCTTCATTTGGAGTTTCTTCACTTGGAATTTCATTTGAGACATTTCTAGTCGGAGATGAAATATCTCACGATCGATGTCATTTTTATTTTATTGACTTCTCTTTTTAGGTTATTAATTTCTGCTTGAAGTTCTTGAATAGTGATTGGTTTTGGTTCTTCGAATTTTTTGATAACGTTTTTCCATTCGTAGGGTTTGAAATCACTAGTTTCTCCTTGATCTTTCTTTTCGAGTATTGAACTTTTTAGGCTATGCACTGAATTGATTTTTGAGTTCTACGTTGTCTATTTCATCAACAACGTTAAGTAGAGTTTCTTGATCTTTGGTTAGGACACATATGCATCCCGAACAAACTTTTTGCCTTCTTTTTCTTCCTCATCATATTCGCTGTCGGAATATGAATCAGCTTTCTTCTTGTAATTCAAGTATTTGACCTTCATCGTAACTATAGATTGACTCTTCGAATCAGATTGGATGATGTTTAGAAGTTGATGTTTAAATTCATCATCAATTTCTAATTCATTGATCTTCTTTTTCATAGGACACTTATTTGCATAGTGTCCATATGATCGACATTTATAGCATTGAATCTTTTCTTTTGAATGTCCACCTTTATAAGTTGGTCGTTTTTAGTATAAGAATTATAGGGCTTTCTATAATTCTTTCTTTGGAATGATCTATATGGACGATAACTTTGTCTTTCTTGATGTTTTCTCAGTATCTTTTATAGCGAGTTTTTCTTTGATCGAGAGGGTGGATGGACTTTTCCACATCCATATTGATCACAAGAAAATTCCTAATTCTCCTTTTTTGATCCAAAGGTTTTGTTAAGTTTTGTTTGAACTTTGGATTCGTTGCATAGACGGATACCTTCACTTATTATGAATGAAGTTAAATTTCCATAGGTTAGACTATCCCAAGGAATTTTTCCGTCATATTTGGCATTTAAATCGATTTTGACTCTTTCAGCAAAGTAATTGGGAAGTCCTTTGATAAATTGTTCCTTCCAAATTGAGGAAGAGCGATCGCTCTAATTAAGACTTTGCTTAGGAACATATCTTTGTACCATCTAAAGTCTCCTAATGTTGGACATTTGAGATTTAAAAGAATTTCAGCCGATCTGGCTTGATATTGAGCTGGATCTCCTATGAAGGCATTTGTTATAGTGTAGACGAGAGTGTTTACTGCATCGTCTATTTTTTCTTCTATTTCAACTGTTTGAGGTAATTGACCTTCTACCTTGAGTGTTTGTACTCTTTTTTCAGTACTAGAATGATTTAAGATATAGTAGCGATCACCTTCCTTTAGGTATTGATCCCACCATTGTTTTAATTGTCCTCGTGAATCCGCGACGAGAAGTTGTGCTATCTCATGATCTCTTTTTTGCCTCTTTGTCTATAGGCATTGGAGGCGATCAACATCTCGTTTATTACGTTTATGATTAGATAATCGGATATTCCGTCCACATTCCATTCGTGGATGGCTAATCCAAATCATAAACGGCTTGAGTCATTTGTGTTTTTCTTCAAATTGAATATCCGGGAATGATGGTTGAGGATACCAATTTCTCATTGTAGAATATTTCGATATTTTTGATTTTGTACCAATTTTTAAGACTTCATTTGGAGACTCGATTCTTTCTTCATTTAGGAAAGATCCTTAGTCTTTTGGATAATTTGGTCAATAATGGAATCCTTTATAACGTTTATTGTGGGAATTGTTTTTGAAATATGAAGGCTGTTTAGCTTTTCTTCTATTAAAGCTAAAGTTTCTTCCTCTTTAGTTCTTATTTTAATTTTGCTATCAATGATTGTAGGTTTAAATAAAGAAATTGATTCATCTCTATTGGAGGTATTAGTATTCCCCATTTGAAGACGAAAGCAATGGAAGGTTTTGATATTTTTCCCTCAATCTTTTCTACTTGATTTGCTATTGTGGAAAGAATTTTATTGGAAAAATTATTCTGAAGTTGAATATTTTTTATATCTTTGAGGGTAGGAACATTTTTCTCTTCCTTCTCACTAATATTTTTAAATGGACTAGCTTTGACTTTTTCTCCATAAATTGTTTCAAATTCTATTTCCTCTAGGGGAGGATGCGTTGAGTGAATATTTCCCCTTTGACTTGTTTTCCATGTTTCTAGCAACATATTGATTTCGTTTTCAGATTGTTTCATCCATGTAAAAAATGGAATATTTTGCTCTATTTCTTCCATAAATGAATACCATTTTGACCTTATTTCAGATCTTTGGTTTTCATCATATTTTTGGAAAAATGCATTCCTCTTTGTTTTGTTTTTTATTGAAAGGAAATCATTTTTTAGTGCTTCTTTGTTAATTGAAAATCCTTCAATAAGAACATTTAATTGACTAGAGAACATAGATCGATTATCCATGTCGGTTTGGGTTGGAGATTGTGGTTGTGCTTCATAATGAACATTTGCTACATTTTGTTCTATATTGACTGATTTTACTCGCAACGAGTTAGATTGATCAAAATAGAATTTTGAGTCGGCTTCTGAGGCTGCAGAAGTTCGAGAGGTACTTGGTCTTGAGGACATGAATTCCTTGACTTTAGTGACCTCCGTTTCTTACCGAGAATTGTATTTCAACACCCCATTTGTGTGTTCGATAATTTGGGCTAAATTTGAATTTCTTTTTGGTGGAGTGAAAGCTTCCAGTAGCTTCCACGTTGGATTTCTAGTGATTTGTTCCCAAGATAAACTTTTTGGAACAGTAATTGAGGACTTATCAAGATTTGCTTCTATAAGGATTGTTGATCCCTTTGGGGAAGACCTTAAAGCTCTTGGAGAAATGTTTGTATTCATTAATTTGTAACAAATTCTAAAAATCACCACTGCAGAGTGAGATTCTTCTTGAATATTAAGATTTTGTGTATAAACATCGGCTATCAAGGAAGATAGGATGTTTGGATCTTGTAAGGAAAGAGTAAAATTTGGATAACAATTGAAGAAAATTGGACCTTTTCGAGGTTAGACCGAAACCACCCCCTAGAAGAGAGTTTGAGAAATTAAAGTGTCTTTTATCTCTTAAAGAGACTAAGACAGTATATCTAAGCCTAATCTGAATAAAGGCTTGATGGCAATTTGAACTAATCCTATGTGAAGATAATTAAATTCTTCACGGTGTTGTAGAATAAGCTTTTATGAAAAGAGATTTATTGATTCATGGTCATTGTTTATGGAATGTTTTTCTCGTAAATTTTTACACAATTTCTCCGAGTGAGATTGAAAGTACTATGGTAATAGACCATTTTGGATCTATCTTTGGGATACTCCATTGATGAAGTTTGTCTTCTATTTTTGCTATTGATAACTCTTGATTAGTTAATTTAGAAAGTATTGTATTTGAATCACCTTTGTAATCTTCATGGTCATCCAAATTGAAATACCTTTTCCTTTGACTCAGGACTCATTATCTTTTTCAAAATTTTAGACATAATTAACTTCTTTTATGCATAACTTAAATTAGATTGTAAATAATTTTCTTTCTTTTTCAAAACTTGTAGAAAGTACAGCAATTATATCAAGTACTAGTTCTTGGGAAATGTGAGCTTACCAACGGACTTACACTTGTGCAGGAACACAACCTTTACCAACCAAATTGGCCGACTAGCGGACGCAAGATATAATTGATGAGTTTCCAAAGTTTGGAAAATAGATTGAAAATTTTTTCTATTCTAGCAAAGGATGAGTAAAAGAAGGTAATTTTATTGAATAATGGCTCTGATACCAATTGCTCCTCGGTGTACCGCGAAGAGAATTAGGATCGTTTACAAGGCTAAGAGAGCGTGGAAGTATGTCAAACTTTAGAAGAAAGCTCGAAAGTTTTCCGATGCCCTTTGATTACAAGATCGAAGTCTTTTATAGACTCGGATTTGAAATTACAATACAATACATAAAACTAAAAGATAAGACTCAATCCGGCTGAGACAAGACCCCCATCGGGATTGATATGACAAAAGATAAAATGATTACAAAAAACAAAATGTACGAAAAGTAAAAGATTCGATTCTTTACAATAACAGGACAAGACCCCTGACTGGATTGATATGACAAAAGATAAAATGATTACAAAAAACAAAATGTACGAAAAGTAAAAGATTCGATTCTTTACAATAATAATGCACACTACTATTCACTTACTATTACAATATGCTAATTCCTCACCGGAGGTAGGTATGCCATAGAGAGCAGGGCTACGTGATCCGAACAAGACATATAGAATAGATCACCTAAAAGAATTAGGAGGCACGGTGTTTGAGGGATCCAAAGATCCAGTTTACGCCAAGGTTTGGCTGAATATGCTTGAGAAATGTTTTGTTGTGATGACTTTTCTTGAGAAACGAAAAGTCAAGTTGGCCACATTCTTGCTGCTGAAGGAGGCAGAAGGATGATGGAAACTAATATTAGCCAGGTGTATTAATGCACGTACTTTTGACTGGCAAACTTTTAAAAGCATATTCGAAGACAAGTATTCCCCTAGCATGTTCCACGAGGCAAAGAGGGATGAATTTTTAGAATTGAAGCAAGGATTACTTTCAGTGGTTAAGTACGAGAGAAGGTATACCGAACTGTCACGGTATGCTGATGTGATTGTCGCATCTGAGAGTGACAAGTGTCGAAGGTTTGAAAGAGGATTACAACCTGAGATACGTACCGAGTCACAACTATTTCTAAGTGGGCTGACTTTTTCTCAGCTAGTAGAGACTGCCCTACATGTTGAGCAGACTATAATAGAGGATAAGTCAGTAGTGAAGCCTAGTTGTGGGGTTTTGACAACAAGCAGTTTCCAAGGTCGTGAGCAACGGAGATTCACACCTGAAGTAAATGTTTCCAAGTCAATAACACATTAAGAATTGAGCTAGTAGTCGGGCATCGAGGTAGATGAAAGTGGGTAGTGCCTATTAGAGGCAAAGTTAAAGAGGACCTAGTTAGTTTGTTTGATTAGCAGCAAGATTGCAGAGAGGGCAAGAGTCTATTGCCAGTATAGCAAGGAAAACTCCACGTGTGATTTGTTGCTAGAATCATCGAGGTCATTGTCTTGTGAGTGTTGGTACGTGCTACAAGTGCGGGCAACCAGGACATGTCAAGAAGGATTGTCCACAGTTGTGGATAGCCACACAGAGGAACTAGGGAGTTGAGTCGCAGATAGTTGAGCAACCGAGAGTTCCAATAGCTGCAAGAGAGGGCACCAACGGTGCTAGGCAAAAGGGAGTTGTAGGGAGACCTGGGCAATAAGGAAAGGTCTACGCTATGACTCAGCAAGAAGCGGAGGATGCACCAGATGTGATTACTGGTACGATTTCTATTTGTAATGTACCTGTACGTGTTTTGATAGATCCAGGTGCTACACATTCCTTTGTTTCTAGTATGTTTCTATCTAAGTTGAATAGGAACCTAGAGCCATTATTTAAGAGGTTAGTTATATACACGCCAGTTGGTGATGCATTACTAGTCGATGCAGTGTTGCGAAATTTTGACGTCTTAGTAGAAGGTCTCGATATGTTAGTGGATCTTCTTTTACTGGAGTTGCAGATGTTAGATGCAATCTTAATGATGGATTTCTTAATTACTCATTATGCTTCCTTAGATAGCCATAGAAAGAAAGTCGTTTTTAGGAAACCAAGGTTGGTTGAAGTGATTTTCATTGGTGAAAGAAAGATTATACCTACAAGTGTGATTTAAGCATTAAAAGCCAAAACGTTGTTGAGAAAAGGTTGCACGACGTTTCTGCACATATAGTGGAGGTGCAGGAGGAAAAGTTAAAACCATAAAATGTTCTTGTTGTGAACGAATTTCTTGATGTTTTTCCAGCAGAATTGTCAGGGTTGCCACCTGATAGGGAAGTTGAGTTCACTATTAAATTGCTACAAGGAACATCACCTATTTCGCAAGCGCCGTATAGAATGGCTCCAAGTGAACTCAGGGAGCTTAAGATGCAGTTACAAGAACTAGTTGATAAGGGATACATCAGACATGTGTATCGCCTTGGGGAGCTCCAGTGTTATTTGTAAAGAAGAGAGATGGTACCCTTAGATTATGCATTGATTATACACAGTTAAACAATGTCACGATACGTAACAAGTATCCTCTACCCCGAATAGATGACTTGTTTGACCATTTATGAGGAGTATCAATGTTTTTTAAGATTGATTTAAGATCAGGATATCATCAGTTAAAAGTAAGGGAATCAGATATTCCTAAGACATTATTCCGAATGAGATACGAGCATTATGAATTTTTAGTGATGCCATTCGTTTTGACTAATGCACCAGTAGTTTTCATGGACATCATGAACAGGATTTTTCATCAGTATTTGGATCAGTTTGTAATAGTATTTATTGATGATATACTAGTTTACTCAGTTGACAGGAAAGCTCATGAGGAACATTTGAGGATTATTCTACAAACACTACGAGATAAACAGTTGTACGCTAAATTCACCAAATGTGAGTTTTGGTTGAATCAGGTAGTGTTTTTGGGGCATGTTGCCTCAGCAAATGGAGTTAGTGTGGATCCGAATAAAGTGAAAATAGTAGTCAACTGGGAGAGACAAACTAGTGCGACAGAAGTACGTAGTTTCCTAGGTTTAGAGGGATACTACAGATGATTTGTTGTGGATTTCTCACGATTAGCATTACCCTTAACAGATTTAGCAAGGAAGAATGTTAAGTTTTAATGGTCAGATAAGCGTGAACAGAGTTTTTCAGGAGCTGAATACAAGGTTGGTGACAACACCTATTCTAACACTTCCTGTAACAGAAAAAGAGTATGTGATTTACTGTGATGTTTCGGGATGAGGATTAGGGTGTGTGTTCATGCAAGAAGGAAATGTAATAGCTTATGCGTCAAGGAAATTAAAAAAACTGGAGTGTAATTGCCCTACTACAGTTCTTGAGCTAGCATCAGTTGTTTTAGCATTAAAGATTTAGAGACATTATTTGTTTGGTGAGAGGTGTCACATTTACACAGATCATAAGAGTCTCAAATATATCTTTGATTAGAGAAAGTTAATTATGATACAGAGAAGATGGTTATAAAAGATTAAAGATTGTGAGTGTACCATAGAATACCATCCTGCTAAGGTGAATGTGGTAGCAGATGCATTGAGCAGGAAGTCAAGACTTCCTAGGGATGCCTTGTGTGGTATTCGAGCAACATTTTTAAGTACTCTAAGGGATTTTAAGGCAGTTGTGACTGCAGAGAATTTAGGGAGTCTTTTAGCTCAATTCCAAGTCAAGTCTTCGCTCGTAGCAAAGATTGTGAGAAGACAACCAGACAATAGTAACTTGCAGCAAATGTTTGGAATGTCCAAACAAGGCCCAGAGGCATAATTTAGAATGAGAACAGCCAAAACAATAGTTCAGTAGAGAAGATTATGTGTCCCGAGTATTAGTGAGTTTAAAGATGTTATTCTAGAGGAAGCTCACAATTCAGCTACGTTATGCATCCAAGAAGCACCAAGATCTTTAAAAGTGTGAAGGGGTCTTATTGGTCGGGATGAAGCGGGAGATAGCTGACTATGTTGATAGATATTTGATCTGCCAACAGATTAAACCAGTTAGACAGAAAAAAGAAGGACTCCTTAACCCATTGCCAATGTCGAAATGGAAATGGGAGCATATCACTATGGATTCTCTGTCTAGATTACCACGTACTTCAAGGGGGCATGATGGTATTTGGTAAGACTCACTACGACAACACAGTTTGTACCGATTAAAGCGACATCTACGCTTGATCAGCTTGCTAAGCTATACGTCGATAAAATTGTGAGTCAATACAGAGTGCCAGTGTCCATAGTTTCTAATAGGGACTCGAGATTTACTTTTATGTTTTGGCCTAGCTTACAGAAAACTATGGGGTCAAAGTTGAGTTTTAGTACAACATTTCATCATCACACAGATGGTCAGTTAAAGAGGACCATCAAGACCCTAGAAGACATGTTGAGAGCATGTGTCCTTTAAGTTAAGGGAAGTTGGGATACACACCTATCACTTATGGAATTCGCTTACAATAACAACTATCAGTCTAATATTGTCATGGCACCATTTGAGGCTCTCAATAAATGACCGTGTAGAACGCTCGTAGGTTGGAACGAACTAGGATAGCAGAAGTTAATTGGTCTTGAGTTGGTGCAAGTTACGACGGACAACATTAAAGTAATCAGAAAGAATTTAAAGATAACTAAAGATCGTAAAAGAGTTACGCAGATAAGCAACGACAGGACTTAGAATTCCAGGTCGGAGATCAAGTTTTTTTGAAGTTATCTCCGTGGAGAGGTGTCTTTCGTTTCGGAAAGAAAGGTAAGCTAAGTCCCAGATATATTGAACCTATCAAGTAATGGGACGAGTAGGGCCAGCAACCTACATACTTGAGTTGCTAATAGAACTATCTCTAGTACATGATGTTTGCATGTGTCCATGTCGAGGAAATATATTCCAAAACCGACACTTGTGTTGCAAGCACAACCAGTTGAATTGAAAATTGACATGAGTTACTTAGAGGATGCAGTTCAATCCTCGACAGAAAAGAACAAGTTTTGAGAAACAAGACGATCCCCCTCGTGAAGGTTCATTGGAAACATCACGGAGTAGGGAAGGCAGCCTGGGAGTTAGAGGACCTAATGAAGAAGAAGTATCAGACGATTTTCTCCTAAGGTCTACTAAATTTCGATGACGAAATTTCTTAAGGGGTAGGTAAGTTGTAAACTCGAGATCTCTATTTGGAATTTTCCTTAAAAGAAAAGAAGAAATGAATGTTTAAAACTTGGTTTTCCTTGATATAAAAAGAAAAGAAATGAAGAAAAAGGTTAAAGGAAAACAAGGAAGGAAAAGTTTGAACCATTTTGGTTTCCTTTGCTTTAAAAATAATGAAGAAAGTAAAATGAAAGAAATGTTTATTATATTATGTTTTGTTATGTTTAGAAAAAGAAAAGAAAAGAAAGAAAGAAATAGATAAAGAAGAGATGAAAAAAAAAGAAAAAGAAAAGAAAAGGCAAAGTGAAAAAGGGAAAAGACAAAACAAAATTCCACCGCCTAATCTTTTCTTTTATTTAAACTATTTTCATTCCATTTCCTTCTTCATTTATCAAAGAGAGGCTAAAGGTTTCATGGGGAAAGCAAAAAGGAAGAGGAAGAAGGTGAAATTTTGGGTTGAAGTTGTAGAAGAAAGGAGAATAACTCAAGGTATGTTTGTATAACAGAAGGGTAATCAATTCAACCCTATTCTTATTTTCTGTTCATCTCGAGCTCCACAGGAAGAGGTAAAAGTTTAGTTTTGGTTTCTTGAAAGTTAACTCAATTTGGAACATAGTGAAGGGAGCTCGAGCAAATTTGGAAGTTAACTTACTGTTTTGTGAAGAGGAAGGCAGAAGACAAAATTTGTTGTCAAATCCGAGAAGCCTCTGATTTTTTGTTGTCCTAATCTGTAGAATTTGAATCAGAAGCTCTAAAATATATGGTTGGAAAGCTTATTGAATTTCCTACAACTTTCGTGAAGAAATCGTGAGTAGAAAATGATTGGAAGATGTTTTAAATTTCATGTTAAATTTGTTGTGTCGCAGGAAAACCGAAACTGGAAATAGCAGCAGGCTGTTTTTAGGGAAGAAGATTTTGACGTATTTTTGAACCAATCTGTTGGCAATCTCAACTTCATGTCCTCATATGATATTTAGAGGGTTCAAAAAGGAAGAATTTGGTATAAAGTACATTCTTTTTGGATTAGTAATGAAGAAGTGATGACAGTTTGAAAACATGGTATAAAATCTGTAAAATGCTGGAAATTTTAATGATGTGTTTTCTTGTAGTCTTAAGGTTAAAAACCATGAGTTCGAGGTTCTAATACTTGGATTTGGTTTGTTTGACAGGCTAAGAGGAAATAGGTCGAGTGTACGGGACAAGGTTCTAGTTCTAACGCTGTGAGTGGCAAAACGAACTTCCAAAATAATCGTTATGTTGAATTATGCTTTAAGAAATACAAGTTTTGCTAGAATGAAAGGGTTTCAATGTTTATTGTTTTTCATTGAACACATGTCTATGAGTATTCTTGTTTTCCTAAAAATGTTTTCAAGTGTTCATTGTGAACTTAAATATCTTGATGAAATTTATACATGAGCATATGTTTATTGATTACCGAGATTTATGGAAATGTTCTGATTTCTAGCAAGTATGATTTAAAGATTTACAGTTTTATGAACAAGCTGAGTAAGCTTGAGTTTTATGAAATAAAGATAAGGAGGCATGTTCTAACATTTTTTTAAAATGTTTTATGAGACACGATTGTATGAATGACTGAGATATTGAGACCGAGGCTTTATGGTATCGTGTGCACACAGGTCATTTTCTATTGTCGACGTTGAGTGTACTCCATGACAACAATGCTGTCGTGAGTGTTGGGCGTGCCCCACTACGACAAGGACGATGGGAGTGTTGGGCGGGCCCCAATACATCGTTGAGTAAACATTGGTTGTACAGAGCGTGCCCTACACAACGTGGATTGTGACATGTTTTAAATGGATTTCTATCATTCATATGCCTTACGAGATTTTAACGACATACTTGCTAGTTTTTTTGAGAAGGTATTGTGATTACACAGTTACTTTTAACGTTTGATTACAGATGCATATGCTCATAGATGGTCGGGTGATATGATTTACGAGTTAATAGTTTTCTTTTAAACTCAAGTCACTCACTGAGCTTCATAGCTCATTCTTTCAGTGTTTTTCACTTTTCATGTAGAGATCGAGCTCCCGGTGCCTGATAACCTGCAATAGTCTGCTGGAAGCTCCACAAGTTTGATATGTTGTACGTGGGTGGAGTTGTATAGAAAGTCTATATGTATAGTGGAAGAACTATGAAGTTATGTTTATGTGTACATTCTAGGTTGTGGTTGTGTAAACCATGGTTGGGTATGTTTTTGGTTGTGTTGTTCACATCCGTTTTAGTTTTCCAGAGAGTCTTAAGTAAGGTTACTCCTTACGTAGGTTACGTAATTGTCAATATTTTGCTGTGTTATGTTACAAGTGTTTCTGATACAAGTATAGTATGCTTATCAGGTAAAGTAGGGTCAACAGGTATCGTTAGAGAGGTGAACGATGACTGTTGGCTTCACGCCGTCTGCCGGGCTAAGTTAGCAGGTAGTTCGGGAGGGGGTGTGACACTTATAATTATGGACTCAATATGCTTTATCTGAGTTCGAACTATCTCAAGAAGTGCTAAAACTTACCAAACCTCACATAATGGCCTAGAACGACACTTGCTGATTCAACATCGAACAACTCCAATCTTGCAAAACTAGTGAGTCACACTTGAAATACAAAACTCACATTGAAAAACAAAACTCACATTGAAAAACATAATTAAACAAAAATCCAACTCACCTAAAGTTGTCGCCAAAAACACGAAGGCGAAACAAATGCTCGTGAGTTTGTGTTGTTCCTCAGTGGTTGTTGGATTGGAGTCAAACGCCATCGAAAGCATAGTTCGAAGATAACATGTCATGTCACGCACCTGCACCTCACGAAACACGTACGACCATTGATGCAAGGTGCATGAGTCCCTATCGAGAGCAAAATTAAGCTTTCAAACTTGTCAAGAAATGTTATTCCTTCAGTATAGATAGAGTAAGCTAACTCAAACAATAAAAATCAAAGGTGGGAGAGGACTTCGTTTAAGAATAGACCAAGTAGAAAAACCTCCATTTGATAATAACATTTTTTTTGCAACAGAGAGCTATTTACTTTGGCTAGTTTCCACCAATATTTCTTTTAGTTGAACTCCTTATACTTTGGATTTACTTCTACAACCACAGTAGATTAGTTTCCAAGATGACAACGAAAGGGCCTACAAAGGTTTCTGAGCTAAATTTGATCGATAAAACCTTTTAACAGTTCTAAAATTTAAAATAGAGAAATTGAAAGGATTCTCTACGAAACACTTAACTAAATTAATTGAAAAAATAGTGTGTAACAGAATAAAAAATTCAAGCATAGAAGATGGCTATAGAAACTTACAATACAAAATGCAAGGAAGAAGGCAAAAACTAATAGAAAAAAATATATCTACAAATTAGGCCAAACCAGTTCATCGGCTTAAAAAAATAATAGTTGGGTATTTTTCCATATTATTTTTTATGGGAAAAAAAAATTGTTAATGAAAATTTGAAAAGAACAAGAAGCAAAGAAATCCTAAATAAGTTTTATACATACGACGGTGGTGGCGATTGCTGATTACAGCGGCGACGATTACAGCATACGTGTAAACCCGAGATCTCTCATTGAAATTGTCCTTAAAAAAAATAATAAAAGAAAAGAAGAAATGAAATGTTTAAATAGTTGGTCTTTCCTTGTTTTGAAAAGAAAAGAAAAGAAAAGAAAAAGAAAGGAAAAGGAAAGAAAAGGACAAAAGGGAAAAGTCAAAAAGAACCCCATCACCGTTTAAAACCTTTCTCATCCATTTTTAAACTCATTTCTTTCCATTTCCTCCTCATTTTAACAAAGAAAGCTGAGAGCTTCATGGGAGAAGGTTGAAGGAAGAGGAAGGAAGGGTTTTCTGGTTTTGAGGTTGAAGAAGGAAGGAGAAAGGTTCAACTCAATTTTCCATGGCAATTCTGTGATCAATTCAACCATGTTCAAATGTTTTGATCATTTCGAGCACAACAAGAAGATGTAAGAGTTGAGGTTTAGTTTTCTTGAAATTTAATTAATGTTTGAACAATGTTCGTGAAGGAAGCTCGAGCAAACTCGGATCTTAAGTTACTGATTTTTGAAGAGGAAGGCAGAGGAGAAAATTAGCTATCAAATCCGAGAAGTCTCGAGTTTTTCAGTCGTGTTGATCTGTAGGATTTGAATCCGAAGCTCTAATAGGTACGGTTGGAAAGCGTATTTAATTTCCTACAACTTTCATGAAGAACTCGTGGGTAGAAATTTACTAGAAGTTATTTAAAATTTCAGGTCAATTTCGGGTTGCAGATGGGAAACGAATCTGGAATAACAGAAGTTTGTTTCTGGCGAAGAACCTTTCGAGGTATTTTCGAACAAATATGTTTAGAATCTCAATTTTATTTCTTCATATTCTGTTTAGAGGGCTCAAAAGAAAGAGTTTGGTATAACGTACATCCTATTTGGCTAAGTAATGAAGGAGTTATGGATGTCTGAAGTCAGGGTATGGAATCTGTAAAATGCTAGAAAATTTAATGGTGTGTTTTCTTTTTTTGTAATTTCAAGGTTGAAATTCATTGCCTCAAGGTTGTAATGCTTAGTGTTGGTTTTTTTGACAGGAAAAGAGGATATAGGTCGAGTGTACGGGCCAGGGTTCTAGTTCTAACACTGTGAGTGACAAAACGAACCTCGAAAACGGTTTATAGGCTTCTATTATGCTTATGAAAATGCAAGGTTTTGCTAAAACGAAATGGTTTCAATGCTTATTGTTTTCCTTTGAACACATGTTTATGAGTATTCATATTTTCTAAGAAATGATTTCAAGTGCTCGTTGTGAGCCTAAATGTCTTGATGAAATTTATATGTGAGCATATGTTCTTGATTGTCGAAATTTATGAAAATGTCATGCTTTTGAGCAAGTATGTACTAGCAAGTATGATTTAAAGATTCCAGTTTTAATCAACAAGCTGAGTAAACTTGAGTTTTTATGTGCGTTTCTGAGTCTAAAGATAGGCTGACATGTTCAAATGTTTTTATGTGCGTTTCTGAGTCTTGAATGAGTAAATGACAAAGACATTGAGCCCGAGGCAATATAGTACCGTGTGCACACAGGTCATTTTCTGTTGTCCACGTTGAGTGTACTCCGTGACAACAATGTTGTCGTGAGTGTTAGGCGGGCCCCACAACGACAAAGACGATGGAAGTGCTTGGCAGGCCCCACTAAATCGTACGGTAAACGTTGGTTGTACTGGTTGTGCCCCACACAGCGTAGATTGTCATATCTTTTATAAGGGTTATATTACTGATATGCCTTACGAGATTTTAACGACATACTTGCTGGTTTTCTGAAAAACTATTATGATTACAAAGTTACTTTTAACGTTTGATTACAGATGCATATGCTCATAGATGGTCAGGTGATATGATATACGAGTTAATAGTTTTTGTTTTTAAACTCAGTCACTCATAGAGCTTCATAGCTCATTATTTCAGTGTTTTTCCCACTTTTCATGTAGAGATCGAGCTCCCTGTGCCTGATATCCTACCATAGTCTGCTGGAAGCTCCACGAATTTGATATTTTGTACGTGGTTGGAGTTGTATAGCAAGTCTATATGTATTGTAGGAGGACTATGTAGTTATGTTTGTGTTTACATTCTAGGTTGTGGCTGTGTAAACCATGGTTGGGTATGTTTTTGGTTGTGATGCCCTTACCCGTTCTAGTTTCAAGAGAGACTTAAGAAGAGTTTCTCCTTACGTATGTTTAGTAGTTGTCTAGTTTCCACTGTTTTATGTTTAAAGTGTTCCATATGCAAGTATAGTATGTTTATCAGGTATAACAGGGTCAATGGGTATTGTTAAGAGGAAAACAATGTCTATTGGCTTCACGCCGTCTTCCGGACTAAGTAGTGAGTAGTTCGGGAGAGGGTGTGACATTACGGAGACAGCCTTAGACAGCCAGCGATTGTCGATTACGTTGGGTTGTAGCGAAAGAAATCGAATAATGTCGAAGGAGTTTGTTCTTCTATCGACGGCGTTGAGACGCGGTTCTTCGGCGTCTCAACACTGTACGTGCGGTACCAGGCTGAGCTGCAGGTCAGCGTTGCAACGCTGGGTGTAGCATTGCAACGCTGAGGCGTTGGGCGCGCTAAGGACAACGTTGGACGTTGCGTGCGTTGAGGGGCAGTTCGTGGACAGTTCGCGCTAGACGTGCGTGCAGGAGCTTCAGCAATTGTGGGGCATTTTACTTTGTATTTTAATTATTTATTTAATTTAGTTTTGTAAAATGTATTTATTAAATTAATGAAATTATTTTATATTAATGTAAAAGTTGTATTAATGTTAATTAGTTCAATTAATGTCCCCAAAATGCCAAAATCGGGCCAATTTTTGCTATTTATTTATTTTATGCATGAAATGTATGAAATATTTATTCTATGTGCATAATGTATGCCATATAGATTTAAAATCTCACCTTAGGTTAAATATTTCATGCATCATATTTATATTATAAGAGTTATAATATAAGGTTTGCATGTTTTAATTTATTTAATATAAGTGTTATAACTTTTAGATTAAAAGCATGCACATGCATTTAATTCATGTGATGAATGTATGTTATAGTATATTATTATTCATGTGATGAATGATCAAGCACTATGACATAGAATGCATGTAACCTAAGTTAATTATTAGTTTTAAAATGTTTAGAACATGAATAATTAGATTTAAGTTTTCTAGTTCTAATAAGTTTAGAATTAGGAAATCAAATATGACCTTTGAATGGAGACTAATAAGTAGCTCTGCGTAAGGAAGGTTCTGTCTAATAAGTAGCTCTCGCTGGGGTATTTAAGCTGACGCTTTGCAGAACACCACTACTTGAGAACCGACCTGGGAGTGAATTAGGTCTAGAGATTCATAGGTTATATTATTGTGAGTGTCGTTAATTACAAGTTGATTAATTTACTCACATAGACCTAAGTTTTTAATGTGATTATAGACTTAGGCTAATCCAATGTAAGAGTTATATTGGTAGACTTAGGTAAATATTAGCAGATTTATCTAGGTCAATCCCTATTAATATAAAGTGCTGAGTGGGAGGAAATACCGTGAGATCCATACTTGGACTTGTCGCGCAAATGGGAGCGTCCCCCTTCGGATGGTATTTGTATGGGTGAATATCAAAGTGGATGGAGAGAGTACTTATAGTAAGTGGGAGCAGGACCTGTGAAAACGGGACCCACGGTCTCTTCTTTCGAATCACAACGTGAGACCCCTATGATCGGGCTGCTCCTTTCGCCTGGACCAGACAATCCCTTCGGAGGCCCTTGATCATGGGAGTCGGAACACCGTGAATTTCCGAAAGGGATACAACTTCCATGTTGGTTTTCTTTCTATGTTCACCCTTCGGTGGCTATTGTTTCGACGAATACTTGGAAACTTAAAAATTGAAGGTGACACTCACGGGATTATAAAGAATTAATGGATTCAGATCGAATAATTGTAACTGGACACCTAATGGAATAAGAGTTATTCTGATATTAGGGTCTGGTCGAGAAATTCTCGTATTTTTGTTCACCCTTCGGTGGCGATCATTCTAAGTCTTTGGGATATCATTGCAAATTTTTAATGACCTAGGGATCATAGGATAAATTCTTGCTAAAACTTGATTGGATTTGAAAAAAAAAAAATATTCGAGACTGACGCAAAGTTTTTTACTTATTTTTTCAGCAAAACGTCTAGCTCAATAATTGTCTTACAAGCTTCTGACAAATTAGCGGGAGATTATTTCCAAACATGGAAAAACAATATAAACACAATTCTACTAACTGATGCCCTAAAGTTCGTGCTCACTGAGGAGTGTCCTCAGGTGTCGGGCTCGATGATTCGAAAATATCAATGCCCTAAACTAATGCAAATTAGGATGAGACTCTGACTCTTATGTGACGTGCAAGTATACGCGATCAAGTGCAGCAAGTGATAAGAAAAGTATCGATCCCACGAGGACTAGTAGAATCTAAACCAATGAGTGTCCTAGAAATTTTTCTCCTTATTTTTTTGTGCAATGCATGGGCATGCAAGTTTTTGTTCAGAATAAATGAATGCAATAATAGGAATTTGATTTTTTTGTTGTTTGAATGAGTTAAATATAATTAAGACTAATGCAATAAATCAAAATATGTGAAAACATTAAAAACATAAACTAACCGAGAGAAAACTGAGGCTTTTAGATTAAGAGATAGGCTAGGGTTAAGTTGAAGTTTCATGTATAATTAGAATAACAAATATGTGGTTGATGCCTTGAATTTACCTACACATGTGATCAAGTGAATTTTTCCAAAATCATTAAATTTTAAAACCAACAATTTCCCAATTGAGACCTAAATTACGCTCATGATTTTAAGGTTCTAGGTGGGTTAATTATCCCTAATTAACTCAAGATCCTACAATGAAATTTTAATTTCCTAATTCACTACCTTTTCCAAGTTCGTGAATTTTAAGAGAAGTTAAAGTGGCCAAATTTTAACCCTCATGCATCGTTGCAAACATTAAAATCTCATAAATCCAACTATGGCATCAACCATTAATTTATTACAGTTTATACATTAAAGAGCAACCAAACCTGTGCCTAGAAGAATTTTAGTTCATGATTTTGGTCAAATTGCACATCTTTAAGTTGAACATGCTTTCACTAATCAAGAGATTTATAAATAGAAGCACGAAAATAGTCACACAATTGTCTAAACAGTAAAGCGAATTAACCTCTAATTAGTGTATAAACAACCCAACAAAATTAGTGATAATTGGCCAAAATAATAAGCAAAAGCACTAAAAGAAAGGAAACAATTTACACAGCAAGTGGCCTTGTTTTGCTACAAAGAATTGCCTCTAGCAAAGAACCCTCTATCGATGGATCACGTGTAGGGCACTTTACTTCAAAGAAAAACCCTTTGGATGGCCTCAAAGACACGATCGACCAATTGCTTCAAAGAAAAGGGTTCTCGGGTTCCTACATCACAGCAGCCAGGCGATTGCTTCAGCAAACCTCGACAGCTCCCAACGCTAGAAACCTCACGCGATTGCTTCAGCAAACCTCGACGCCTCAACGCTGCAGAACCTCACGCGATTGCTTGCTTGAGAATCGATGGGCCAACTCTCCCAATGTCGTCCCTCGCAATTGCTACAGCAAAGTGGTAGGTTGGCTCTCCCGAATGCCCTCACTAATCTGCTCCCTCGACTTTGTTGTAGCAAAATTGAAGCCCCTCTCGGTCAGCCTCCAAAAATTGCCTCAGCCACGGATGAACCTCACGATTGCTACGGCAAAGACACCATCATGATTTGTCTCTCCAAAGCACACTTTGCTGTAGCAATCACTTGGTTCTCCTTCTCTTCTCGACCTCTTCCTCTTGTCGCAAAATTCTCTCCTCTTCACACACTTGAAAACCCTAGCCTCTTTATACAAGATGGTGTTGCCCTAACTCCACAAATTACAAAAATACCCTTAAGGGTAAAAAGACCATATTACCCTTCAGATAAAATGTCTAAAATGCCCTTAGGGACTCTTGTCATTTTTAAACATCTCTTGCACACAGAAAAATTCAAAATAAATTAATGAAGTCAACTATAAATGAAACTAAATATTCAAGGATTTTTGGAGTTAAGAAAAATTTAAAATTTCGGTTTTTAATCAACCGTTAGCTTGTTTTCCTAAATTTCTTGAATTAAAGCACAAAAACATCAAAATTAATTCTTTTTGCACCTAATGTTTAAATTCAAGATTTCAAAGCTAACACATGTTATTTAGGGATAAAATAACATGAGGATGACTAAATTAAATGCAATTCGAGTGGATTAAATACTAAAATTCTAGTAAACTAACTCCCTTATGGTGAGTTATCAAACCCCCAAACTTGAACTACTCATTGTCCTCAATGAGTTCTATTCCCTAAAGTTATTAAAGTCCTTTAAAAACTGAAATCATTTGGGTTAATTAAACAAGGATTGAGTACTTATGCTCTAAGCTACAAGTCACCATTCATTCCATGCTTTCTAAGTGGCTCACCCGGGGATTTCTAATCACACTTATGCATCAATAACCAAGAGCAAACAAACTAGGATTCGACACCTTCCCTCAAGCTCAATCACTAGAATCCTAATCATTCAAATCAAGTAAACCATAATACAAGATAAGTCACACTCCAAAACTCGCATGACTACTATTTTATGATCATTCATTTTTACATTATTTTCTTTATTATTTTTTTTAAAAACAAATATGTATGTTATTCCCCTCCATTTCCATAAAGCTCACTACTTAGGGCTGGGTTTTTTTTTTCTTTTTTTTTTTTTTTACCATTTTTTTATCTTCTTGACTCTCCCGTAGTTCTTAGAATGGCACACGTGGTTAGCGTAGCTCACCTAAGCAATAGGACTCTCCCGTAGTTCTTAGAATGACAGACGTGGTTAACGTAGCACATCTAAGAAATGGCTATAGGCTTCTCGCTTGATACCTTCGCTCCAAGAGGCCAGCATGGTTAGTGCCCAAACCCCCTGACATTGAGCACCAAGTTGCCTGAACTGACTCTAAGTACACATTTTATATAGCCCAATGGAGTTTTAGGAAAATGAAAGGTTTGCATACTTTTTTTTTCTTCCTCTTTTTTTCTTTTTTATTTTTTTCTTAAAAACACAGAGATTTTATCTTTCCCCAAAAACTTAGAATACTCAATGTCCTCATTGACTTAAGGAGGTCGGGTAACTCCCCCAAAATTGAAATGATCATAAATTTGAAATTTACTAATTTTTGAGTGCTCTAAAAAATATATGGGTTACCTAACTCGTCATGGCTTCTAGTTTTCAAAATTTTTGGCCTAGGAGTTGAATCCTAACTACTTTGATTGACACACTAACCATAAGCGCACTAAAGAACCCTAATGACAAGCTTGACCTTGAGAAACACCAAATAAGATAGCATACTCTTGCCTCAAACACAAGCAACAACTCTTATTTTCATTAACCTTGAGATTTGACCTTAACTTTTTATTTTCAAGGAGATGCATATCAAGTTTCTACCAATGACAACACACTTTTTACCATTAAAAAAAACATGCAGAAACTTCATTTTTCAACAAGGAACAACAACCATCTTTCCAATTTTTACTTGCTTAAACATAACGAATCAACTACCTACATCATGCATATAAAAGACCATGAAACAAACAACTAACATGGAATCAGGTAGTCAAATTAGTTCATTTTAAAGTCCTAAAGCATGTAAATAACGTTATAAACACAAAGGCATGCAACACCCTATAAACGCTAACAACACACAGTCTCATCAACAGAAAATTTTCAATCAAGCCCAAAATCGATTCGAACAACAACACATGTCTCCCGATGGTTAAGGCATACATTGCCCTTAATGTAAAAAATGCTCACTTAAGCATGCTTAAGGACAACTAACAAAGATGGAAGGGAGAACAATATCACACTGAATCGATGAGACCTCCACTAAAGCGCATATCAATCATCAAACCCTAAGGGAGTCAGAAAATAGGCAAGGGTTATTTATTTAAAAACAAAAACAACTAAAAACGAAACAAAAAAAAATTAAAAAAATTAAAAACGAAACAAACGAAATAAACTTTGGGTTGCCTCCCAAGAAGCGCTTATTTAACGTCATTAGCTTGACGTAGTATACGTGGGCTCGTCAAGGTACGTAAAAATTCTCCCACTTCTTCGGGCCTCCCTTTCTTGAATCTACAAACAATTCAGAGCTAGCAAGAATACTAGCTTCTCATGAGAGCCCGATTCAGATATATTTTTTGATTTTTTATATAGTAAAAGAAAAGGAAAAACAACAAAGTAAATATTTTTTAGTTTTTTATTTGATAATAGAAAAGAAGAAAAAACAGGAAAGTAAACAGACTCACAAAAATACACTGACTCAAGAGCATAGAAAGAAAAACACTAACCAATAAGAGAAAAATCAGAAGATATAACTAACATAGACTCAAGACCTTCAAACTCTACCTCCTGGCCTAACTCAACAGGCTCGACTTCTTCCACGCTCTCATTGACTCCATCCTGGTGTGTGCTACAATGTTCTAGTTCTTTTACATCTAAAACACAATCCTCTAATTGCCCATACTCAGAAAAATGTGAAGGACTAGGATCCTGAAGGTCTATCAACGGGTCAGTGATCAAGTGACTCACCGAACTATCTATGGGTGTGGGTCCTCCTTCACTCTCTTCCCTTGGATGTTCAACTACAGATGAGTCTAAATACATTTGTTCTCTAAGGGAGACAAGTGTATCCGTTAGGCGTTGAATTGACTCTCCTATTTGCCTACTCCTCTCATATGTGGTTCTCATATATTCTAATAACAACGTTTCAAGAGAAGATACGTCTTCTATCTGGGTTTCTTGAATATAGGAAGGATATGACTCAAAACCCCTAGGATATGGTTCCCATAAGTCATAGGGTTAGTATGATAGTAATTAGGCATTTGGTAGCTGTAAGCCCTAAACTCTATTCTCTTTTATCATTTAGCACTCGTTCATGAAGTTTTGAAATATGCAAAATTGTATAGGTTGCACTAAATGATGTCGTGATCGGATTTGGGAATCTATTGAATTTGGAGCTACAATGTGTCTAAGCTTCATAAGGAGATAGGTAAGCCATTGAAATAAGCATATTAAAGGTTGCATTGAAGTAAGTTAAAATCATTAGCAAATTGGAGAAGTTTTAGGTGCATCATGTATTGAATGGAAGATCTTACATCTCACAAACTTAGGATAAGTTGGCTAAATGCTTAGGGTTTATTTACACACTTATTTTGGTGTTTCAAAAAGGTGATTATGATGTAAATATTGAAGGAGGAGCTAGCCAAGGGAGGTGAAGCCTCGGAGTTAAACAAGGCAAGTAGGTGTTTGTCAAATTCATGAGAAAAAGCAGCAAGCGACTTGAAAATGGGTCATCTTCAAACGATCATATCTCTCAATGTACTGAGTCAAATTCGTTGATTTTTGAGTCAAAATCTCATAAATTTAGTGTAGAATAGAAAACTGGTCGACTGTTTGGGAAATACAGAGAGAACAAAGGAGAAAAATGCAGAACAGTGAGAGGTGTTCAAAGTTCTCGCAGTAAGCGAATGAGTGTGAGGAGTTCATCTTTTGAGCTCATTAGAAGGAATTAGAAGCTGAAACTTTGAGGTAAGTAAGCTAAGATGTTGTCCTTGAGGTTTATCAAAAAATATGTGGTGGTTGTTGATAACTCACCATAAGTGAGTTATTTTACTAGAATTTTAGTGTTTAATCCACTTGAATTACATTTAATTTAGTTATCCTCATGTTATTTTATCCCTAAATTATGTGTGTTAGCTTTAATATCTTGAATTTAAGCATTAGGTGCAAAAGAATTAATTTTGATGTTTTTGTGTTTTAATTCAAGAATTTAGGAAAATAAGCTAACAGTTAATTGAAGACCAAAATTTGAGATTTTTCTTAACTCCAAAAATCCTTGCGTGTTTTGATTTATAATTGACTTCATATATTTATTTGGGATTTTTACGTATGCGAGAGATTATAAAATTACAAGTGTCCCTAAGGGCATTTTAGATATCTTACCCGAAGGGTAAGATGGTCTCTTTCTACCCCTAAAGGGCATTTTTGTAATTTGTGGAATTAGAGCAACATCATCTTATATATAAGGAAGCTAGGGTTCAAGTGCAAAAAGGGGAGAGTGGGAGTTGCCACAAAAGGGGAAGAGAGCGAGAGAGAAGGGGCGATTGCTACAACAAAGGTGTGCGTTGAAGAGAAGAATCATGAAGGTGCCATTGTTGTAGCAATCGTGCGATTGAGGAAAAAATCAAAGCTTGAAGGTGCCATTGTTGTAGCAAAAATCGTGCAACTCGGTTTTTCACAGACGACAGTCACAAAGTTGTCGTTTTCTGAAGTTTAAACCGTTGGATTGTGCTGCAATTTTGACAGATTGTTCGAGACTCATAGGGCTTTATTTTGAACGGTTGGATCGTCGTTCTGAGCTTTAGTGTACCAGATATTTCTGTCGGATTAGGAGATCAGAGCAGTTCCGTTTTTCACCGGCGGCGCTCACAAAGTTGTCGATTTCCGGAGTTTCAACCGTTGGATTGTCCTGAAATTTTGACAGCTTGTTCGAGACTCATAGAGCTTCGTTTTGAACGGTTGGATCGTTGTTCTGAGCTTTTGTTGATGAGATATTGCTATCGAACTGAACCTGAAAAATAAGGCCACCTGCTGTGTAACGTTTTCCCTATCTCTAAATGTTATTGCTTGTTGTCAACCACCAATTTAATACTGAATTTTTGGGTTGTTTACGTACTGATTTAGACTACTTTTGCTCACTGTTTTAAGCATAACTCGTGACTGTTTTAGGCTAGAATTGTGATTGATTTAGGCTAATTTAGTGAACATTGTTGGTTGTTTTGCATGAACTCCTTGATCAATAAAAGCATGCTTAAACTAGAAATATGTGACTCGATTTTAATCATGAACTAAATTTTCTTAGGCAAAGGTTAGATTGTTTTAATGTAATTTTCGATTAAATTTATGGTTGATGCCATTGATTGAATTTATGAAATTTTATTGAATTTAACGTTGCATGAGAATTAAAATTGGCCTTTTTAACTTCTCTATAATTCACAAACTTGGGAAAGCTAATGAATTAGAAAACTAAAATTTCATTTAGGATTATTGAGTTGATTAGGGATAATTAACCCACCTAGAACCTAAAATCATGAGCATAATTTAGATCACAATTGGGAAATTGTAGGTTTTAAAACTTAGTGATTTTGGAAAGAATCATTTGATGCATGTGTAGGTAAATTCAAGGCATCACTCAAAATTTATTCCAATTGAACATTAGAACTCTAACCCGAGCCTATTTTCATTAAAAATCTCATCTCTTGTATCTCCCCTCTTGTTTGCATTCTCCTCTCCCCTCATTTAAATTTACTTATTTTCTTGAGTCTAGTCTTATCTTGTCTTACTTATCACATCTGTTTATCTACTATAGGAAATTGCACACTCATGCATTGCATTAAAATAAGGAAAAATTGCTAGGACACTCATTAATTTAGGTCTAACTAGTCCTCGTGGGATCGATACTTTTAACTTATCACTTGCTGCTCTCGACCGTGTATACTTGCACGTCGTAAAAGTGTCGGGGTTTTATTCTAATTTGCATTAGTTTAGGGCATCCGATATTTTCGCATCAAGTTTTTGGCGCCGTTGCCGGGGACTAGTTTAGATTCTTATTTTGTTTGAGTGGATTTTAGCATTTTATTCTTGTTTTTCTTGTTGGGTGTGTCTTGTTATCTTTGTTTCGTATTTTTATCTTTGTTGAGTCTTGGTTATTCTTTCTGGTTGTGTTGGTGCAAATTGTGTTTATTGAGCTCATTATAATTGATTTACTATGGCTCATAATAATTTTGGGTGGTCTTCATTGCCCAATGAACAAACACATTATAGTTCTTTTTCTTATGATCATCCCGTTGCCAATTTAGAGTCTTCTAGTGAGGGGTATGAATCTTATGGCTACCAAATGCCTAATTACTATCATACTAACCCTATGACTTATGGGAACCACATGTATGATAATAATCATAGCAATTGGGCCTATGAACCATATCCTAGGGGTTTTAAGCCATATCCTTCCTATATTCAAGAAACCCAGGTAGAAGACGAATCTTCCCTTAAAATATTGTTATTAGAATATATGAGAACCACAGAAGAGAGGAATAGGCAAATAGAAGAGATGAATATTCAAATAGAAGAGATGAATATTCAAATAGGGGAGTCAATTCAACGCCTAACGGATACACTTGTCTCCCTTAGAGAACAAATGTATTTAGACTCATCTAAGGTTGAACACCCTAGGGAAGATAGTGAAGGAGGACCCACACCCTTAGATAGTTCGGTGAGTCACTTGATCACTGACCCACTGATAGACACTCAGGATCTTAGTCCTTCACATGTTTCTGAGTATAGGCATTTAGAGAATTGTGCTTTAGATGTAAAAGAACTAGAACCTGTTAGCACACAGCAGAATGGAGTTAGTGAGAGTGTGGAAGAAGTGGAGCCTGTTGAGTCAAGCCAGGAGGTAGAGTGTGAGGCTTTTGAGTCTATGTCAGTTCTATCTTCTGATTTTTCTCTTATTGGTGAATGTTTTTCTTTCTATGCTCTCGAGTCAGTGTCTTTTTGTGAGTCTGTTCATTTTCCTGTTTTTCCTTCTTTTCTTTTACCAAATAAAAAACCAAAAAATGTTTATTTTGTTGTTTTTCCTTCTTTTCTTTTATTATATAAAAAATCAAAAAAAATATTTGTTTCGGGCTCTCACGAGAAGCTAGTATTCTTGCTAGCTCTGATTTGTTTTGTAGATTCAAGAAAGAGAGGCCCGAAGAAGTGGGAGAATTTTTACGTACCTTGATGAGCCCACGTATACTACGTCAAGCTAATGACGTAAAACAAGCGCTTCTTGGGAGGCAACCCAAAGTTTATTTTGTTTGTTTCGTTTTTAATTTTTTTTTAATTTTTGCTTTTGTTTCGTTTTTAGTTGTTTTTATTTTTAAATAAATAACCCTTACCTATTTTGCAGCTCCCTTGGGGATTGATGAGTGATATGTCTTTGTAGTAGAGGTCTCCTCGATTCGAGCGATGATTGTTCCCCTTTCCATTTTTATTAATTGTTCTTAAGCATGTTTAAGTGAGTTGTTTATACATTAAGGGCAATATATGCTTTAAGCATGAGGGGGAGAAGTGTTGTTCTGAATCTGATTTTGAGCTTAATTGATTTTTTTTTTTTTCTGTTGATGAGATTGTGTGTTGTTAGTGTTTATAGGGTGTTGCATGCCTCTGCGTTTATAAAGTTATTTACTTGCTTTAGGGCTTCAAAATGATCTATTTTGACTACTGGATTCCATGTTAGTTGTTGGTTTCATGGTCTTTAATATGCATGATGTAGGTAATTGATTCATTATGTTTAAGCAAGTAAAAAATAGAAAAATGGTTGTTGTCCCTTGTTTAAAAATTAAGTTTCTCATGTGTTTTTATGGTAAAAGTGTGATGTCTTTTGTAGAAACTTGGTATGCATCTCCATGAAAATAAAAAGTTAAGGTCAAATCTCAGGGTTAATGAAAATAAAAGTTGTTGCTTGTGTTTGAGACAAGAGTATCCTATCTTGTTTGGTGTTTCTCAAGGTCAAGCTTGTCATTAGGTTTTTTTAGTGCGCTTATGGTTAGTGTGTCAATCAAAATAGTTAGGATTCAACTTCTAGGCCAAAAATTTCGAAAACTAGAAGCCATGACAAGTTAGGTAACCCATACATTTTTTTTAGAACGCTCCAAAATTAGTAAACTTCAAATTTGTGATCATTTCAAGTTTGGGGAGTTACCCGATTCCCTAACTCAATGAGGACATTGAGTACTCTAAGTTTGGGGGGAAAGGTAAATTCTTCGTGTTTATTTTTAAGAAAAAAATAAAGAAAGAGTATGCAAACCTTTCATTTTCCTAAAACTCCATTGGGCTAGAAAAAATATGCTATTTATTTTGTTATTTAGAGTCGATTCGAGCAACTTGGTGCTCGATGTCGTGGAGTGCAGGCACTAACCATGTTGGCCTCTTGGAGCGAAGGTATCAAGCAAGAACCCTATTCCCATTGCTTAGGTGCACTGCGCTAACCACGTGTGCCATTCTAAGAACTACGGGAAGTCCCATTGCTTAGGTGTCTTCTGCGCTAAACACGTGTGCCATTCTAAGAACTACGGAGAGTCAAAAATAAATAAAAATAAAAAAAGTTAAAAAAAAAAAAACTAGCCCTAAGTAGTGAGTTTTAGGAAATTGAGGGGAATAATGCACATATCTATTTTTTTAAAAAAAATATATATATACAAAAATAAAAGGAATGATCATTAAATTGTAGTCATGCGAGTTTTGGAGTATGACTTATTTTTAACTATGGGTTGCTTGATTTGAATGATTAGGATTCTAGTGGTTGAGCTTGAGGGTAGATGTTGAATCCTAGTTGATTTGCTCTTGGTTATTGATGCATAAGTGTAGCTAAAAACCCTAGGTGAGCCACTTAGAGAGCATTGATTAAATGGTGACTTGTAGCTTAGAACATAAATATTCAATTCTTGTTTAGTTACCCAAATGATCCGAGTCTTTAAAGGTCTTTTAAGTCTTTGGGAATAGAACTCATTGAGGACAATGAGTAGTTCAAGTTTGGGGTTTGATAACTCACCATAAGTGAGTTATTTTACTAGAATTTTAGTGTTTAATCCACTTGAATTGCATTTAATTTAGTTATCCTCATGTTATTTTATCCCTAAATTATGTGTGTTAGCTTTAATATCTTGAATTTAAGCATTAGGTGCAAAAAAATTAATTTTGATGTTTTTGTGTTTTAATTCAAGAATTTAGGAAAATAAGCTAACTTGATTAATTGAAGACCAAAATTTGAGATTTTTCTTAACTCCAAAAATCATTGCGTGTTTTGATTTATAATTGACTTCATATATTTATTTGGGATTTTTCTCGTGTAGCAGAGAGATTATAAAAATTACAAGAGTCCCTAAGGGCATTTTAGATATCTTACCCGAAGGGTAAGATGGTCTTTCTACCCTAAGGGCATTTTTGTAATTTGTGGAATTAGAAAACAACATCATCTTATATAAGGAGGCTAGGGTTCAAGTGCAAAAGGGAGAGTGGGAGTTGCCACAAAAGGGGAAGAGAGCGAGAGAGAAGGGGCGATTGCTACAACAAAGGTGTGCGTTAAGAGAAGAATCATGAAGGTGCCATTGTTGTAGCAATCGTGCGATTGAGGAAAAAATCAAAGCTTGAAGGTGCCATTGTTGTAGCAAAAATCGAGCAACTCGGTTTTTCACAGACGACAGTCACAAAGTTGTCGTTTTTTGAAGTTTAAACCGTTGGATTGTGCTGCAATTTTGACAGATTGTTCGCGACTCATAGGGCTTTATTTTGAACGGTTGGATCGTCGTTCTGAGCTTTGGTGTACCAGATATTTCTGTCGGATTAGGAGATCAGAGCAGTTCGGTTTTTCACCGGCGGCGCTCACAAAGTTGTCGATTCCCGGAGTTTCAACCGTTGGATTGTCCTGAAATTTTGACAGCTTGTTCGAGACTCATAGACCTTCGTTTTGAACGGTTGGATCGTTGTTTTGAGCTTTTGTGGATGAGATATTGCTATCGAACTGAACCTGAAAAATAAGGCCACCTGCTGTGTAACGTTTTCCCTATCTCTAAATGTTATTGCTTGTTGTCAACCACCAATTTAATACTGAATTTTTGGGTTGTTTACGTACTGATTTAGACTACTTTTGCTCACTGTTTTAAGCATAACTCGTGACTGTTTTAGGCTAGAATTGTGATTGATTTAGGCTAATTTAGTGAACATTGTTGGTTGTTTTGCATGAACTCCTTGATCAATAAAAGCATGCTTAAACTAGAAATATGTGACTCGATTTTAATCATGAACTAAATTTTCTTAGGCAAAGGTTAGATTGTTTTAATGTAATTTTCGATTAAATTTATAGTTGATGCCATTGATTGAATTTATGAAATTTTATTGAATTTAACGTTGCATGAGAATTAAAATTGGCCTTTTTAACTTCTCTATAATTCACAAACTTGGGAAAGCTAATGAATTAGAAAACTAAAATTTCATTTAGGATTATTGAGTTGATTAGGGATAATTAACCCACCTAGAACCTAAAATCATGAGCATAATTTAGATCACAATTGGGAAATTGTAGGTTTTAAAACTTAGTGATTTTGGAAAGAATCATTTGATGCATGTGTAGGTAAATTCAAGGCATCACTCAAAATTTATTCCAATTGAACATTAGAACTCTAACCTTGAGCCTATTTTCATTAAAAATCTCATCTCTTGTATCTCCCTCTTGTTTGCATTCTCCTCTCCCCTCATTTAAATTTACTTATTTTCTTGAGTCTAGTCTTATCTTGTCTTACTTATCACATCTGTTTATCTACTATAGGAAATTGCACACTCATGCATTGCATTAAAATAAGGAAAAATTGCTAGGACACTCACTAATTTAGGTCTAACTAGTCCTCGTGGGATCGATACTTTTAACTTATCACTTGCTCGCTCGGCGACCGTATACTTGCACGTCGTAAAAGTGTCGGGGTTTTATTCTAATTTGCATTAGTTTAGGGCATCCGATATTTTCGCATCAGTTGTGTTGATAAATTGTGAGGAACCCAAGCTGAAAGTTGAACCTGTAATTTTAGGTGCAAGGGAAAAACTGCTAGCAAAAGATTGAAGGAGATTCTCTTTCATTTCTATATACCTTACAACCAAGTGTGTGTATGGCTATTCGAATTGAGTTATGGGATGAATTAGATCTGCTTTCTAAGGTGCATAGGGGAAAGAATTGATATTACTAATTTCATTTTCAGGGCAAACGGAGATAGGAAAAGCGTATAACCCGTGGAACTCTTTTGGTGATTGTGAGTGACTCTATTATAGAATTATGCTTAACCTATGTTTTACTTCAAAAACATAATTGTTGAACATAGAATCTTGTTTGAACTAATTATGTATAGTTTCATGGAGTTTCTAACATAAAGTTCATGATGGAACCTAAGCATGTTTTGAATTAGTTTGTAACTATAAATCCAAGTATGGAAACTAAATTATGAAAGTATGTTTTCCTTTAGAGATTGTTTTGTGTAAATCCACTTGGGAACATGTTTAGAAGATAATGTGAAAATGTCGAGAAATTGTTGTATGTGTTATAAAGACATGATTTCCATGGTAAACAAATTATGCCCTTGTTTGTGGTTAACCCCTAATACTGAAGGACATTCGAGAAGGTACTTAGGGGGGGAATGAATCATAATTTTCCGATATTGAAGGACAGTGAGAAGGTATTTGGGTAGTAAATGGTCTTACCTTAATACTGAAGGACATGGAGAAGGTATTAGGGAAAACCAAAGGGCCAAATGTATTCCACGTGCACGTGAGAGAGTGGTATGAACCTTATTGGTACAAATGTAACTCTACCACCTCTATGGTTCAAAAGTGGTGTCATACCATGTGTTTTATTGTTATGAGCTTCTACATTATTGATCTATCTACCCTCAATATTACTACATTATGAGTTGTGTGCTATGCATAAGTGGTGACTTTAACCTGTAAATTGGAAGCATGGTTTGTTTATGTTACAAACAAATGTTAAGCTATTTTCTACTTATAGGCTGCCTTTTTTTTTTATACTTCACCTGTGAGCTTATAATAGACACTCACTGAGCTTCCTAGCTCACGTTTTCTTTATGTCTACTCTTCCCAGGTAGTAGACGAGATTCCAGTGCTTAGCCTTGACAAGACCTATTTGCCACCACGCCATTTAGCTCCTTGTATATACACTTTCTTTTGTATATGGTTTGTAGTGAGAACATATTAGATGGGTTGTAATAAACTTGGAACTATATGATTACCTAAAGAACATAGTAAAGGAAGTGAATGTATTTCATATATAAGTGTATATCAATGCTTAATTTTGCTAGTTCAAACATGTTGTGTTACGTTTATTTTAAGTTAAGTCTTGGGTTAGTCAAGGAAAGCCAACAAGAGGTTTGGTTATCTTTGTCTTTGCATCTCTTCCTAGGTTAGGCAAGTAAGCTGGGACGGGGTGTGACAACTTGGTATCAGAGCAAAAGGTTTTGGGAAGGGAACTAGGTTCATGCACTAAACTAGGAGCTTGTTGTCTTACCTATTTTAATAAGATTGTATAATTTAGGACCATGGCTCAAGGTGGCAAACGAGGCAGGCAAGTGGAGACTGGAACTCAAGAAGCTACTAGTGATAAGGGAAGAGAGGTATTAGAGGGAGAGTCTAGTCATCCTCAGCAAGAGGTGAACATGGAGGAACAAATCTTTACGAGGATAACTCAAAGATTAGCTGAAAGTGTTGGATCAAAGATGCTGCATCCAAAAAGAAGTATGGCATTGAAAGACTTAAAGCCTTAGGTGCAACAACATTTGAAGGCACGACAGATCCCGCTGATGCTGAGGTTTGGTTAAATCTGATTGAGAAGTGCTTTAGGGTCATGCCCTGAAGACAGGAAGGTCGATTTAGCAACATTCTTAATCCAGAAAGGAGCAGATGATTGGTGGAAGATAACAGAAAGCAGAAAAGGGATGCATGGAACTGGAAAGAGTTTTGAAAGGCCTTTGAAGATAAGTATTATCCGAGCTCTTATCTTGATGCAAAGAGGAACGAGTTTCTAGGACTTGTTCAGGGATCGATGACAGTAATAGAATATGAGAAGAAATTCACAGAATTATCAAAGTATGCTAGCACTATTGTTGCAAACGAGACAGATCGATGCAAGAGGTTCGACGATGGTCTACGAATAGAGATCAGAACGCCTGTGACAGCAAGTTCGGAGTGGGTTGATTTCTCCAAGCTTGTTGAGACGGCATTACGGGTAGAGCGAAGACTGGTAGATGATAGAGTGGGAAAAGGGATCGTAGGTGGTGGTCATACCACTTATTCTGTTGATTTACCACGAGACCGATTCCAACGAGGAGATAATAGGAGGTTCACTCAAGGAGTCTCAGGAAAAGGGAGATTTAAACCCCATCGTGGTGGGCAGTCTACTTCAAGGACTGGCACAGGTGGACGTGGGGAAAGACAGAGGCAGCAGGGATCAAGTTTCCTTATGGGATCAGCGAGGGATTCCCGTACAAGGCAACCCAGTGAGTCAAGAGCAAGTTCAAAGAAGGAAACCTTTGTGCAAAGACTTGTGGAAAGTATCATTGGGGTCGATGTTTGAGTGGCGAAAATATATGTTTCAACTGTGGGCAAGGTGGTCACTTCAAAGGGAATGCCCCCAATTAATGCAAGAAGGCATGGTGGGACAGAGAACTACATCGCATCATCGTGAACCAAAGAAAAAATATTGGGGTAGGCTGGAGGAGAAGGCACTAGTAGTGCTAAGCAAAAGGGGCAGTAGGTCGACCCCCACAACAGGGGAAGATTTATGCCATGACACAAAGGGAGGAAGATGATGCACCGTGGTTGTTACGGGTACACTTTCTATCTCAGTAGTAAACTCACACATGCATTATTAGATCCGGGAGCTACACATTCTTTTATCTCTAAAATGTTTGTTTGCTAGCATTGTTGCGAAGTTAGAACCTTTATCTCGAGGAGTCGTGTATTTATACTCCTATTGGTGATATGTCGATAGTTTGTAGTGTTTATACTAATTGTATGGTGGAAGTGAGTGGTATGACTATGACAACCGAATCGATTCCCTTAGATCTCCAAGAGTTCGACGTTATTTTGGGGATGGATTTCTTATCTAGGTATCATGCCTTAATGGACCGTCATAGGAAGGAAGTTGTGTTAAGGAAATCGATTTACACCGAGGTTGTGTTTAAGGGGTATAGGAAGATATTACCTACTTGTATGATATCAACTATTAAAATCGGAAAATTATCAAGAAAGGTTGTACAACATATCTTGCATGTAGTTTGTGCACCAGTGAGTAAATCAAAACTCAAGACATTCCAGTGGTATGTGAGTATTTAGATGTCTTCCCGGAAGAGCTAACACAGGGTTGCCACACGATAGAGAGGTGGAGTTTACCATAGACTCGATGCCGTGAACAACGCCAATATCTCAAGCTCCGTATAGGATGGCACCAAAGGAATTGAAGGAATTGAAAACTCGATTCTGCGAGGAGTTGGTGGATAAGGGGTTATATTCGACCAAGTGTATCTCCGTGGGGAGCACTGTGTTGTTTGTTAAAAGAAGGATGGGATATTACGATTATGTATTGATTACCGACAACTGAATAAGGTAACAATACGTAACAAATATCCTTTGCCCCGCATATATGACCTGTTCGACCAACTAAAGGGTGCCTCAGTGCTTTCCAAAATTGATTTACGATCAGGTTACCATCACCAAGATCAATGATTCTCGATGTACCAAAAAGCGACTTTTCAGACAAGGTTTGGGCATTATGAATTCTTGGTAATGCCATTCGGGTTAACAAATGCCCCAAAGAAAGATTCATGGATCTCATGAATCGGGTATTTCATCCTTACCTTGATCAGTTTGTGATAGTATTTATTGATGACATCTTGGTGTACTCAGAAAGTAAAGAGAAGCACGCAGAACATCTCAGACTAGTGCTACAAACATTACGAAATCGGAAGTTGGATGCTAAATTTAGTAAATGTGAGTTTTGGCTAGAACAAATTGTGTTTTTGGGACACGTAGTCTCAGCAGCTGGAGTTCAAGTGGATCCTCATAAGACAGAAGCTATAGTAAAGTGGGAGCAACCCACTTCAATAACGGAAGTTCGTAGTTCTTTTACGACTTGCATGATACTATCGACGTTTTGTTGAGGGATTTTCGAAGATAGCTTTTCCATTAACAAGTTTGACAAAGAAGAATACGAAGTTCGAGTGGAGTGAAAAGTGTAGAAAAAGTTTTCAAGAGTTAAAGAACAGACTTGTCACAACACCGGTACTAACTCTACCCACCACGGGAAAAGAGTTTGAGGTTTACTGTGATGCCTCACATCGGGGCCTTGGATGTGTACTTATGCGAGATGGGAAAGTGATTGCTTATGCCTCAAGACAGCTTAAAAAGCATGAATGTAATTATCCTACTCATGATCCGGAGCTCGCAGCAGTTGTGTTAGCTTTAAAGATTTGGAGGCATTATCTGTTTTGTGAGAAGTGTTGTATTTACACAGATCATAAAAGTTTAAAATATATCTTCGAACAGAAAGAGTTGAATTTGAGACAGCGGCGGTGGCTTGAGTTGATAAAAGACTATGACCGCACGATTGAGTACCACCCAGAAAAGCTAATGTTGTAGCCGATGCACTTAGCGAGAAGTCGAAGCAACGTAGGGTTCACTTAATGTTTGTTAGAGTGGTTTCTATTTGAGGAACTCAAGAGTTCTAATGCAAAAGTGTATGTTGGTGACAAAGGGAACTTGTTAGCTCATTTTCGTGTAAGACCTACCTTAATTAATGATGTTATCACAAGTCAAGCTAAAGACCCTACCTCAAGAAATTGATGGAAGAGGTGAACTTGAATCGAGAGAGCAAATTACAAGTAAGGCGTGATGGAGCATTGATGAAGTATGGTAGATTTTGTGTATCTAAAGATGAATCTTTGAGAAATGCGATACTAGAAGAAGCACATAGTTCAAATTTATGCGATGCATCCTGGAGGTACAAAGATGTATCGGACCTTAAAGAACCATTATTGGTGGCCGGAATGAAACGAGAAATAGCAGAGTATGTCTCTAAATGTTTAATCTCACAACAGTGAAACTGAACGCATGTAAACCAGAGGGCTTTTAAATCCACCCCAATACCTGAATGGAAGTGGGAGCATGTAACCATGGATTTCTTATTTGGACTTCCCCGAACACCGAGTGGTTATGACGGGATTTGGGTGATAGTAGACAGATTGACTAAGACTACTCGATTCTTACCCGTCAAGGTAACTTTTACGCTGGATAAACTTGCTAAATTATATGTTGACAGGATTGTAAGCCAATACGGAGCCCCAGTATCTATTGTGTCGGATAGGGATTCGAGATTTACTTCCAAGTTCTGGCCGAGTCTCCAACAGGCCTTGGGAACAAAGTTGCACTTTAGTACAACATTTCATCCACAAACCGATGGTCAGTCAGAAAGAACCATTCAGACCCTCGAAGACATGCTTGAGCATGCGTGTGCAATATAAAGGAAGTCGGGAGACTCACTTATCATTGATGGAGTTTGCATACAATAATAGTTATCATTCTAGCATCGGAATGGCACCGTACGAAGCGTTATATGGAAGGAAATGTAGAACCCCTATTTGCTGGGGGGAGGTAGGAGAAAGGAAGCTGATAGGGCCAGAGTAGGTTCAAGTTACCTCGGAGAATGTTAAATTTATCAGGGAAACACTGAAGACAACACAAGATAGACAAAAGTGCCACGCTGACAAACGAAGAAGAGAATTAGAATTCGAAATCGGAGACAAAGTTTTCCTGAGACTATCCCCATGGAAGAGTATTTTGCGGTTCGGAAGGAAGGGGAACTCGGCCCAGAGATATATAGGGCCTTACGAGATTCTCGAGCGTGTAGGGCCATCACTTCTGATTAGCTTTCTTGATAGAATTGTCTCGGTACATAATGTTTTCCATGTATCAATGTTGAGGAAATACATTTCTGATCCATCACATGTGCTCAAGGTAGAGCCAATACAACTTAAGGAGAATCTATCATATGAGGAAGAACCTCTACAAGTACTGGATCGGAAATAACAAGTGCTTAGGAACAAGTCAATACAACTGGTAAAGGTCGTGTGGAGAAATCACGACGTCGAGGAAGCAACATGGGAGAGCGAGGACCAAATGAAAGAAAAGTACCCACAACTTTTCTTGTGCTGAATTTCGAGTGCGAAATTCCTCTTAAGGGGGTAGTAAATTGTAAGCCCTAAACTCTATTCTCTTTTATCATTTAGCACTCGTTCATGAAGTTTTGAAATATGCAAAATCGTATAGGTTGCACTAAATGATGTCGTGATCGGATTTGGGAATCTATTGAATTTGGAGCTACAATGTGTCTATGCTTCATAAGGAGATAGGTAAGCCATTGAAATAAGCATATTAAAGGTTGCATTGAAGTAAGTTAAAATCATTAGCAAATTGGAGAAGTTTTAGGTGCATCATGTATTGAATGGAAGATCTTACATCTCACAAACTTAGGATAAGTTTGCTAAATGCGTAGGGTTTATTTACACACTTATTTTTGTGTTTTAAAAAGGTGATTATGATGTAAATATTGAAGGAGAAGCTGGCCAAGGGAGGTGAAGCCTCAGAGTTAAACAAGGCAAGTAGGTGCTGTCAAATTCGCAGAAAAACAGCAAGCACCTGGAAAACGGGGCATCTTCAAACGATCATATCTCTCAATTTACTGAGTCAAATTCGTTGATTTTTGAGTCAAAATCTCATAAATTGAGAGGTGTTCAAAGTTCTCGGGTAGCAGAACAGTGTGAGGAGTTCAGTCTGTTTTGAGCTCATTAGGAGGAATTAGAAGCTGAAACTTTGAGGTAAGTAAGCTAAGATGTTGTCCTTGAGGTTTATCAAAAAATATTTGGTGGTTGTGTTGATAAATTTTGAGGAACCCAAGCTGAAAGTTGAACCTGTAATTTTAGGTGCAAGAGAAAACTGCTAGCAAAAGATTGAAGGAGATTCTCTTTCATTTCTATATACCTTACAACCAAGTGTGTGTATGGCTATTCTGAAATGAGTTATGGAACTGAATTAGATCTGTTTCTAAGGTGCATAGGGGAAATAATTGATATTACTAATTTCATTTTCAGGGCAAATGGAGATAGGAAAAGGGTATAACCCTTGGAACTCTTTTGGTGATTGTGAGTGACTCTGTTATAGAATTATGCTTAACCTATGTTGTTACTTCAAAAACATAATTGTTGAACATAGAATCTTGTTTGAACTAATTATGTATAGCTTCATGGAGTTTCTAACATAAAATTCATGATGGAACCTAAGCATGTTTTGAATTATTTTGTAACTATAAATCCAAGTATGGAAACTAAATTATGAAAGTATGTTTTCCTTTAGAGAATGTTTTGTGTAAATCCACTTGGGAACATGTTTAGAAGATAATGTGAAAATGTCGAAAAATTGTTGTATGTGTTATAAAGGCATGATTTCCATGGTAAACAAATTATGCCCTTGTTTGTGGTTAACCCCTAATACTGAAGGACATTCGAGAAGGTACTTAGGGGGGAATGAATCATAATTTCCTGATACTGAAGGACAATGAGAAGGTATTCAGGTAGTAAATGGTCTTACCTTAATACTGAAGGACATAGAGAAGGTATTAGGGAAAACCAAAGGGCCAAATGTATTCCACGTGCACGTGAGAGAGAGGTATGAACCTTATTGGTACAAATGTAACTCTACCACCTCTATGGTTCAAAAGTGGTATCATACCATGCGTTTTATTGTTATGAGCTTCTACATTATTGATCTATCTACCCTCAATATTACTACATTATGAGTTGTGTGCTATGCATAATTGGTGACTTTAACCTGTAAATTGGAAGCATGGTTTGTTTATGTTACAAACAGATGTTAAGCTATTTTCTACTTATAGTCTGCCTTTTTTTTTTATACTTCACCTGTGAGCTTATAATAGACACTCACTAAGCTTCCTAGCTCACGTTTTCTTTATGTCTACTCTTCCCAGGTAGCAGACGAGATTCCAGTGCTTAGCCTTGACAAGACCTATTTGCCACCACGCCATTTAGCTCCTTGTATATACACTTTCTTTTGTATATGGTTTGTAGTGAGAACATATTAGATGGGTTGTAGTAAACTTGGAACTATATGATTACCTAAAGAACATAGTAAAGGAAGTGAATGTGTTTCATATATAAGTGTATATCAGTGCTTAATTTTGCTTGTTCAAACATGTTGTGTTACGTTTATTTCAAGTTAAGTCTTGGGTTAGTCAAGCAAAGCCAACAAGAGGTTTGGTTATCTTTGTCTTTGCATCTCTTCTTAGGTTAGGCAAGTATGCTGGGACGGGGTGTGACAGTAGCCATAAGCTCCATACTCACTAGAAGACTCTAAATTGACATAGGGATGATCATAAGAAAAAGAACTATTATGTGTTTGTTCCTTGGGCACAGAAGACCACCCAAAATTATTATAAGCCATAGTGAAATAATGAATCCATTATAACAGGCTCAACAAACACAATATGCACCAACACAACCAGAAAGAATAACCAAAATCAACAAAGATAAAAAAAAACAAAACAAAGATAACAATACACACCAAAAAAAAAAAGGATAAAATTCACTAAAATAAACTCAAACAAGATAAGAATCAAAACTAGTCCCCGGCAACGACGCCAAAAACTTGATGCAAAAATATCAATGTCCTAAACTAATGCAAATTAGGATGAGACTCTGACTCTTCTGTGACGTGCAAGTATACACGGTCAAGTGCAGCAAGTGATAAGAAAAGTATCGATCCCACGAGGACTAGTAGAATCTAAACCAATGAGTGTCCTAGAAATTTTTCTCCTTATTTTTTTGTGCAATGCATGGGCATGCAAGTTTTTGTTCAGAATAAATGAATGCAATAATAGGAATTTGATTTTTTTGTTGTTTGAATGAGTTAAATATAATTAAGACTAATGCAATAAATCAAAATATGTGAAAACATTAAAAACATAAACTAAACGAGAGAAAACTGGGGCTTTTAGATTAAGAGATAGGCTAGGGTTAAGTTGAAGTTTCATGTATAATTAGAATAACAAATATGTGGTTGATGCCTTGAATTTACCTACACATGTGATCAAGTGAATTTTTCCAAAATCATTAAATTTTAAAACCAACAATTTCCCAATTGAGACCTAAATTACGCTCATGATTTTAAGGTTCTGGGTGGGTTAATTATCCTTAATTAACTCAAGATCCTAGAATGAAATTTTAATTTCCTAATTCACTACCTTTTCCAAGTTCGTGAATTTTAAGAGAAGTTAAAGTGGCCAAATTTTAACCCTCATGCATCGTTGCAAACATTAAAATCTCATAAATCCAACTATGGCATCAACCATTAATTTATTACAATTTATACATTAAAGAGCAACCTAACCTGTGCGTAGAAGAATTTTAGTTCATGATTTTGGTCAAATTGCACATCTTTAAGTTGAACATGCTTTCACTAATCAAAAGATTTATAAATAGCAGCACGAAAATAGTCACACAATTGTCTAAACAGTAAAGTTAATTAACCTCTAATTAGTGTATAAACAACCCAACAAAAGTAGTGATAATTGGCCAAAATAATAGGCAAAAGCACTAAAAGAAAGGGAACAATTTACACAGCATGTGGCCTTGTTTTGCTACAGCAATTTCCTAGTGTCACGGTCGCACCTCTTAGAGGGTCTTGACACGACCGTTCGGCACTTGCTCTCGCTCACGAGCAAGTCACCAACTCAAATTCGGATCGCGCAAGGCACAACTGCCTATATCGCATCCTCCACCCCCGTTCTTGAGAAAAAGTTTTAGAAAACGGGGTCAGAGAGAATTTGTGAAAACATTTTAGAAAGCGTTTGTGAGAGTTTAGAAAGTTAGTTATACAGCTGACAAGCAATAATAAGAAAGCCACACTTATCTAGCATATAACTCTTGGTAGGGAGAATAGATGAATGTTCGCATCCCCCTATAGTACATTCTAGGAATTTTGGCTAAGACTCTCTTGCACGTCATTTTGGCGAGGAGTCATAAACCCACAAAAATACATGGAAATGAAATAACAATGCTAAAGCAAAAGCATACATGGAAACATAATGAAAAAGGATGGGGACGGCCATGCGGCCATGGGCAACACGCCTTGGACAAGCATGACCGTGACATTCTCCCCCACTTAATTGGTTGACGTCCTCGTCAACCAACACTCTTCGAACGGGATGGTCCTGGGTTGGCAGTCTTCAAGTCTTCAGCTCGGTCCCAACGGACTTCTGCTCCCACGGCTTCCTTCCACATCTGCAAGAACTGCTGCACCTTCTCATATGGGGTAGCATCCGACTCTGTCCCTTCAGCTAGGACCTCAAAGGAGTTCTTCAGTTTGATCGGCGGGCTTGTCACGTCGCTCGCCTTCGTACCACGCTGTGATTGCGTCTTCCAAGCCCCAGGATAGTCCGACTTCGGCTCTACGGGCTTCGCCGCTTTGGCTTCAATTCTTGGAGGGGCCTGTCTCTGACTGAGTCCTTCGACTTCGCGCCTCGACGTTCTTTGTGTGCACTCTTGCACCTGAACTGTTCTTTCATCCCCTCTTCCCGGGGGGTGTACTTTCGACCGCCCCTTCTCTCATCGCGATGGTCTGTTACTCGTGGCACCTCGCCACAACATTCACTCGGGCCCGCTCTCAGCTGCAAGGCCGATATTACTCGCGCACCAATAGGCTGCTTCAACTTTGCTGGCACTACGACGGGATTTCCTCCTGTGATTACTAGACAACTCGCTAGGGGCACAGGTATGACTTTGTGCTGAAGAAGGAATCCCATTCCCAACACAACATCGAAGTCGTCCATCCTGACGACGACAAGGTCTACTCGACCACCCCAGTCTCCCATCTTGACTGGACGCCCTTTGCAATTCCTGAAATAGGCAGGGCTGCTGAATTCACAGCTTTCATCCTTCCCGGATCTCGGCTCCAGGACAAGTTCAATCGTCTCGCTTCTGTCTCTGAGACGAAGTTATGGGTGGCTCCCGAATCACCATAGTACTCTTGGTTGCTTTGTTGTTGACATGTGCGTCCATGTACATGAGGCCCTTACTGGATGGGCCCTTTGTCTCTCCCCCACTCTTCTGAAGGGCTGACAAGAATCTTATGGCGCCAATGCGCGGATTCTCTAGGTCTTCGTCTTGTACGGACTCAATTTCCGTATCGTCGACTTCCTTTCCTTTCTTTACCTCATAGGACGCTTGAAGGGCCTTGAGGGCTACTTTACTCGGGTAGTCACTCACTCGGTGAGGCCTGTCACAAAGAACGCACTTCTGGTAGTGGTTGCTCTTGTTATGTGGTCTCTGCCACGAATTTCCATTCTTCGGTGGGGACTTCCTGTTGTCTCTTCCTGAACTTCTAGGCCTATCTCCTCCCCCACTCTTGCGAGAGTTAGGCTGATGAGATCGATCATCTTCCCGTGGGGAGGTTTTGTTCGGTCCTGCTTCTTGGGACTGTGCATTGATACCGTCACCACTCAAGTCAAACAGTCGTTCCGCTGTTGCATATGCTTCGGTCAGGTGTTGTACTCGCTGCTCGTACAACTTAGCCCTGGCCCATGGTTGAAGCACTTTGACAAAGGAGAAGATCTTGTCCTTCTCACTCATATCCCGAATGTCCAACATCAACCCGGCAAACTGTTTGACATATTCGCGGATGGCACCTTTATGTCCCAACTCTCGAAGCTTGCGCCTTGCTATTATCTCAACATTCTCAGGGAAGAATTGCGAGCGCCTTGTTTCAGCGTCTCCCATGTGTTAATGGTACATCTGCCTTCTTGGATGTTCATATAACGGGTCCTCCACCATAGTTTGGCATCGTCTTCCAGATGCATTGTTGCTAAGGTGACTCTTTCTTTGTCGATCCACCGTATCACATTTGCTCAAAGTATTGCTCCATATCGAAGATGAAGTTTTCCAACACTTTGGCATCTCAAACCCCACGAAGGGTTTCGGCAGGGGATCTTCTTCTTCCCCGACTTGGTCGCGCCCCAGTGAGAGCTTGACTTCCCATCGCAATCATGGTGAAATTTAGCTTTGCGGCCATCTCGCCTATCTCGCCCCTACGGATCATAAGGGCATCTCTCATCATCAACGAAAAGTCGAAAAACATCCGACCTAACTCTTTGTGGGAACTGCCCGGACCATCGACACGTTCCTCAATTTGGGCGACGCCGCCGACGAGCTAACCACGCCTCGAAGTTTTCACATCGGTTTACCACCGTCCTCGAGGGTCTCAACTCTCTCCATCAATTCATAGACGGGCATTCCCTCGATCGCGCCCAATCGCGCATCAATCGCGTCGGCCTTGGCCGCAATCTCTTCCATCGAGATCCCAAGGACCGAATATTATCGGGGACTTCCGCCAAGAGAAGCAATTGCTCCTCGATCTCGCCAACCGCTCTTTGTCCGACTTGTTTAATTTGTTTGCGTGCATGATTACTCGTGTCTTGCCTTCCCGAAGCCAACTAGGCTCGATACCAACCGTCACGCGGTCGCACCTCTTGAGAGTCTTGACACGACTGCGGCGGCACTTGCTCGCTCACGAGCAAGTCACCAACTCAAATTTGGATCGCTGGCGGCACAACGGGCCTATATCGCAACCTTCACCCCCGTTCTTGAGAAAAGGTTTTAGAAAACGCAGTCAGAGAGAATTTGTGAAAACATTTTAGAAAGCGTTTGTGAGAGTTTAGAAAGTTAGTTATACAGCTGACAAGCAATAATAAGAAAGCCACACTTATCTAGCATATAACTCTTGGTAGAAAGAATTGATGAATGTTCGCATCCCCCTATAGTACATTCTAGGAATTTTGGCTATGACTCTCTTGCACGTCATTTTGGCGAGGAGTCATACGCCCACAAAAATACATGGAAATGAAATAACAATGCTAAAGCAAAAGCATACATGGAAACATAATGAAAAAGGATGGGGACGGCCATGCGGCCATGGGCAACACGCCTTGGACAAGCATGACCGTGACACCTAGCAGCAGCCCTCTATCGATGGACTGCGTAGGGCACTTCGCTTCAGCAAAACCCTTTGGATGGCCTCAGCACAGATCAACCAATTGCTTCAGCAAAAGGGTTCTCGGGTTCCTACATCACGCTGAAAAAAGCGATTGCTTGACAAAACCTCGACGGCTCCCAACGCCAAAGAACCTCACGCGATTGCTTCAAAGAACCTCGACGACTCCCAACGCCAAAGAACCTCACGCGATTGCTTCAAAGAAACCTCGACGCCTCCAACGCCCGCAACCTCACGCGATTGCTTCAGCAAATTGATGGGCCAACTCTCCCAATGTCGTCCCTCGCAATTGCTATAGTAAAGTGGTAGGTTGGCTCTCCCGAATGCCCTCACTAATCTGCTCCCTCGACTTTGCTGTAGCAAAATTGAAGCCTCTCTCGGTCTGCCTCCAACAATTGCCTCAGCCACGGATGAACCTCACGATTGCTACAACAAAGACACCATCATGATTTGTCTCTCCAAAGCACACTTTGTTGTAGCAATCACTTGGTTCTCCTTCTCTTCTCGACCTATTCCTCTTGTCGCAAAATTCTCTCCTTTTCACACACTTGTAAACCCTAGCCTCCTTATACAAGATGGTGTTGCCCTAACTCCACAAATTACAAAAATACCCTTATGGGTAAAAAGACCATATTACCCTTCGGATAAAATGTCTAAAATGCCCTTAGGGACTCTTGTAATTTTTAAACATCTCCTGCACACAGAAAAATCCAATTAAATTAATGAAGTCAACTATAAATGAAACTAAATATTCATGAATTTTTTGAGTTAAGAAAAATCTCAAATTTCGGTTTTAATCAACCGTTAGCTTGTTTTCCTAAATTTCTTGAATTAAAGCACAAAAACATCAAAATTAATTCTTTTAGCACCTAATGTTTAAATTCAAGATTTCAAAGCTAACACACGTTATTTAGGGATAAAATAACATGAGGATGTTAAATGCAATTCGAGTGGATTAAATACTAAAATTCTAGTAAAATAACTCCCTTATGGTGAGTTATCACTCGACCACATCACGAAGTGGTCGTGATGTGTACGATCGATGGATCAGGGCCAATGAAAAGGCCAAGGTCTATATCATTGCAAGTTTGTCTGAAGTTTTGACAAAGAAACATGACTTGATGGTCACCACTAAGGAGATCAGTAAATTCTTGCAGGAAATATTTGGACAATAGTCCTTTCAGATCCGGCATGATTCGCTCAAACACGTCCTCAATGCGCGGATGAAAGAATGGACGTCTATCCGTGAACGTGGTCTGGATATGATGACCCACTTTAATCTGGTTGAGATGAACAGGGATTCGATCGATGAGTCGAGCCAGGTCAGCTTTATTCTGGAGACTCTTCCGAAGACTTTCCTTTAGTTTCGTAGAAATTGTATAATGAACAAAATTAGTTATACTCTAACAACCCTTCTGAATGAACAACATCACTTCCAGTCCTTGATAAGGATCGAGACACCGAAAGCTGAGGCAAACATTGCCTTCAGGTCTCTTCACAGGGGTTCGACCTCTAGAAAAAAAGTAGTAGGTCCTTCTCACCCGAAAAGGAAGAAGAAGAAGATGAAGAAGGGTAAAGCTGACCTTGTTGTCGCCCAACAGGGAAAAAAGGTCAAGGAAGTTGCTGTTGCGTAAATTTATAGATATGCAATACCACAATGTATGAGTCAAGTTTTAGTATAGTGATTTATGAGTCCAAGTATCGTCCTTGAGAATGGGTTTCTAGATTAATTAATTACTAAGATACTAATTCTCAATTTTAGCTAAAGAAACATAACATGGATAGGTGGTGAAATAAAAATTAAAGACAAACAAACATATCGAGACACGAATTGATAGATTTAAAGGAAATTAACCTTGAAACTCAACACTTAATTACACATGCAATGAATAAATGAGATGAATTTATAAACAAGAAGTAAATTACTCGAGAAAGTCTCTCGATCTCCAAAGAGCCTCGCACATACAATAAATCCTATAGTCTCCATATAAAATCTAAGCATGCATGATATTAAACAACTTCTTTATGTGTTCCCTTTAACTTCTAAGTCATTCTCATGCAAGAGTTCAAAGGGTTTTGACAACCTTGTTCTAATTTCATATTTTTCTCTCGAGTCCACTTAAACCAAAGATATAAATGAAATTAAGAATGATTGCCAAAAATAAAGTTCAAAACATACTTCAATACATGGCAAAGAAGTCTTAATAAGCAAATCAAATCCAAACTACAACATTAGCTACTCTAAATCACATGAAAACCAAGCTAAACATGTAGAAAACGTCTTAGAACACTATTCCAAATTGAAAGAAAGGGAATTAAACTTATGTGTCGATGTCGGTCCTTCGTCTCCGAGCTCCAGTCTTCGCTCTCGAACCTCCACGGATGCTTTGGCTCCCAAAATCGCTCTTTTCTCTCTTCTTACAAAGTGTATTTTGAAATTAGGGTGGATTGTCTATCAATTTTGGCCCTCTTGCAATGAAATCATAAGGATATATTTATAAATGGAATCGGTGCAACGTTGCAACGCTAGGGACAACGTTGCAACGCTGTACTCTAGGCGGCTTGCAAATATGGAAATAGTCGATGGCGTTGCTACTCTGAGGGCAGCGTTGCAATGCTGCTACCCTAACGCTATCGCCTGGAGTCTTTAAAGCCTCTAAACAGCAATCAAGGCGTTGCAATGCTCTACTTGGCATTGAAACGCCATCACCTCGGGTCTACTAGCTGGATTGATCTTTCTACTTCTAATTGGTATTATTTTTAGCTCCAAATAGCCTCGTTCTGACCCCGAGTGATCCAATTTGTCTCCAATAGTTCTGTTTACGCTCTTATCCTGAAATTGAATGAATTAATCACGTAAAACCCTTGAAATCATCATAAAACTAGCAATTATTAAGCCTAAGGATAGCACATTTTGTGGGCTATCAAACACCCCCAAACTTAAACTTTTGCTAGTCCCGAGCAAAAACTGAGTTAAACATTAGATTGTTCTTAATCATACATTTGATTCAAGCCTCGAAGATTTAAGAGAAAATCTGGCAAACTCAAGAAACAGTCAAACATAACACTTGAATAAGCAATATAAATTTCCTTAACTAAACAGCCTCATAAGCTGCTTCACAAGCTGCTACATATTCGGCCTCCATGGTGGAATCAGCGATGCATCCTTGCTTGACGCTTCGCCATACTACAGCTCCTTCATTAAGAGTAAAAACTGACCCTGATGTAGAATTCCAAGAATCTTTATCAGTCTGAAAGTCAGAATCCGTGTATCCTGTAAGGATCAAATCCTTAGCCCCATACACAAGCATGTAGTTCCTTGTTCTCCGAAGATACTTAAGGATCGTTTTAACCGTTGTCCAAATACTTCAAGTCCTGGATTGGATTGATGCCTAACGGACCATTCCAATGGCAAAAAGGATGTCGGGCCTAGTATACAACATGGCGTACATCAGGCTCCCAACAACTGATGCGTAAGGAATCCGTCTCATATCCTCAACTCCTTGAGGTGTCTTAGGACACTGTCCTTTAGGCAAATGGATTCCATGTCTAAAAGGCAACAAGCCCTTTTTGGAATCTTGCATCTTAAACCTTGACAACACTTTGTCTATGTATGATGCTTGAGTCAAGGCTAGTGTTTTATTCTTGCGGTTCCGGACAATCTGGATCCCAAGAACAAACTGCGCAAATTGCGTTGCTAGCCATTTCTTGATGTCAGTAAGATAACCTACATCAATCCCAATGAGTAGGATATCATCCACATAGAGAATTAGGAAAGCGACAGAACTATTGATGATTTTCTTGTAGACACAAGGTTCATCATCATTCTGGTCAAAACCATAAGATCTGATAGCCTCATCAAATCTTATATTCCAGGACTTAGAGGCTTGTTTCAGTCCATAAATTGACCTTTTAAGCCTGCAAACTTTTTGCTCTTGTCCTGGTTTAATGAACCCTTTGGGTTGGTCCATGTAGATGGTTTCCTCAAGATTGCCATCCAAAGCGGGTCGCCTCCACAGTGTATCCAAGATTAGGTCTCCAACCATACCCATATACCGTAGACCGTTCGGGTCATTTACTTGAACGTGATCCTCCCTCTGTGTCCACTACACAGCGTTAAAGTTCTAATTCTCTCAAATATTCAATGACCCTGGAGCTTAGTTTATTGGTCAAAGTTGTCTTGACATCCATTTGCTATACCTCATAGTCATAATATGCAGCAATGGCAAGAAGGATACGGATAGACTTTACCATAGCAAAAGGTGAAAAGGTTTCCTCAAAGTCAACCCCTTCAACCTGGGTATAACCCTTTGCTACTAGTCTAGCTTTAAAGGTTTGCACCTTCCCATCTACACCACGTTTTCTCTTGTAGATCCATTTACAGCCTATAGGTTTCACCCCATCAAGCTTATCTACAAGATCCCAAACAGAATTGAAGTGCATAGACTTCATTTCTTGGTCCATGGCTATGACCCATTTGTCTTTGTCAATCTCAACCATTGCTTGATTATAAGTCAATGGATCCTCGCAGTTGTCATCTGGTATAACAACTTGGGTTTCAGCTAAACCCATGTAACGGCCAGGCTGTATCACAACCCTCCCACTACGTCGAGGCATACTCAACTCTTGAGATGGACCCTCTTGACTAGACAAACTAGTATCAACAACTCTTGTATATAAATATGCCCATATCTGGATTCACATACTGGTAAGAAATTTTCTTCTAACTCGTTTAGAAGTTCGTTCTTTACCAATCTCTCAGTCCTATTGAGATTAATGTGACTTAATCTTAGTTGCCAAAGATGAGCATTTTCTTTAGGAGAAATTTTTCGTTTCTTAGTTTGTGTGTGTGCAGTTTTAAATAATTCAGCGTTCAAAACCATTTTGACTGAATTAGGCCTTAAAACATACAATCAATTTTCTAATGAAGCTGAACATATTTCCAAACCTTTCTTTAAAATAAACACTTTATTCATAGAAAAGGAAACATAAATACATTGTTCAATAAGACAAGAAATGGAAATAAGGTTTCTAATAAACCCTGGTATCACTAATATATTCTCCAACAATACATATTTCTTGCCAAAATAAAGCTTCATTGTGCCTCTGCAACAGCAGAGATGACTTCTCCATTTTCAACCCGGAGCGTTATCTCTCCTTGCTGTAGCTGCTGCCAGGAATCAATTCCTTGAAAAGAAGAACAAACATGATTAGTGGCGCCTGAATCAAGTATCCAAGTTGTTTTATCATTATCCACTAAACAAGCTTTTAGGCAAAGTAAATCATATTTACCTTCCTTCTTCTTTTCTGTAATGTACTTCAGACAGTTCTGTTTCCAATGCCCGTCTTCGTTGCAGTGGAAGCACTTTCCTTTGTCTGCAACGTCTTTGACTTTCTTGCACTTCTGGGCGGCATCTTTGTCAACCTGTTTCCCTTTACCAACCTTCTTAATGTTCTTCTTCTTACCTCTCAGGTTAGAAGAAGATGAAGCCACTATTTTTGTCCCAGAGGTCGAACCTCTGTGATAACTCCTACTGGCAACACCTTTCGATCCTTGATGTTTCATCATAGACTAAAAGGTCTGAAGTTCATTCAGAAGGAAGGTAAGATTAAAAGTAAGCTTGTTCATAACAACATTACTTCTAAACTGCAGGAAACTATCTGGAAGGGTTTCCATAATGAAGCTGACTTGGCTCGACTCATCGATGGAAGCACCATTCAACTCCGCGATGCTAAAGTGTACCATCATATCCAGGAAATGATCCCGAACAGATGTACCCTCTGGCATCCTCAAGTTGAATATGTACTTTAGGGCATTATGTCGGGCTTCTGTGGACTGTTGTCCAAACATACCCTGCAAAGAATCCATGATTTCCTTGGCGGTAATCATGCCCTCATGCTTCTTGGCTAATATGTCAGACATACTTGCAAGCATGTAGACCTCGGCCTTATCATTGGCCTTGATCCATCGATCATATGCATCACGAACATTTCGTGACGCATTCGAGCGTGGCACCTGAGGACACTCCTCAGTTAGCACAAACTTCAGATCATCCACTACCAAAATAGTGTTGAGTTTGTTTTTCCATGTCATCATATTGATTCCAGTTAACTTTTCCGCACCCAATAAGGAAATTATAGAGTTAGACATTTTTGCTGAAAATTTACAAACAAAATTGTATGAGTTTCTTGCTATAACTCTAATCAAATCATGTTTTAGCTAATTATCAAATGATTCCTAGGCCATTTATAATTTGCAATGATACTCCAAAGGTTTAGAATGTATGACACTGATGGATAATAAAAAACACTCCTCCTTTGGATCAAGACAATCTTGACCAAAACCTAACACCAGAATAACTCTTATTCCTATAGGTTTTAGTTACTATTTTTCGGTCTGAACACATACACAACTTATGTACCCCGTGAGTGTAACCCTTTGTCCTTAGATCCCAGAGTCTCGATCCAATAAAATTCGTCGAAGGGAGGACTAGATTGGAAAATAGTCTAAGGAAATCTTTATCCCTTTCGGGTGTCTACTATGTTAGATCCCCTATGATCAAGCCCTTTGAAGGGATTGTCTGGTCCATACCAAACTAGTAGGCGTGGTCTAACGATGTAAACCGACAAAAGAGACCGTAGGTTTTGTTTTCACTAAACCTGCTCTCACTCACTATAAGTACCCTCTCCATTCACCTTGGTATTGACTCATACAAACACCATCCGAAGGGGGACGCTCCTGTTTGCGCCACGAGACCAAGTATGAGTCTCGGTGTGATCTTCCCGGAGATAGCGTAGGTAGAAAAATATGTATCTCATACACTTGTTCCTCCCACTGAATACATTATGTCTATAGGAATCTTTCTTAGGCTAAAACCCGACTAATGGTTTTACCTATATCTATCAACATAACTCTTATATTGATAATCAATATAACTCTTATATTGATTTTATCCTAAGTTTGTTAATATAACTCCTTACATTAAACCTAGGATTTCTAGTTTATTAACCCCTTAATAAATATGCTGACGCTACTATAATTTATAAGGCTCTGTGATAAAATTTCACTCCCAGTGTCGGTTCCTGTAGGGTTAGTTTCCGCTTTCACACCTTAAATACCCCATCCAAGACAAAACTTTCCTTAGACAGAGTTCCTCTTTTAATCATAGCTTATAAATTACTTGGTTCCTAATTCTAATCTAATTAGAACTAGATAACCTATGGTCTATTATTTCCAAGTTCTAAACACTTTAAAACTAATAATTAACCTTAGGTGACATGCATACTATGTTATAGTGCTTCATCATTTATCACATGAATAATAAAACATTCATAGCATATTCATCTCATGAAAAAAAAATGCATGTCAATGCTGTCCAAAAATTAATATAACAACCTTATATTAATTAATAATGCAACCTATATAATATAACTCCTTATATTATAAATGATGCATGAAAATGCTTAACCTAAGGTGGGATTTCTAAAATAAAAGCATAGACTATGCATGGCAATAATTACACAACAATTACATAATTAAAATAGCAAAATTTAGACCAATTTTGGCACCCTAGAAATAATTTTAATTAATATAATCTAATTATATTAATTAAAATTAAATATATTAAATATATTAAATATAAAACGTTTTTATAATATAATATATTAAAAAAAATCTGTTTTCTGCCTGTTGCTCCTCGGGTGAAACGTATTTTGCGTTGCGACGCTGATAGCAGCGTTACAACGCTGCTTTTGTCGTTTTCTATCAAGCGTTGCAACGCTGTCGTCTTCTCCAGCCGTAGTGGCGTTGCAACGCTGAGGGTAGCGTTGCAACACCATTCACAGAACAGCACATGGAATCACCATTCCTTGCTCGTTTTCGCTCCGATCTTCTCAACAACCGCTTTGCCTCGATCGACACGGATTTACAGAGTCGATTTACAATTAAATTTTCTCAAAACACGGGGCCCATACATTGAACATTTCAATGGAAATTTTAAATTTATGTGCCAAAATTGAAAACATCTCATTTCGCAAAAACCGTTCATACATCTCATGCAAAAAACAGTAAATCCCACCTTGTTCTTGAAAATATTAGAACATAAATTAAGAATGCAATTGGGCTCTGATGCCAATTGAAGGAAATCGAAGTCCTCGAAGCGGAAGCGATTGTGAATCGCGCGTTCTTGATTTAGTTACAATAGAAAATTCAAGAACGTAAACATGGATTAAGAATATAGTAAGAGTTTGGACATCAAGTATTTACCTTTGAAGAACCTTTCTTCAAGTGCTCCTCTCTCCACGGTAACAATATCAACAACAAGAACTCCAACGTGCGAAGACACGACTACCGGATCTTCTCCGTTGTTCTCTAGGTGAGGGAGGAAGGTGGGTTCCCTTTAGGAGATGTGAGGTATTTTTGAGAGAGAGATGTTTTTGTGGTCTTGGAGTCTTCCAACAACAACAAAAGAGCTTTTCCAAAACCTTAACCTAGTTGCATCTCATGCAACCATATATATAGAGAAATGGGATGGAAATGACCATCCTACCCCTCATTTAATCTCTCTTTAGTATATAGTTTATATATGAATCTAATTCACATTAAAACTATATATTATATCAATTATATCATATATAATTTGTATAACTCCTCGTGCATGAAATTGAACACTTCAATTTCACACCTAACTTTATACCCTAAATATTACCATATTGAGCCAACGGAGGGATCTAATGGACCTACAAAAATGCTCTAGGACCCAACTCCATGATCCCTGTGTGCGGCTACTCTAAGTTGTGGACAATCCCTCTAGAAATGCCCTGGCTGTGCACACTGGTAACACACACCTTCACCAACAAGACATTGGCCACGATGATTTTTGCCACAATTTGCACATGGAGTTCTCCTTGCTACACTGGCAACAGACTCCTCGATTGTCTGTGGTCTTGATGTGGATCTGGCAGACTGACTAGGTGCTCTTTGACTCTGCCTCTGATAGGCACCACCCACATTCATCTGCCTCGATGTCTGACGCCAGCTTGATTCTTAAAGTCTTTACGACTTGAAACTTTCACTCCGGGTGTGAATCTTCCCTGTTCGCGACCCCGAAAACTGCTCGCCGTTGAAGGCCCTCGAGTAGGCTCCATTACTGATTGCGCCTCTGCTATACTCTGCTTAACATCTAGAGCAGTCTCTACCTGCTGAGAAAAATAAGTCCACTTAGAAATGGTTGTGACTTGGGTACGTATCTCAGGTCATAACCCTCTTTCAAATCTTCGACACCTGTCACTCTCATATGCCACAATTACATCAGCATACCGCGATAACTCAGTATACTTTCTCTCGTATTTAACCACAGAAAGTGACCCTTGCTCCAGTTCTAAAAACTCATCCCTCTTCGTCTCACAGTAGGTGCTAGGATAATATTTATCTTCAAATATGCTTCTGAAAGTTTGTCAATTTAGTATGCGTGCATCACTCCGCCTGGCTAATATTGATTTCCACCATCCTTCTGCCTCCTTTTCTAGCAGGAATGTGGTCAATTTGCCTTTCCGCTCATCAGGGGAACTCATCACATCAAAACATTTTTCAAGCATATTCAACCAAACCTCGGCGTAAGCTGGATCTATGGAACCCTCAAACACTGTGGCTCCTAATTTCTTCAGACGTTCTATTCCATACGTCTTCTCTGGATCACTAGGCCCTACTCTCTCTGACCTACCTACCTCCTGTGAAGAAATGGCATGCTGCTCATCTCTGGCCTCAGTTTGGACTCTCGGGGCACTAGATCCCCTCTCAGATTGGCCTTGGGTAGGATCCTGCGTCCTGCCCTGATCCTGCCTGCGTCGTCTACTAGTACGTTGTGGCATGACTCCATTAACATATCAACATATTAGACATGCTATGGATTCTTAATTCAAATACACAATACTAAACTTCTATTGACAATTTAGCCCTAACTGGACTTACTCTTATCCTTTCTTAGACCATACTCTACTAGTTCGATTTGAACTAACTCAATAACTTGCTATTAACTTTTTAGTTTCTTCTATAACTAACTTGCTCTGTCTCATTTCCCATTGAGCTAACTGCTCTGATACCAAGTTGTCACACCCCCTCCCGAGCCACCTGATACCTAACATGCTATAGGTATTGTTTACCTCTTAACAATACCTGTTGACCCTGTTTTACCTTTTAAACATATTATGTTCGCATATGGAACACTTTAACATAACACAGCAGAAACTTAACAACTACTAAACATACATGAGGAGAAACTCTTCTTAAGTTTCTCTTGAGAACTTAAACGGGCAAAAGCATCATAAACCAGACAAGACAAACCATTGTCTATACAACCTCTAATGCACACACACTACAATTACATAGTCCTCTCAAAATAGACTAGGACACATATGGACTTGTTATACAACACCAACCACGTACAACTATTGAGCTTCCAGCAGACTATGGTAGGATGTCAGGTACCAGGAGCTCGATCTCTACTTGAAAAGTTTTAAGAACATTGAAAGAATGAGTTATGAAGCTCAGTGAGTGACTGAATTTCAATTCGTTAAGTTGTAATACAATTCACCTGAAAAACTTATGAGCATATGTATTTGTAGTCAAGCGTTAAAAGTAAACATGGAATCATAATAAATTTTCAGAAAACCAGCAAGTATATCGTTAAAGTCTCGTAAGGCATGTAAATGATATAAACTCTTTTAAAAACATGTCACAATTCACGTTGTGTAGGGCACGCCCTGTACAACCAACGTTTATTCTACGATGTAGTGGGGCCCGTCCACCACTCCCATCGTCCTTGTCGTATTGGGGCCCGCGCAGCACTCACGACAGCATTGTTGTCACGGAGTACACTCAACGTCGACAACAATATATGACCTGTGTGCACACGGTACCATAAAGTCTCCGGCTCAATATCTCAGTCATTTACTAAATCATGTCTTAGAAAACATCATAAAAATGTTTAAACATGCATGCTTATCTTTTCTTTCATAAAACTCAAGCTTACTCAGCTTGCTCATAAAACTGAAAATCTTTAAAACATACTTGCTAGTACATACTTGCTCGAAATTACAACATTTCCATAAATTCCGGCAATCAATAGGCATATGCTCACGTATAAATTTCATCAAGACATTTAGGGTCACATTGAAACCATATCTAGGAAAATATTTATAGTCATAAACATGTGTTAAAAAATAAAACGTAAAGCATTGAAATCTTTCATTCTAGCAAAACTTGCATTTCTTAAAGCATATTTCAAACATATGGTTCATTTTCGAAGTTCGTTTTGTCACTCACAGTGTTAGAACTAGAACCTTGGCCCGTACACTTGACCTATTTCTTCGTGGCTTGCCAAACAAACCAAAACCATGCTTTAGAACCTCGAGCTCATGGTTTTTAACCTTAAAACTACAAGAAAACACTTCAACCAATTTTCCAGCATTTTGCAGATTTTATACCCTGTCTTCAAACAGTCATAACTTATTCATTACTTATCCCAAAAAGAATGTACTTTATACCAAATTCTTACTTTTTGAACCCTATAAACATAATATGAAGAGATGAAGTTGAGATTCCCAACAGATTCGTTTGAAAATACCTCAACAGCTTCTTCCCTAAAATCCACCTACTACTGTTTCTAGAGTCAATTTCCTGTTGCACAACAAATCTGTCCTGCGATTTAAGACATATTCCAATTGTTTTCTACTTACGATTTCTTCACAAGAGTTGTAGGAAATTCAATAAGCTTTCCATCCATACCTAATAGAACTTCTGATTCTAGCGCTACAGATCAGGACAACCAAAACATCAGAGGCTTCTCAGATTTGACAACAAATTTTGTGTTCTGCCTTTCTCTTAACAAAACAATAACTTAACTTAAGAATTTTTTCGGGCTTCCTTCACGAACATTGTTCAACGATGACTTAGCTTTCAATAAAAGCAAACTTCAACACTTACCTCTTCTTGTGGAGTTCGAAATTAACAAAATAACAGAACCGGGATGAAATGGTTCCGTTGCTGCTACTTTGACTTCTTCTCCTTTCTTCTTCAACTTCAACCCCAAGTTTCTTCTTCTTCCTTGAACTTCACCTCACGAGACCCTTAGCCTTCTTTTGATAAATGAAGAAGGAAATGGAGAGAAGATAAGTGATAAAAACAATCGGTGGAATTGCTTTCTTTTGTTTTTTCCCTTTTTTTCTTTTTCTTCTATTTCTTTAATCCAACCTTATCTCTTCTTTCCATTTTCTTTTCTTTTCTAAACAAAACAAAACATAATATAATAAATATTTCTTACATTTTCTTTTCTTCATTACTTTTAAAGCAAACCAAACCAAAATGGTTTAAGCTTTTCCTTCCTTGTTTTCCTTTTATCTTTCACTTCATTTCTTTTCTTTTTAAAACAAAGAAAACCAAGTTTTAAACATTCATTTCTTCTTTTCTTTTGTTTTTTTAATAAGAAAATTCCAAAAGGAGTTCTCGGGTTTACAACTTACCTTCCCCTTAAGAAATTTCGTCATCGAAAGTTAGTAGTCTTTAAGTGAAAATTGTCGGGTGTTTTCTCCTCATTTGGTCCTCTAACTCCCAGGTTCCCTCCTCCACTCTGTGGTGTCTCCAACGAACCTTCACAAGTGAGATCGTCTTGCTTCTCAAAACTTGTTCTTTCCTGTCGAGGATTTGAACTGCATCCTCTACGTAACTCATGTCTTCTTTAAGCTCAACTGGTTGTGCTTGAAACACGTGTCGAATCTGGAATATACTTCCTCAATATGGACACATGAAAAACATCATGTACTCGACATAGTTCTGTTGACAACTCCAATCTGTAGACTGCTGGCCAAACTCGTTCCGTTACTTGATAAGGACCAATATACCTAGGGCTAAACTTACATTTCTTGCCAAAGCGAAGGATACCTCTCCACGGAGATAACTTCAAGAAAACTTGATCTCCGACTTGGAATTTTAAGTCCTTTCATCGCTTATCTGCATAACGTTTCAGACGGTCTTGTGCGACCTTCAGATTCTCCCCGACTACCTTAATATTATCTATCGTAACTTGCACCAAGTCAGGACCGATAAGCTTCCGTTTTCCTACTTCGTTCCAACATATGGGCGTTCTACATGGCCTTCCATACAGAGCCTCAAATGGTGTCATGCTAATAGTTGACTGATAGCTGTTATTTTAAGCGAATTCCATAAGTGATAGGTGTGTATCCCAACTTCCCTTAAATTGAAGGACACATGCCCTCAACATGTCCTCTAAGGTTTGGATGGTCCTCTCTGACTGACCATCTGTCTAAGGATGAAACGTTGTACTAAAATTCAACTTTGTCCCCATAGCTTTCTGTAAGCTAGGCCAAAACTTAGAAGTAAATCTCGGATCTCTATCTGTAACTATGGACACTGGCATTCCGTACTGACTCACTATTTTCTCAACGTATAGCTTAGCAAGCAGATCAAGCGTAGATGTCGCTTTAATCGGTATAAACTGTGTTGTCTTAGTGAGTCTATCCACTATTACCTAAATACCATCATGTCCACTTGAAGTACGTGGTAATCCAAACAGAAAATCCATAGTGATATGCTCTCATTTCCATTCCGGCACTGACAATGGATTTAGGAGTCCTCCTGGTCCCTGTCTAATTGGTTTAACCTGCTGGCAAATCAAACATCTATCAACATAATCAACTATATCTTGCTTCCTCCCAGGCCACCAATACGTCCCCTTAAAAGTTTGGCACATCTTAGGGCTTCCTAGATGCATAGCGTAAGCTGAACTGTGAGCTTCCTCTAGAATAGCATTTTTAAGCTCACTAAAACTCGGAACACATAGTCTTCCCTGCCTCTCTATGGCTCCATCTGATCTCATTTTATATTCTGCTTCTGAGCCTTGTTTGGACTTTCCAAACATTTTGTGTAGGTTATTATCCTCTGATTGTCTTCTCACAATCTCTGCTACGAGCGAAGACTAGACGTGGAATTGAGCTAAAAGACCCCCTGCATTCTTTGCAATCACAACTGCCTTAGAATCCCTTAGAGTACTTAAAAATATTGCTCGAATACCACACAAGGCATCCCTAGGAAGTCTTGACTTCCTGCTCAATGCATCTGCTACCACATTCGCCTTACCAGGATGGTATTCTATGGTACAATCATGATCTTCAATCAGTTCTAACCATCTTCTTTGTCTCATATTCAAATCTCTCTGATCAAAGATATATTTCAAACTCTTATAATTTGTGTAAATGTGACACCTTTCACCAAACAAGTAATGTCTCCAGATCTTCAATGATAAAACAACTGTTGATAGCACAAGATCATGGGTAGGGTAATTACGTTCGTGCTTTTTCAATTGCATTGACGCATAAGCTATTACTTTTTCTTCTTGCATGAGCACACGCCCCAAACCTTGCCTCGAGGCATCACAGTAAATTACATACTCTTTTCCTATTACAGGAAGTGTCAGAATAGGTGCTGTAACTAATCTCTTTTTCAAGTCCTGAAAACTCTAATCACACTTATCTGATCATTCAAACTTAGCATTCTTTCTTGTTAAAACTGTTAAGGGTAATGTTAATCGTGAGAAATCCTCGACAAACTGTCTGTAGTATCCTGCCAAGCCTAGGAAACTACGTACCTCTGTCGCACTAGCTGGTCTTTCCCAGTTGACTACTGCTTTCACTTTATTTGGATCCACACTAACTCCATTTGCTGAGACAACATGCCCCAAAAACACTACCTGATTCAACCAAAACTCACATTTGGTGAATTTAGCGTATAAATCTGTTTATCTCGTAGTGTTTGCGTAATAATCCTCAAATGTTCCTCATGAGCTTTCTGTCAATCCCAGTAAACTAGTATATAATAAATAAATACTATCACAAACCGATCCAGAATCTTCGATGGAATATTTTGTTCATGAGGTCCATGAAAACTGTTGGTGCATTAGTCAAACCGAATAACATTACTAAAAACTCTTAATGCCCGTACCTCGTTCTGAATGTTGTCTTAGGAATATCATATTCCCTTACCTTTAACTGATAGTATCTTGATCTTAAATCAATCTTAGAAAACACCGATGCTCCTCTGAACTGGTCAAACAAGTCATCTATTCAGGGTAAATGATACTTGTTACGTATCGTGACCTTGTTTAACTGTCTATAATCAATACATAATCTAAGGGTACCATCTTTCTTCTTTACAAATAACACTGGAGCTCCCCAAGGCGATACACTAGGTCCGATGTATCCCTTATCAACTAGTTCTTATGCTTTGCATCTTGACTCTCTAAGCTCACTTGGAGCCATTCTATACGGCACTTGCGAAATAGGTGTTGTTCCTGGTAGCAATTCAATAGTGAACTCAACTTCCCTATCAGGTGGCAACCCTGACAGGGCTGATGGGAAAACATCTAGAAATTCGTTCACAATGAGAACATTTTCTAGTTTTAGATTTTCCTACTGCACCTCTACTACATGTGCAAGAAACGTCGTGCAACATTTCCTCAATAACTTCTCACCTTTTAATGCTAGAATCAAACTCGTAGGAATAATCTTCCTTTCACCCTTGAAAACCACTTGAGCCAATCCTGGTTTCCTGAAAACAACTTCCTTTCTATGGCAATCCATGGAAGCATAATGAGTGAATAAGAAATCCATCCCTAAGATTCCATCTAACACCTGCAATTTTAATGGAAGAAGATCCACTAACAAATTGAGAACTTATACTAAGACCTCACAATCTCGCAACACGGCCTCGACTAGTAAAGCATCACCAACTGGCGTGTAAATAACTAACCTCTCAAATAAAGCCTCTAACTTTCTATTCAACTTTGTTAGGAATAGACTGGAAACAAAGGAATGCGTAGCACCTGGATCTATCAAAACACGTGCAAGTACATTACAAATAGAAATCGTACCAGTAATCACATCTGGTGCATCCTCCGCTTCTTGCTGAGTCATAGCGCAGACCTTTCCCTGTTGCCTAGGTCTCCCTACAACTCCCTCCTGTCTAGCACCACTGGTGCCCTCTCCTGCAGCTACTTGAATTCTTGGTTGCTCCACTATCTAGGACCCAACTCCCTGGTCCCTGTGTGCGGCTACTCTAAGCTGTGGACAATCCCTTTTGAAATGCCCTGGTTGTCCACACTGGTAACACACACCGACACCAACAAGACATTGGCCTCGATGATTCTTGCCACAATTTGCACATGGAGTTCTTCTTTCTGCACTGGCAACAGACTCCTGCATTGTCTGTGGTCTTGTTGTGGATCTGGCAAACTGACTAGGTGCTCTTTGACTCTACCTCTGATAGGCACCACCCACATTCATCTACCTCGATGTCTGGCCGCCAGCTCGATTCTTAAAGTCTTGACGACTTGAAACATTCACTCCGGGTGTGAATCTTCGCTATTCGCGACCCCGAAAACTACTCGCCGTTGAAGGCCCTCGAGTAGGCTCCATTACTGATTGCGCCTCTGCTATACTCTACTCAACACCTAGAGTAGTCTCTACCAGCTGAGAAAAATTAGTCCACTTAGCAATGGCTGTGACTGGGGTACGTGTCTCAGGTCGTAACCTTCTTTCAAATTTTAAAAACTTGTCACTCTCAGATGCCACAATTACATCAGCATACCGCGACAACTCAGTATACTTTCTCTCGTATTCAGCCACTGAAAGTGACCCTTGCTTCAGTTCTAAAAATTCATCCCTCTTCGCCTCACGGTAGGTGCTAGAATAATATTTATCTTCGAATATGCTTTTGAAAGTTTACCAATTTAGCGTACGTGCATCACTTCACCTGGTTAATATTGATTTTCACCATCCCTCTGCCTCCTTCTTTAGCAAGAATGTGGCCAATTTGACTTTCCGCTCATCAGGGCACCTCATCACATCAAAACATTTTTCAAGAATATTCAACCAAACCTCGGCGTCAGCTGGATCTATGGAAACATAAAACACTGTGGCTCCTAATTTCTTCAGACGTTCTATTCCATACGTCTTTTCTAGATCACTAGGCCCTACTCTCTCTGGCCTGCCTACCTCCTGTGAAATGGCATGCTGCTCATCTCTGGCCTCAGTTTGGATTCTCGGGGCACTAGATCCCCTCTCAGATTGGCCTTAGGTAGGATCCTGCATCTTGCCCTGATCCTGCCTACGTCGTCTGCTAGTACGTGGTGGCATGACTCCTATAACATATCAACATATTAGACATGCTATGGATTCTTAACTCAAATACACAATACTAAACTTCTATTGACAATTTAGCCTAACTGGACTTACTCTTATCCTTTCTTGGACCATACTCTACTAGTTCGATCTGAACTAACTCAATAACTTGCTATTAACTTTTTAGTTTCTTCTAGAGCTAACTTTCTCTATCTCATTTCCCATGGAGCTAACTGCTCTGACACCAAGTTGTCACACCCCCTCCCGAGCCACCTTCTAACTTAGCCTGGTAGACGGCGTGAAGCCAACAAACATTGTTTACCTCTTAAAAATACCTGTTGACCGTATATTACCTGATAAACATACTATGTTCGCATATGGAACACTTTAACATAACACAGCGGAAACTTAACAACTACTAAACATACATGAGGACAAACTCTTTTTAAGTTTCTCTTGAGAACTTAAGCGGGCAAAAGCATCATAAACCAAACAAGACAAACTATTGTCTATACAACCTCTAATGCACACACACTATAATTACATAGTCCCCTCAAAATAGACTATGACACATATGGACTTGCTATACAACACCAGCCACGTACAATTATTGAGCTTCCAGCAGACTATGGTAGGATGTTAGGTATCAGGAGCTCGATCTCTACCTGAAAAGTTTTAAGAACATTGAAAGAATGAGCTATGAAGCTCAGTGACTGACTGAATTTCAATTCTTTAACTTGTTATACAATTCACCTGAAAAACTTATGAGGATATTTATGGTTCATTTTCGAAGTTCGTTTTGTCACTCACAGTGTTAGAACTAGAACCTTCACTCGTACACTTGACCTATTTCTTCTTGGCCTGCCAAATAAACAAAAACCATATTTTAGAACCTCGAGCTCATGGTTTTTAACCTTAAAACTACAAGAAAACACTCCAACCAATTTTCCAGCATTTTACAGATTTTATACCCTGTTTTCAAAGAGTCATAACTTCTTCATTACTTATCCAAAAAGAATGTACTTTATACCAAATTCTTCCTTTTTGAACCCTCTAAAAATAATATGAAGACATGAAGTTCAGAGTCCCAACAGATTGGTTTGTAAATACCTCAACAGCTTCTTCCCTAAAATCCACCTGTTGCTGTTTCCATAATCAATTTCCTGCTGCACAACCAATTGGTCCTGTGATTTAAGACATATTCCAATCGTTTTCTACTCACAAGTTCTTCACAAGGGTTGTAGGAAATTCAATAAGCTTTCCAACCATACCTAATAGAGCTCCTGGTTATAACGCTACAGATCAGGACAACCAAAACATCGAAGGCTTCTCGGATTTGACAACAAATTTTGTGTTCTGCCTTCCTCTTCACAAAACAATACATTAACTTAAGACTTTGCTCGAGCTTCCTTCATGAACTTTGTTCAAAAAGGAATTAGCTTTCAAGAAAAGCAAACTTCAACACTTACCTCTTCTTGTGGAGCTCAAAATTAACAAAATAACAAAACCGGGATGAAATGGTTTCCTTGCTGCTACTTTGACTTCTTCTCCTTTCTTCTTCAAGTTCAACCCCAAAACAAGTTTCTTCTTCTTCCTTGAACTTCACATCACGAGACACTTAGCTTTGTTTTGGTAAATGAAGAAGGAAGTGGAGAGAAGATAAGTGATAAAAACAATCGGTGGAATTGCTTTCTTTTGTTTTTTTCCTTTTTTTTCTTTTTCTTCTTTTTCTTTAATCCAACCTTATCTCTTCTTTCCCTTTTCTTTTCTTTTTTTTCTCTCTTTCTTTCTTTTCTTTTATTTTCTTTTTCTAAACAAAACAAAACATAATATAATAAATATTTCTTTCATTTTCTTTTCTTCATTATTTTTAAAGCAGACCAAACCAAAATGGTTTAAGCTTTTCCTTCTTTTTTTTCCTCTTATCTTTCACTTCATTTATTTTCTTTTTAAAACAAGGAAAACCAAGTTTTAAACATTCATTTCTTCTTTTCTTTTATTTTTTTTAATAAGAAAATTCCAAAGAGAGATCTCGGGTTTACATTGAGCCTCCCTACATTAAAGAATTAAATAACTCTACTCAGGACTTACTCACTTTTTTTTATCAATTTCACCATGTCCTGCAGTTTAGCTCTCAAATAAGTTCTTAGACCTATCGAGGTGACATCAAACTTCTGAACCTAATAACTTTAATTCAAGCATTTCAAAACTAAAGGAACACAGACTATGTGCAAATAGTGCAGGAAAACTCAAGAAAATTTTTAAATTAACTCAGATTCATGTCATGGTCTCAAGTTTCAGCACAATCACAAGAATTCCCAATTAAATCTCATCCTAGGCTATCATGATCATACTTATGTAAAAGATCAATCAACAATTCATATCATACTCAGGACAGTCACAACAAATAAACACATCCCACCCCCAAACTTAAACTAAACATTGCCCCCAATGTTTGCAGAAATAAGCACAAATTAAGTATTAAGGTAAGAGTGAACAATACAGTCCTCGGTAATGGAGATCTTTCTGAGTTTCTTAGATAGCTAAAGCATGTGTGTTGGAGTTCCTCAGAACAGGAGCATGGAATTCAATGAAGAAATGCATCGTCACATCCTACAAAGAAAAACAACAACTAACTAAAAATTGAAAAGAACAAACTAAAGCAAGCTAAAGGTAGAAAAACAAGAGTAAGTAAAGCTTGGGTTGCCTCCCAAGAAGCATTTTATTTAACGTCTTTAGCTAGACTGTACTCCCTCAAGGTACTTCCTTCCTAGCTTGCAGTGCCTAGAGGGATGTGTTCATTTGGCCAATATGGGTCTCTATATTCTTTATCGCAGCTCCATGACTAGTAACAATATCAGATAGACTGGTAACTGCATTGTCCAGCTGGTTGGACCGACTTTTGGATTCAGCTATGAAGGAGTGCAATGTGTCTTCCAGAGATGGTTTCCTCTCTGATGTAGAAGCATGCCCTGTAGGAGGATTCAACACATTTTTGTTGTTAGCTTAAGAGAAATTCTCATGATACCTCAAACCTGGATTGTAATGTGTTGGTAGGTTATTCTGGGTCTGATTTTCTCCATAGGTGTTGCTTCTATTGTTCAGATAATGCAATTACTCCATAGTGGATTCTCCATTAGGCTGAGAGCTTTGAGAGGACATCCCTGTATGTGGTGATCCTGCAGAATTATTCAGAGCATGAGTGAGAGATGCCATATGAGATCTAAGAGAAGTTACCTCGTCCAATTGATATAATCCAGCTACTTGCTTAGATCTATCATTCTCTGTAGGCCACGGTTAACTGGCAGTTGACACTTCCTCGAGCAGGGCACGTGCTTCTAGCACAACCTTCGCCATGAAAGCCCCTCCGGCAGTGGCATCGATAATGGTCCTGGTCTTACCTTCCAGTCCATTATAGAACAATTGTACCTGGAGCCATTCTTGGTAGCCATGTTGTGGGCACCTCCTGAGCATGTCCTTGTATCGTTCCCATGTCTTGAATAGTTGCTCTCCCTCCTGCTGCCTGAATGTTCCAATCTTACTCCTTATCTTTGTAGCCTTCACAGGTGGAAAGATTTTGGTCATGAAGGCTTGGGCCAACGTCTCCCACGAAGTGATACTACCTGAGGGAAGGGACTCTAGTCCTTCTTTGGCTCTACCCTGCAAAGAGAAAGGAAAAAGACGTAAGTGAATACTATCAGCAGAGATACCATTCATTTTAAATGTACCACAGATTTCTACGAAATTTTGAAGATGAGAGTTAGGATCTTTTATGGTTAAGCCTCTAAAAGCACCTTCCCTAACCATCTGTATCAGCCCTGTCTTAAGTTCAAAATTATTAGCATTTATAGGGGGCATGGACTATTCAAGCCTGCTCACAATTAAACACAGGTTCGAAATACTCCCTGATAGGTTTAGGGTTATTGATGAGCTCCTGATCAACCATTTCCTGAGGTTCTGCTCTTCCTTCCCTTAGGAGTCTCCTACAGGTCCTTGTTGGGATTTTTGTCCTAATCTCGTGTTTGTAATGTATTGTGTTTGAAATTAGTAAGAGTTATTTATTTCATCACCTTGTGTCTCGCAATATTTATTAACTTTTCCAATAAACTAAGCTCTAGGGTCATTGAATTCATGAGAGAAATAGAACTTGAACGGTGTGTAGTGGACACACAAGGAGGATCACGTTCGAGTTAATGACCCGAACGGTCTACAATATATGGATAGGGTTGGAGACCTAATTCTGGATACATTATGGATGCGACCCGCTTTGTATTAGATACAAACGAGGTGATCTGACTCGTTCATGTGGTTGACATGCGAGTGGGGGAATCTTGTGCAATGAGATTGTACAAGACTGGACCGTGAATTATTAGACCTACTGATATAACACCGTTGACAGTAAGGACTAATAACTTCATAGATGACCATTAGTGACTCGACCTGAATCCTGAGCGTGTTACGGACTCCTATCTGCGAGGATCTGTTCCTTGACTAGTACGGGTGAGGGTGGTCACAGTTACTCGCCCAATATGCCTATCTTCTCAGGGACAGAACCAAGTAGGGAGTTGGGAACTTAACTATGCGAGATGGAATTCACTCGTTCCCACTTTTAGGGAAACTAGAGGGGTTGTTCCCTTAAGTGCTGTCACCAGGGCTTGGACAACGGGCGCCCACCTTCTCACTAGCCCGAGAAGGGTGTTGTGTATGGTTGGACGATTACAATAGTTTGTTCATTAGAGGAGCAGTGGGGACTTAATGAACAAGAGGTAGACACAAGGGTAAAATGGTAATTTGACCCAGCCGTGTCTACGAACAACCTGTGAAGGGTCGACTCATGGGTATTGGTTATATCAGTGGACACGTAATATTCTGCACTGACGGGAGTGCAGCTACGGGCTATAGTAGAGTGTTACCGTAGCAAATGAATGTTGGTTAACTGTGTCAAAGAGTTTGGCAGGTTAATCTCGGATCATTGGAGCCTGTCACTGTAGGTCCATTAGGTCCCTCGGTTGGCTCCATCTGGATTTAAGAATGGATAAAGTTTTGGTATGAGATTGAAGTGTTCAATTTCACTCTAAGGGCATTTATGTCATTTATATGAGATATGAATGGTATAATATATAGTTTAATGTGAATGAGATTCATAATAAACTATAGGTTAGCCTAATTATTGAATTAGGGCTAATTGGAGAATTTGATTGAGAGAAATTAAATTGGATGTGATTCAATTTAATTAATACACAATTAATGCAAATGAGTTTTGCAATATGAGATATGAGATATCTTATATTATGTGGTTATGCAAATCAGATTTGCATAATCTATGGTTGTGGTAAAGTGGTAATTAAGTAGACATTTTAACTCCACCAATTCCACTATATAAACCCTTCTTGCAAGAAGGATGTAAGACACTTCTCTCATTTTTTAGATTTTCACAAAGAAAATAAGAGAAATTCTCTCAACTCTCTCTTAATTCTCCTCCCTCTCCAAAACCAAAAGGTTCCCACAAACCTCCTTTCTCCAAAAGAGAACAATCAAGAAGGCATTTTGGTGGTGTTCAATCACTTTCGCTGGAGGCGTTCGTTGTGTACGAGGAGCACGAAGAGTTCGTGATTTTGAAGAAGAAAGTAAATTTCAACAAGTAAGTAAAATTCTTCTTGCTGTAAATTTCTTCTTCTTTAAGCATGTTTAGCCTAGATCTAAGTGTTAGATCAATTTTAATAAACACGGTTTGCATAATTGATACTTCGACGATTCAATCGTCTTCCGCTGCACGGGATTTTCATTCCCTTCAATTGGTATCAGAGCCAAGTTCGATGGTTCTTCAATTTATGCACTGTTTTATTAAAATTTGGTGGGTTTTTACCATTATTTATGTGATAAATTGTTGGTTTGCATAATGGATGTTTCGGTTTTTGGAACTTTAGATTTATTTTATGTTTGATGAGATCAGATGTAAAGGGCTCGTATTTTTGGGCATTTTTAGAAAATCAATCGAGTCTGTAAGTCTGTGTCATTTGTGGAAAGTGTTGTTGTGAAGAAATCGGAGCGGAAACAGGCGTAAATCGACGAAGAACAGCAAAGGTGTTTGTTGTTCTGTCGACGGTGTTGAGACGCTGCCCAACGATGTCTCAACGCTATCCTTGCGGATGGAGGCTCTGCAGCTGAACAGCGTTGCAACGCCGCTGGCGTTAAGAACGCAACTTGACGCTGGTGGCGACAGCGTTGCAACGCTGCACGCGTTGAGGAGCAGTTCGCGGCAGTTACGCGAGGACGTGGGTTCAAGGCACAAGTTGGGCGGTTTTTACACGTTTTATTTTTTTTAATTTGGAAAATGTATTTTATTTATTTATTTTATTATTTTATTAAATAATATTAATATAAATATTATATTAATGTTATTTAATTAAATAATTGCTCCTAGGTGCCAAAAATCGTTCCATTTTTTGCTATTTAATTATTTTATGCATGAGATGTATATTTTAATTAATTTCTATGTGCATATTGTATGTCATATAGATTTAAAATCCCACCTTAGGTTAAACATTTCATGCATCATATTTATATTATAAGAGTTATAATATATAGTATGCATGATAGGATTATATTATAAGAGTTATAATATAATGTATGCATGTTTTAATTTATTTAAATATAAGTGTTATATTTTTAAATTAAAAGCATGCTCGTGCATTTAATTCATGTGATGAATTATATTATGTTATAGTATATAGTATTATTCATGTGATGGATGATCAAGCACTATAACATAGAAATGCATGCAACCTAAGTTAATTATTAGTTTTAAAGTGTTTAGAACTTGAATAATTAGACTTAGGTTTTCTAATTTTCTAATGAGATTAGAAATTTAGGAAATCAAATATAACCTTTGAATGGAGACTAATAAGTAACTCTGTCTAAGGCTGGGGTATATAAGTTGATGCTTGTGGAACACCCCTACTTGGAAACCGACCTGGGAGTGAATTCGGTCAGGAGATTCTTAGGTTATATTCTCGTGAGTGTCGTTAATTAAGTGTTGATTAATTTACTCACGTAGACCTAAGTTAATAATGTGATTATAAACTTAGGTTAATACCATATAAGAGTTATATGGGTAGACTTAGGTAAATTTTAGCCGGTTTATCTAGGTCAATCCCTAATAAAAAAATTAAAGTGCTGAGTGGGAGGAAATAAAGTGTATGAGATACATTTGAATTTCCAACCACAAATCTCCTTTAAGTCTGCACCATGAGATCTATACTCGGCCTAGTGGTGCAAATGGGAGCGTCCCCCTTCGGATGGCATTTGTATAGGTCAATATCATCGTGGATGGAGAGAGTACTTATAGTGAGTGGGAGCGGGACTTGTGAAAACGAGACCCACGGTCTCTTCTTTCGATTCACACCGTGAGACGCCTATGATATGCCTGCTAGTTTGGCCTGGACCAGACAATCCCTTCGGAGGGCTTGATCATGGGAGTCGAAACACCGTGAATTCTCGAAAGGGATATAGTTTCCTAGTTGGTTTTCCTTCTTGGTTCACCCTTCGGTGGCTATTGTTTGGACGGATACTTGGAAACTTAAAGATTGAGGGTGACACTCACAGAATTCGTTAAGTGTTAATGAATTCGACCGAACAATGGTAATTGGACGCCTAATGGAATAAGAGTTATTTTGGGATTAGGCCGATCGAGAAAGTCTCGTCCTAGAGGAGGAGTGTTCTGTTCACCCTTCGGTGGCGGTCATTCTAAACCTTTAGGGTATCATTGCAAAATTTTGAATGACCTAGGGATCATGAAACAATTTTGCTAAAACTTGATTGGATTTCAAAAGTTTTTTGCGAGACTAATACAAAGGTTTTTCTTTTTTTTTCAGCTAAAAATGTCTAGCGCAATAATAGCTTTACTCACTTCGGACAAATTAGTGGGAGATAACTATCAAAGTTGGAAAAACAACATAAATACAATTTTGGTACAAGACGACATTAAGTTCGTGTTATCTGAGGAGTGTCCTCAGATGTCGGGCTCGACCGCGTCGCGAAGTGTTCGCGATGCGTACGATTGATGGATTAGGGCCAACGAAAAGGCCAAGGTCTACATTATTGCCAGCATGTATGATGTTTTGGCAAAGAAGCACGAGCTGATGGTTTCCGCTAAGGAGATCATAAAGTCCTTGCAGAAAATATTTGGGCAACAGTCCTTTCAGGTCCGGCATGACTCGCTCAAATACGTTTTCAACGCACGGATGAAAGAGGGGTCGTCTGTCCGTGAACACGTTCTAGACATGATGACCCACTTCCATCTGGCCGAGATGAACGAGGCTTCGATCGATGAGTCGAGCCAGGTCAGTTTTATTCTGGAGACTCTTCCGAAGAGTTTCCTTCAGTTTCGTAGCAATGGTGTTATGAACAAGATTAACTACCCTCCTCAACGAGCTACATAATTTCCAATCCTTGAACAGGGTCAAGGAATCTGAGGCAAATGTTGCCTCACGTGTCTTATCACGAGGTTCGACCTGAGAGACGAAACTTTATTCTTGCTTTCACGCCCGCAAGGAAGAAGAGGATGAAGAGGGGTAAAACCGACCGTCTTTGCCGCCCACAAGGGCAAGAAGGTCAAGGAGGTTGCAGAGAAAGGAAAGTGTTTCCACTGCAATGGGGGCGGTCACTGGAAGAGAAACTGTCCCAAATTCCTGGCCAAGAAGAAGAATCAAGGTAAATGTGATTTACTTATGACTAAAACATGTTTAATGGAGAGTAGTGACTCTGCCTGGATACTAGATTCGGGCACCACTAACTACGTTTGTTATTCTTTTTAGGGGATTGATTCCTGGCAGCCGCTGCGAGAGGGTGAGGTGACTCTACGGGTTGGATCCGGGGAGCTTGTCTCTGCTACAACGATTGACACGGTGAAGCTTAACTTTGGAGAGAAGTACTTATTGTTGGACAATCTGTACATAGTTCCAGGGTTTACTAGAAACCTTGTTTCAATTTCCTGCCTTATTGAACAATGTATTTCATTTTCTTTTGAATCGAATAAAATGTTTATTTCTTTCAAAGGGAATGTGATTTGTTCAGCTTCACTTGAAAATAATCTGTATGTTTTGAAACCCAATTCGGTCAAAAGTGTTTTGAATACTAAATTATTTAAAACTGCAGAAACACAAACTAAGAAAGCAAAAGTTTCTCCAAAAGAAAATGCCCATCTTTGGCATCTTCGGTTAGGCCACATTAATCTCAATAGGATTGAGAAACTAGTGAAGAGTGGACTTCTAAACGAGTTGGAAGAAAACTCTCTACCGGTGTGTGAGCCATGCCTTGAGGGCAAAATGACCAAACATCCTTTTAGTGGAAAAGGATATAATGCCAAAGAGCCTCTTGAGTTAGTGCATTCTTACCTCTGGTGGTCCGATGAATGTTAAAGCTCGGGGTGGTTATGAGTACTTTGTGTCTTTTATAGACGACTACTCCAGATATGGGTACATTTACCTAATGCACAAGAAGTCTGAAACTCTTGAAAAGTTCAAGGAGTACAAGACTGAGGTTGAGAACCTTTTAGGTAAATCGCTTAAAACACTTCGATCGGATCGAGGTGGATAGTATATGGACACTGAATTCCAGGACTATATGATAGAACACAGAATTACGTCCCAACTCTCAGCGCCTGGTATGCCACATCAGAATGGTGTATCGAAGAGGAGAAATAGAACCTTGTTAGACATGATTCGGTCGATGATGAGTTATGCTCGTCTCCCTGATTCTTTTTTTGAAGTGCAGAGAGATCATGGTTTATATTTTGAACAAAGTTCCCTCGAATAGTGTTTGTGAAATACTTTTCGAGCTCTGAAGTTGACATAAAGGCAGTTTACATAACTTCAGGATTTGGGGATGCCCGGCCCATGTGTTGGTGTCAAACTCGAAAAAGTTGGAACCCCGTTCGAAATTATGCCTATTCGTAGATTACCCTAAAGAGACTAGGGGTGGTCTGTTTTACAATCCTAGGGAAAATATGGTGCTTGTGTCGACAAATGCCACTTTCTTAGAGGAAGACCACGTCAGGGATCATTTACCAAAGAGTAAAATTGTATTAAATGAAATGGACAGTACATCAGCAAGAGTTGCTGATGGGGCTAGTACATCAACAAGTATTGATGTACTAGAAGACATTTTGGTGACAAAACTGTCGCCGTGTTGTATGTGGACGATATTCTTCTCGTTGGGAATGAGGTAGAATTTCTAACTAACGTTAAAAAGTGGCTAGCATCGCAATTCCAAATGAAAGGTTTGGGAGAAGCTCAGTATGTTCTAGGTATCCGGATAGTCCTAACCAAGAAGAGCGAGCGCTAGCCTTGTCTTAGGCGTCTTATATTGACAAGATGTTGTCTAGATATAAGATGCGAGAACTCCAAGAAGGGCTTGCCTTTCGAGGCATGGGGTTCACTTGTCTAAGGATCAGTGTCCTAAGACTCCTCAAGATGTTGAGGATATGAGACAGATTCCATATGCTTCAGCTGTAGGGAGCTGATGTATGCCATGCCATGTCGTACTAGGCCCAACATCCATTATGCAAGAGGAATTGTCGATGATATCACCCAATCCGAGATTAGATCACCTGGACGGTAGTAAAGGCAATTCTCAAGTATCTTAGGAGAACGAGGAACTACAACTTAGTGTGTGGTAGTGGGGATTTGATCCTTACGGGATACACAGATTCTGATTTTCAGACCGATAAGGATTCTAGCAAATCCACCTCGGGGTCAGCCTTCATTCTGAATGAAGGAGCTCTAGTATGGCGAAGCATCAAGCGAGGATGCATCGATTCCACTATGGAAGCGGAGTATGTTCTTTGCTTGTGAAGCCGCAAAGGAAGTCGCTTGGCTTAGGAAGTTCATGGCGATTTAGAAGTTGTTCCTAACATGAACTTGCCCATCACACTGTTCTGTGATAACAGTGGTGCAGTAGCCAACTCACGTGAGCCTCGGAGCCATAAGAGAGGCAAACACATAGAGCGCAAGTATCATCTGATACGGATTGAGATTGTGCCGCGAGACGTGGCAGTCACGCAGATAGCGTCGAGCACAACTTAGTGATCCATTTACAAAGCCCCTCACGACTAAGGTGTTTGAGGGTCACCTAGAAGTCTAGGTCTTCGAGAGCTTCCTGACTAGGGCAAGTGGGAGATGTGTAAACGGGTATTCAATGCCCTAGTTTATTGTATTACTCCGTTGTAATTTATGTACATTTCTGAAATATATTTTCTCCACTAGCTTAGTCCAAGTGGGAGTTTGTTGGGATTTTTGTCCTAATCTCATGTTTGTAATATATTGTGTTTGAAATTAATAAGAGTTATTTATTTCATCACTTTGTGTATCGCAATATTTATAAACTTTTCCAATAAACTAAGCTTCAGGGTCATTGAATTCATGAGAGAACTAGAACTTGAACGGTGTGTAGTGGACACACAAGGAGGATCACGTTCGAGTTAATTACGAGCGATTATGCGATATATGGATAAGGTTGGAGACCTAATCCACGGATACACTATGGATGCGACCCTTTTTGTAATAGATACAAACGAGGTGATCGACTGCGTTCATGTGGTTGACATGCGGTAGGGGCATCCTGTGCGATGAGATTGTACAAGACCGGACCGTGAATTATTAGACCTACTGATGTAACACCGTTGACAGTAAGGACTAATAACTTCATAGATGACCATTAGTGACTCGACCTTAATCTTGAGCGTGTTACGGACTCTTGTCTGCGAGGATCTGTTCTTTGACTAGTATGGGTGAGGGTGGTCACAGTTACTCGCCCAATATGCCTATCTTCTTAGGGACAGAACCAAGTAGGGAGCTGGAAACTAGAGGGGTTGTTCCCTTAAGTCTTGTCACACCGGGCTTGGACAACGGCGCCCACCTTCTCACCGGCCGAGAAGGTGTGTTGTGTATGGTTGGACCATCACAATATGTTGTTCATTAGAGGAGTAGTAGGGACTTAAGGAACAAGAGGTAGACACGAGGGTAAAAGCGGTAATTTGACCCACCGTGTCTCTGAACAACTGTGTGAAGGGTCGACTCATGGGTATTGGTTATATCAGTGGACACGTAATATTCTGCACTGACGGGAGTGCAACTACGAGCTATAGTGGAGTGTTACCGTAGCTAATGAATGTTGGTTAACTGTGTCAAAGAGTTTGGCAGGTTAATCTCGGATCATTGGAGCCCGTCACTGTTGGTCCATTAGGTCCCTCGGTTGGCTCCATCTGGATTTAAGAAAGGATAAAGTTTTGGTATGAGATTGAAGTGTTCAATTTCACTCTAAGGGCATTTATGTCATTTATATGAGATATGAATGATATAATATATAGTTTAATGTGAATGAGATTCATAATAAACTATAGGTTAGCCTAATTGTTGAATTAGGGCTAATTGGAGAATTTGATTGAGAGAAATTAAATTGGATGTGATTCAATTTAATTAATACACAATTAATGCAAATGAGATTTGCAATATGATATATGAGATATCTTATATTATGTGGTTATGCAAATGAGATTTGCATAACCTATGGTTGTGGTAAAGTGGTAATTAAGTGGACATTTTAACTCCACCAATTCCACTATATAAACCCTTCTTGCAAGAAGGATGTATGACACTTCTCTCATTTTTTAGATTTTCACAAAGAAGAGAAGAGAAATTCTCTCAACTCTCTCTCAATTCTCCTCCCTCTCCAAAACCAAAAGGTTCCCACAAACCTCTTTTCTCCAAAAGAGAACAATCGAGAAGGCATTTTTGTGGTGTTCAATCACTTTCGTTGGAGGCGTTCGTTGTGTACGAGGAGCACGAAGAGTTCGTGATTTTGAAGAAGAAACCTTGAAGAAAGTCTTCAACAAGTAAGTAAAATTCTTCTTGCTGTAAATTTCTTCTTCTTTAAGCATGTTTAGCCTAGATCTAAGTGTTAGATCAATTTTAATAAACACGGTTTGCATAATTGATACTTCGACGATTCAATCGTCTTTCGCTGGAGGAACAAAAAGAAAGAAATTAGACACAAAAAAAAAAAAAAAAGAAATTAGACACAAAAAAAAACACCAACAACTAGAAAATAAAACAATAAAAATTTAAAGACATGAAACCTAAAACTTGGGTTGCCTCCTAAGAAACACTTACTTTAATTTCTTTAGCTAGACGGTGACTTATCAGGGCACATAAAATTGCTCATATTTCTTTGGGCCCTTCTTGCTTGAATCGATATGGCCTTCTAAGTCTAAGAGGCTATCCTGTTTTTCTTGAGCCCTAGACAGAAAATTATTTTTGGTATTTTTGTTTAATGAAACGAAAGAACTAAAATCAAAGCAAGACTCGTGAGTATAGGACAAATGGTTATAAAAAATAAAGGAAATTTCTGGGGATATATGTAAAGAAAACTTGTCAGTCTCTAACTCTGTCACCTGGATCTCCACTGTGGAACTTAGTGTATCACCACTGCCTTCCTCACTAACCTGATCATGGTGTGCCTCAATCTCCCCCAAACTATCCTCATTATCATCTAAACAAATCCTCCTAGGTGGTTAAGATATTGAGCTCTTAAGGATAAGAAAGGTCTTAAGGGAAACTACTAACTGATTAAGATATTGAGCTATATCATGTACTATTTCTTAGAGTCTTACCACCTCAGCTTCTAACCTATTCAACCTTTCGAATTCATCATGAACCAAATTTTTAATTTTCAATTCTAATGTATATTCCATCAATTGGTCCACAAGAGAAGATTTTTCATTAGGTTGGTCAAGGTACAAAAAATTATGGTTCCAAGGGCCTAAATAACTACCATCATAAGCTTTTTCATCAAATTTAGGTACAAAATAGTGAAAATTAGACACATGATGTTTAGATAAATCATGATGCACATACCTAGGGTCCTGAGAGTGACAATAGAATGGTGGGAACTCAAAATCATGCAAACTCATACTAAAAAAAAAAATCAAAAGTTCACACCAATACTTATACAATAGCAACACAACCAAAACATGAGACAAAGAGTAAACAACACACAAAACTCAAATAAAACAAACAAGGAAACAAATAAACACACAAAGAACAAATAAGGAAAAAACACACAAACAAGCTTTAGTCTAAAATTTCAAATTTTATCCTAATATTAATTATATAATCGCCATTCCCCGGCAACAGCGCCAAAATCATTTTGCGTAAATTTATAGATATGCAATACCGCAGTGTACGGGTCAAGTTTTAGTATACTGATTTATGAGTCTAAGTATCGTCCTCGGGAATGGGTTTCTAGATTAATTAATTACTAAGATACTAATTCTCAATTTTAGCTAAAGAAACATAACATGGATAGGTGGTGAAAAAAGAATTAAAGACAAACAAACATATGGAGACACAGATTGATAGATTTAAAGGAAATTGACCATGAAACTCAACACTTAATTACACATGCAATGAATAAATGAGACGAATTTATAAACAAGAAGTAAATTACTCAAGAAAGTCTCTCGATCTCCCAAGAGCCTCGCACATACAATAAATCCTATAGTCTCCATATAAAATCTAAGCATGCATGGCATTAAACAAATTCTTTATGTGTTCCCTTAAACTTCTAAGTCATTCTCATGCCAGAATTCTAAGGGTTTTGACAACCTTGTTCTAATTTAAGCTTTTTCTCTCGAGTCCACTTTAACCAAAGATATAAATGAAATTAAGAATGAATTGCTGAAAATAAAGTTCAAAACATACTTCAATACATGGAAAAGAAGTCTTAATAAGCAAATCAAATCCTAACTACAACATTTAGCTACTCAGAATCACATGAAAACCAAGATAAACATGTAGAAAACGTCTTAGAAAACTATTACAAATTGAAAGAAAGGGAATTAAACTTATGTGTCGATGTCAGTCCTTCGTCTCCAAGCTCCCGTCTTCGATCTTGAACCTCCATGGATTCTTTGGCTCCCAAAAACGCTCTTTTCTCTCTTCTTACAAAGTGTATTTCGAAATTAGGGTGGATTGTCTATCAATTTTGGTCCCCTTGTAATGAAATCATAAGGATATTTTATAGATGGAATCGGTGCAGCATTGCAACGCTAGGGACAGTGTTGCAACGTTGTACCCTAGGCGGCTGGAAAATATGGAAATAGTCGATGGCATTGCAACACATAGGGCAGCGTTGCAACACTGCTACCCTAACGCGCGTGCTCCTTATCGAAATGGCGTTGCGACGCTGCAAAGCAGCGTTGCAACGCTTTCACCTGAGGTCTTCAAAGCCTCTAAGCAACAATCACGGCGTTGCAACGCTCTGCTTGGCGTTGCAACGCCATCACCTCGGGTCTACTAGCTTCGATTGATCTTTCTACTTCCAATTGGTATTATTTTTAGCTCCAAATAGCCTCGTTTTGATCCTGAATGTTCCAATTTCTCTCCAATAGTTTTGTTTATGCTCTTCTCCTGAAATTGAATGAATTAAACATGTAAAAGCCCTGAAATCATCATAAAACTAGCTATTATTATGTCTAAGGATAACACATTTTGTGTGTTATCTGTTGCAGAGAAAGGAAAGTGTTTCCACTGTAATGGGGACGACCACTGTAAGCGTAACTGTCACAAGTTCCTTGCCGACAGAAGGAAAGAAGGTAAATATGATTTACTAGTAACTAAAACTTGTTTAATGGAGAGTAATGACTCTGCCTGGATATTGGATTCGGGTGTCACTAACTATGTTTGTTCTTCTTTTCAGAGAATTAACTCCTAGCAGTAGCTGCGAGACGGTGAGATAACGCTTCGGGTTGGATCCAGGGAGGTTGTCTCTGCTGCAGCGGTCGGAACGGTGAAGCTTTATTTTGGTGGGAAATACCTATTATTAGATAATATGTATATACTACGAGGGTGTACTAGAAACCTTGTATCCTGCTTACTTGAACAATGTATCTCAGTTTCTTTTTCAGGCAATAAAGTGTTTATTTCTAGAAATGAGAATTTTATTTGTTCTGCTTCCCTTTAGTCTGACTTGTACGTTTTGAAACCTAATTCGGTCAAAAGTGTTTTGAATACTGAATTGTTTAAAACGGAAGAAACACGAACTAAGAGAGTGAAAGTTTCTCCTAAATAAAATGCCCATATTTCGCATCTAAGGTTAGGCCACATCAATCTCAATAGGATTGAAAGACTTGTGATGAGTAGACTTCAAAGCGAGGTGGAAGTAAACTCTTTACCGGTGTGTGAGTCATGTCTGGAAGGCAAAATGATGAAGCGTCCTTTTAGTGGAAAAGGATATAAAGCCAAAGAGCCCCTTGAGCTTACACATTATGACTTTTGTGATCCGATGAGTGTTAAAGCGCGACATGGTTAAGAATACTTTGTATCTTTTATAGATGACTATTCAGTGTAGGGTATATTTACCTAATGCATAGGAAGTCTGAAACTCTTGAAAAGTTCAAAGAGTATAAGACTAAGTTTGAGAACCTGTTAGGTAAAACTATACAAACACTTTGATTGGATCGAGGTGGAGAGTATATGGACACTAAATTCTAGGACTATGTAAAAGAACATGGAATTACATCCCAACTCTCACCACCTGGTATGCCACAGCAGAATGGTTTATCGGAGAGGAGAAATAGAACCCTGTTTGGCATGGTTCAGTCAATGATGAGCTATGCTCGTCTCCCTGATTCTTTTTGGGGTTACGTAGTGGAGACTACGGTATATATTTCGACCAACATTCCGTCGAAGAGTGTTTGTGAAACACCTTTCGATCTCTATAATTGAAGTCAAGGTAGTTTACACCACTTCAAAATTTGGGAATGCCCGACCCATGTGTTGGTGTCAAACTAGAAAAAGTTGGAACCCCGTTCAAAATCGTGCCTATTTGTAGGTTACCCAAAAGAGACTAGGGGTGGTCTATTTTTCGATCCTAAGGAAAATAGGGTGCTTGGGTCGATAAACGCCACTTTCCTTGAGGAAGACCATATCAGGGATCATTTGCCTAGAAGAAAAATTCTGTTAAACGAAATGGAAAGTACATCAGCAAGAGTTTCTGATGGGGCTAGTACGTCAACAAGTGTTGTTGTTCCTAACTCGTCTTTGAAAGGAATGAAATCCCCCGCAGCGGAAGACGATTGAATCGTCCAGGTATCAATATGCAACATAGTTTTGTTAAAAATCGATCTAACACTTAGATCTAGGCTAAACATGCTTAAAGAAGAAGAAATTTACAGCAAGAATATATTTTACTTACTTGTTGTAGACAAACACTACAAATTCTTCCTCGGGCCACGAACTCTTCGGGCTACTCGAACTCAACAAAAAGTTCCACCAAAATGATCTTGAACACCACCAAGTGATCTTCTCGGTTGTTCTCTTTTGGAGAAGGGAAAATGGTGGGATCTTGTAAGAGTTATGGAGAGGGAGGAGAAATGAGAGAGTAGAGAGAATTCTTTTTTCTTCTCTTTGGTGAAAAACAAAAAATGAGAAGTAAGATCACCAAACCCTTCTTGCAAAGGGTTTAAATAGTGGAATGAGGGAGTTAAAATCTCCTTATTATTACCACTTTACCACAACCATAGGTTATGCAAATCTCATTTGCATAACGAAATAATATAAGATATCTCATATCTCATATTGCAAATCTCATTTGCAACAATTGTGGATTAAGTAAATTGAATCACATCCAATTTAAATTCTCTCAATTAAATTCTCCAATTAGTCCTAATTCAACAATTAGACTAACCTATAGTTTATTACGAATCTCATTCATATTAAACTATATATTATATCATTCATATCTCATATAAATGACATAAATGCCCATATAGTGAAATTGAACACTTCAATTTCATACCAAAACAATAACCCTTCTTTAAACCCAGGTGGAGCCAACCGAAGGACCTAATGGACCTACAGTGACGGGCTCCAATGATCCGAGATTAACCTGTCAAACTCTTTGACCCGGTTAATCAACATTCATTAGCTACGGTAACAGTCCACTATAGCCCGTAGTTGCACTCCCGTCAGTGTAGAATATTACGTGTCCACTGATATAACCAATGTCACACCCCGTCCCAGCTTACTTGCCTAACCTAGGAAGAGATGCAAAGACAAAGATAATCCAACCTCTTGTTGGCTTTCCTTGACTAACCCAAGACTTAACTTAAAACAAACGTAACACAACATGTTTGAACAAGCAAAATTAAACACTGATATACACTTATATATGAAACACATTCACTTCCTTTACTATGTGCTTTAGATAATCATAAAGTTTCCATGTTTATTACAACCCATCTAATATGTTCTCACTACAAACCATATACAAAAGAAAGTGTATATACAAGGAGCTAAAATGCGTGGTGGCAAATAGGTCTTGTGAAGGCTAAGCACTGAAACTCAAATGCACTGCACAGGAAGAGTAGACATAAAGAAAACGTGAGCTAGGAAGCTCAGTGAGTGTGTATTTTAAGTTCACAGGTGAAACATAGAAAAGAATGGCAGACTATAAGTAGAAAATAGCTTAACATAAACAAACCATGCTTCCAATTTACAGGTTAAAGTCACCACTTATGCATAACACACAACTCATAATGTAGTATTATATTGAGGGTAGATAGATCAATAATGTAGAAGCTCATAACAATAAAACACATGGCATGATACCACTTTTGAACCATAGAGGTGGTAGAGTTACATTTGTACCATTAAGGTTCATACCCCTCTCACGTGCACGTGGAATACCTTTAACCCTTTGGTTTTCCCTAATACCTTCTCTATGTCCTTCAGTATTAAGGTAAGACCATTTACTACCCGAATACCTTCTCATTGTCCTTCAGTATCGGGAAATTATGATTCATTCCCCCCTAAATACCTTCTCGAATGTCCTTCATATTAGGGGTTAACCATGATCAAGGGCATAACTTGTTTACCATGGAAATCATGTCTTTATAACACATACAACAATTTCTTGACATTTTCATATTATCATCTAAACATGTTCCCAAGTGGATTTACACAAAACATTCTCTAAAGGAAAGCATACTTTCATAATTTAGTTTCCATACTTGGATTTATAGTTACAACTAATTCAAAGCATGCTTAGGTTCCATCATGAACCTTATGTTAGAAACTTCATGAAGCTATACATAAATAGTTCAAACAAGATTCAATGATCAACACATATGTTTTTGAAGAAAAACATAGGCCAAGCATAGTTCTAAGATAGAGTCACTCACAGTGATTAGAATTAGAACCTTGGCTTGTAAACTTGACCTATTTTCTCTTGGCACATCAAACAAACCAACTCAACCATTAGAACCTCGAGCTCATGATTTTTAACCTTAAAACTTGCAAGAAAACACACATTTAAATTTTCCAAATTTTCAGATTTTCACTGCTTGTTTTCAGACAGCAATAACTTCTTCATTACTTATCCACACTCTTCCTTTTTGAACCCTCTAAAAATCATATGAAGACATGAAATTGAAATTCCAAACGGATTTGTTCAGAAATACCTCGGAAGCTACTTTCCTCAAAACAGACTTACTTTGTTTCCAGATTCAGATTTTCTGCTTTGCACAACAAATTTAATCTGATATTTAAAACATCTTCTAGACATTTTCTACTCACGATTTCTTCACGAAAGTTGTAGGAAATTCAATAAGATTTCGAACCATGCCAATTAGAGCTTCTAACTCCAAGTATGCAGATCAGAACAACCAAAACATCAGAGACTTCCCGGATTTGAACGCATACTGCCATCTTACCGCCTTCCTCTTCAAAAAAAAACAGTAGCATCAATTCCTTTCCTTATGCATCTTAGAAACAGGTCTAACTCAGTCCCATAACTCAATTCATAATAACCATACACACAATTGGTTGTAAGGTATATAGAAATGGAAGAGAATCTCCTTCAATCTCTTGCTAGAAGTTTTTCCCTTTCACCTAAAATTACAGGTTCAACTTTCAGCTTGGGTTCCTCAAACTTTATCAACACAACCACCAAATATTTTTTGATAAACCTCAAGGACAACATCTTAGCTTACTTACCCCAAATTTTCAGCTTCTAATTCCTCCTCAAGAGCTCAAAACAGACTGATCTCCTCATACTGTTCTGCTACCCGAGAAACTTGAACACCCTTCACTGTTCTGCACTTTTCTCCTTCGTCCTCTTGGTATTTTCTGCAAAGCCGATCAATTTCGTATTCTACACTCAATGTCTGAGATTTTGACTCAAAAATCATCAAATTTGGTTCAGTAGACAGAGAGATATGGTCGATTAAAGATGACCCATTTTCCAGCTGCTTGCTGTTTTTCTGCGAATTTGACAGCACCTACTTGCCTTGTTTAATTCCGAGGCTTCACCTCCCTTGGCCAGCTCCTCCTTCAGTATTTACATCATTATCACCTCTTTAAAACAACAAAATAAGTGTGTAAATAAACCCTAAGCATTTAGCCAACTTATCCTATGTTTGTGAGACATATGATCTTCCATTCAATACTTGATGCACCTAAAACTTCTCCAATTTGCTAATGATTTGAACTTACTTCAATGCAACTTTTAATATGCTTATTTCAATGGTTTACCTATCCCCTTATGAAGTTTAGACACATTGTAGCTCCAAATTCAATAGATTTCCAAATTCGATCACGACATCGTTTAGTGCAACCTATACGATTTTGCATATTTCAAAACATCATGAACGAGTGCTCAATGATAAAAGAGAATAGGGTTTAGGGCTTACAATTTACTATCCCCTTAAGAGGAATTTCGCCCTCGAAATTTAGCACGAGAAAAGTTGTGGGTACTTTTCTTTCATTGTGTCTTCGCTTTCCCATGTTGCTTCCTCGACGTCGTGATTTCTCCACAAGACCTTTACCAGTGGTATTGACTTGTTCCTAAGCACCTGTTCTTTCCGATCCAGTACTTGTAGGGGTTCTTCCTAATATGATAGATTCTCCTTAAGTTGTATTGGTTCTACCTTGAGCACATGTGATGGATCAGAAATGTATTTCCTCAACATTGATACATGGAAAACATTATGTACCCGAGACAATTCTATCGGTAAACCTAATCAGTGGTGATGGCCCTACACGTTCTGAGAATCTCGTAAGGCCCTATATATCTCTGGGCTCGGTTTCCCTTCCTTTGGAACAGCAAAATACTCTTCCACGGGGATAGTCTCAGAAATCTTTGTCTCAGATTTCAATTCTAAATCTCTTCTTCGTTTGTCAGTAAACTCTTTTGTCTATCTTGTCTTTGTCTTGATCTTTCCCTGATAAATTTAATATTCTCCGAGGTAACTTGGACCAACTCTGGCCCTATCAGCTTCCTTTCTCCTACCTCCTGCCAGCAAATAGGGGTTCTACATTTCCTTCCATATAATGCTTCGTACGGTGCCATTCCGATGCTAGAATGATAACTATTATTGTATGCATACTCCATCAATGATAGATGAGTCTCGACTTCCTTTATATTGCGATGCGCATGCTCGAAGCATGTCTTCGAGGGTCCGAATGGTTCTTTCTCATCGACCATCGGTTTGTGGATGAAATGTTGTACTAAAGTGCAACTTAGTTCCCAAGGCCTCTTGGAGACTCGACCAAAACTTGGAAGTAAATCTCGAATCCTTATCCGACACAATAGATACTGGGGCTTCGTATTGGCTTACAATCCTGTCAACATATAATTTAGCAAGTTTATACAGAGTAAAAGTTACCTTGACGGGTAAGAATCGAGCAGTCTTAGTCAATCTGTCTACTATCACCCAAATCTCGTCATAACCACTCGGTGTTCGGGGAAGTCCAAATAAGAAATCCATCGTTACATGCTCCCACTTCCATTCTGGTATTCGGAGTGGATTTAGAAGCCCTCCTGGTTTCTGCCGTTCAGGTTTCACCTGCTGACAAATTAAACATTTAGAAACATACTCTGCTATTTCTCGTTTCATTCCTGGCCACCAATAATGGTTCTTTAAGGTCCGATACATCTTTGTACCTCCTGGATGCATCGCATAGGCTGAACTATGTGCTTCTTCTAGTATCGCATTTCTTAAAGATTCATCTTTAGATACACAAAATCTACCATACTTCATCAATGCTCCATCACGCCTTACTTCTTAATATGCTCTTTGATTCAAGTTCACCTCTTCTATCAATTTCTTCAGGGTAGGGTCTTTAACTTGACTTGTGATAACATCATTAATTAAGGTAGGTCTTGCCTGAAAATGAGCTAACAAGTTCCCTTTGTCACCAACATACACTTTTGCATTAGAACTCTTGAGTTCCTCAAATAGAGCCACTCTAACAGCATTAAGTGAACGCCTACGTTGCTTCGACTTCCTACTAAGTGCATCAGCTACAACATTAGCTTTTCCTGGGTGGTACTCAATCGTGCGGTCATAGTCTTTTATCAACTCAAGCCACCGCCGTTGTCTCAAATTCAACTCTTTACTGTTCAAGATGTATTTTAAACTTTTATGATGCGTGTAAATACAACACTTCTCACCAAACAGATAATGCCTCCAAATCTTTAAAGCTAACACAACTGCTGCGAGCTCCAGATCATGAGTAGGATAATAACATTCATGCTTTTTTAATTGTCTTGAGGCATAAGCAATCACTTTCCCATCCTGCATAAGTACACATCCAAGGCCCTGATGTGAGGCATCACAATAAACCTCAAACTCTTTTCCGTGGTGGGTAGAGGTAAACCTGCAGTCTTTGTGACAAGTCTGTTCTTTAACTCTTGAAAACTTTTTCCACACTTTTCACTCCACTCGAACTTCGTATTCTTCTTTGTCAAATTGGTTAATGGAAGAGCTATCTTGAAAATCCCTCAACAAAACGTCGATAGTATCCTGCAAGTCCCAAAAACTACGGACTTAGTTATTGAAGTTGGTTGTTCCCACTTAACTATAGCTTCCGTCTTCTGAGGATCCACTTGAACTCCAGCTGCTGACACTACGTGTCCCAAAAACACAACCTGTTCCAGCCAAAACTCACATTTACTAAATTTAGCATACAACTTCTGATCTCGTAATGTCTGTAGCACTATTCTGAGATGTTCTGCATGCTTCTCTCTACTTTATGAGTACACCAAGATGTCATCAATAAATACTATCACAAACTGAGCAAGATAAGGATGAAATACCCGATTCATGAGATCCATGAATGCTGCTGGGGCATTAGTTAACCCGAATGGCATTACCAAGAGTTCATAATTCCCATACCTTGTCCTGAAAGTTGTTTTTGGTACATCAGAATCATTGATCTTCAGCTGATGGTAACTTGAACGTAAATCAATTTTGGAAAACACTGAGGCACCCTTTAGTTGATCGAACAGGTCATCTATGCGGGGCAGAGGATATTTGTTACGTATTGTTACCTTATTCAGTTGTCGGTAATCAATACATAATCGTAATGTCCCATCCTTATTTTTAACAAACAACACAGGTGCTCCCCACGAGAGATACACTTGGTCGAATATAACCCTTATCCACCAACTCCTCCATGAATCGAGTTTTCAATTCCTTCAATTCCTTGGTGCCATCCTATACGGGGCTTGAGATATTGGCGTTGTTCTGCATCGGTCTATGGTAAACTCCACCTCTCTGTCGGTGGCAACCACATTAGCTCTTCCGGAAAGACATCTAAATACTCACATACTCTGGAATGTCTTGAGTTTCGATTTACTCACTTTGGTGCACAAACTACATATGCAAGATATGTTGTACAACCTTTCTTTAATAATTTTCCAAATTTTAATAGTTGATATCATACAAGTAGGCAATATCTTCCTATGTCCCTTAAACACAACCTCGGTCTTGCTTTGATTTCCTCAACACAACATCCTTCCTATGACAGTCCATTAAGGCATGATACCTAGATAAGAAATCCATCCCCAAAATAACGTCGAACTCTTGGAGATCTAAGTGAATCAGTTCAGTTGTCATGGTCATACCATTCACATCCACCATACAATTAGTATAAACACTACAAACTACCGACATATCACCAATAGGAGTATAAATACACAGCTCCTCAGATAAAGGTTCTAACTTTGCAACAATGCTAGCAGCAAACATTTTAGAGATAAAAGAATGTGTAGCTCCTCGATCTAGTAATGCATGTGCAGGTTTACTACAGATAGAAAGTGTACCCGTAACAACTTCTGGTGCATCATTTGCCTCCTGCTGTGTCATTGCGTAAATCTTCCCTTGTTGTCGGGGTCGACCTACCAGCCCCTTTTGCTTAGCACTACTAGTGCCTTCTCCTCCAAATTGCCCAGTATTTTCTTTCTTTGGTTCACGATATCATGATGTAGTTCTCTGTCCCACCATGCCTTCTTGCATTAATTGGGGGCATTCCCTTTTGAAGTGACCACCTTGCCCACAGTTGAAACATACATTTCTGCCACTCAAACATCGACCCCAATGATACTTTCCACAAGTGCTGCACAAAGGTTTCCTTGCTGAACTAGCTACTTGACTCAACATGTTGCCACATGCGGAGTCCTTGCGATCCTATCGAAAAACTTGATCCTCTCGCTTGCCTCTGTCTTTCCCCACGTCCACTGTGCATCGATCCTTGGGTAGTTTGCCCACCACGATGGGGTTTAAAGCTTCCTTTTCCAGAGATACCTGGAGTGAATCTCCTATTATCTCCTCGTTGGAATCGGTCTCGTGGTAAACCAACAGAATAAGTGGTATGACCACCACCTACAGCTCCTTTTCCCATTCTGTCATCTACTAGGCTTCGCTCTACTCGTAATGCCGTCTCCACAAGCTTGGAGAACTCAGCCCACTCAGAACTTTGCTTTGTCACACGGTGTTGGATCTCTGCGCATCATAAACCATCCTCGAACCTCTTGCATCGATCTATCTCGCTTGCAACAATAGTGCTAGCATACTTTGATAACTCTGTGAACTTCTTCTCATATTCAATTATAGTCATCGACCCCTGAACGAGTCCTAGAAACTCGTTCCTCTTCGCATCACAATATGAGCTCGGGTAATACTTATCTTCAAAGGCCTTTCGAAACTCTTTCCAACTCCAAGCATCCCCTTTTCTGCTCTCAGTTATCTTCCACCAATCATCTGCTCCTTTCTGGAGTAAGAATGCTGCTAAATCGACCTTCCTGTGTTCAGGGCATCGCATGACCCTAAAGCACTTCTCAATCAGATTTAACCAAACCTCAGCATCAGCGGGATCTGTCGTGCCTTCAAATGTTGTTGCACCTAAGGCTTTCAGTCTTTCAAGGCCATACATCTTTTCTAGATCTGCTTGTGCTGATCCAACACTTTCAGCTAATCTTTGAGTTATCCGCGTAAAGATCTGTTCCTCCATGTTCACCTCTTGCTGAGGATGACTAGACTCTCCCTCTGATACCTCTCTTCCTCTATCACTAGTAGCTTATTGAGTTCCAGTCTCCACTTGCCTGCCTCGTTTGCCACCTCGAGCCATGGTCCTAAATTATACAATCTTATTAAAATAGGTAAGACAACAAGCTCCTAATTCAATGCATGAACCTAGTTCCCTTCCCAAAACCTTTGTCTCTGATACCAAGTTGTCACACCCCGTCTCAGCTTACTTGCCTAACCTAGGAAGAGATGCAAAGACAAAGATAACCCAACCTCTTGTTGGCTTTCCTTGACTAACCCAAGACTTAACTTAAAACAAACGTAACACAACATGTTTGAACAAGCAAAATTAAACACTGATATACACTTATATATGAAACACATTCACTTCCTTTACTATGTTCTTTAGATAATCATAAAGTTTCCATGTTTATTACAACCCATCTAATATGTTCTTACTACAAACCATATACAAAAGAAAGTGTATATACAAGGAGCTAAATGGCGTGGTGGCAAATAGGTCTTGTGAAGGCGAAGCACTGGAAACCCGTCTGCTACCTAGGAAGAGTAGACATAAAGAAAACGTGAGCTAGGAAGCTCAGTGTGGGTCTCTTATAAGTTCACAGGTGAAGCATAGAAAAGAATGGCAGACTATAAGTAGAAAATAGCTTAACATAAACAAACCATGCTTCCAATTTACAGGTTAAAGTCACCACTTATGCATAACACAATTCATAATGTAGTATTATATTGAGGGTAGATAGATCAATAATGTAGAAGCTCATAACAATAAAACACATGGCATGATACCACTTTTGAACCATAGAGGTGGTAGAGTTACATTTGTACCATTAAGGTTCATACCCCTCTCACGTGCACGTGGAATACCTTTGGCCCTTTGGTTTTCCCTAATACCTTCTCTATGTCCTTCAGTATTAAGGTAAGACCATTTACTACCCGAATACCTTCTCATTGTCCTTCAGTATCGGGAAATTATGATTCATTCCCCCCTAAATACCTTCTCGAATGTCCTTCAGTATTAGGGGTTAACCATGATCAAGGGCATAACTTGTTTACCATGGAAATCATGTCTTTATAACACATACAACAATTTCTTGTCATTTTCATATTATCATCTAAACATGTTCCCAAGTGGATTTACACAAAACATTCTCTAAAGGAAAGCATACTTTCATAATTTAGTTTTCATACTTGGATTTATAGTTACAACTAATTCAAAGCATGCTTAGGTTCCATCACGAACCTTATGTTAGAAACTTCATGAAGCTATACATAAATAGTTCAAACAAGATTCAATGATCAACAAAAATGTTTTTGAAGAAAAATATAGGCCAAGCATAGTTCTAAGATAGAGTCACTCACAGTATTAGAATTAGAACCTTGGCTTGTAAACTTGACCTATTTGCTCTTGGCCTGTCAAACAAACCAACTCAACCATTAGAACCTCGAGCTCATGATTTTTAACCTTTAAACTTGCAAGAAAACACACATTTAAATTTTCCAGCATTTTCAGATTTTCTGCCCTGTTTTCAGACAGCAATAACGTCTTCATTACTTATCCAAAAATAATGTAATTTATACCAAACTCTTCCTATTCGAACCCTCTAAAAATCATATGAAGACATGAAATTGAAATTCCAAACGGATTCGTTCATAAATACCTCGGAATCTACTTTCCTCAAAACAGACTTCTGCTGTTTCCAGATTCAGATTTTCTGCTGCACAACAAATTTAATCTGATATTTAAAACATCTTCTAGACATTTTCTACTCACGATTTCTTCACGAAAGTTGTAGGAAATTCAATAAGATTTCGAACCATGCCAATTAGAGCTTCTAACTCCAAGTATGCAGATCAGAACAACCAAAACATCAGAGACTTCCCGGATTTGAACGCATACTTCTGTCTTCTGCCTTCCTCTTCAAAACAGTAGCATCAATTCCTTTCCTTATGCACCTTAGAAACAGGTCTAACTCAGTCCCATAACTCAATTCATAATAACCATACACACAATTGGTTGTAAGGTATATATAAATGGAAGAGAATCTCCTTCAATCCCTTCTAGAAGTTTTTCCCTTTCACCTAAAATTACAGGTTCAACTTTCAGCTTGGGTTCCTCAAAATTTATCAACACACCCACCAAATATTTTTTGATAAACCTCAAGGACAACATCTTATCTTACCTACCTCAAAATTTCAGCTTCTAATTCCTCCTCAAAAGCTTAAAACAGACTGATCTCCTCATACTGTTCTGCTACCCGAGAAACATGAACACCCTTCACTGTTCTGCACTTTTCTCCTTCGTCCTCTTGGTATTTTTTGCAAAGCCGACCAGTTTCGTATTCTACACTCAATGTCTGAGATTTTGACTCAAAAATCATCAAATTTGGTTTAGTAGACAGAGAGATATGGTCGATTGAAGATGACCCATTTTCCAGCTGCTTGCTGTTTTTCTGTGAATTTGACAGCACCTACTTGCCTTGTTTAACTCCGAGGCTTCACCTCTTTTGGCCAGCTCCTCCTTCAGTATTTACATCATTATCACCTTTTTAAAACAACAAAATAAGTGTGTAAATAAACCCTAAGCATTTAGCCAGCTTATCCTATGTTTGTGAGACATATGATCTTCCATTCAATACTTGATGCACCTAAAACTTCTCCAATTTGCTAATGATTTGAACTTACTTCAATGCAACTTTTAATATGCTTATTTCAATGGTTTACCTATCCCCTTATGATGTTTAGACACATTGTAGCTCCAAATTCAATAGATTCCCAAATTCGATCACGACATCGTTTAGTGCAACCTATACGATTTTGCATATTCCAAAACATCATGAACGAGTGCTCAATGTTAAAAGAGAATAGGGTTTAGGGCTTACAACCAATGGCCATGAGTCGACCCTTCACAGGTTGTTCGTACACACGGCTAGGTCAAATTACCGTTTTACCCCTGTGTCTACCTCTTGATCCTTAAGTCCCCACTGCTCCTCTAATGAACAACATATTGTGATGCTCCAACCCTACACAACACCCTTCTCGGGCTAGTGAGACGGTGGGCGCCCGTTGTCCAAGCCCTGGAGACAACACTTAAGGGAACAACCCCTCTAGTTTGCCTAAAGGTGGGAACGAGTGAATTCCATCTCGCGTAGTTAAGTTCCCGACTCCCTACTTGGTTTTGTCCCCGAGAAGATAGGCATATTGGGCGAGTAATCATACTACCACCCTCACCCGCATTAGTCAAAGGACGGACCCGCATGAGACGAGTCCGTACTACGCTCGGGATTCGTGTCGAGTCACTAATGGTCATCTCACGAAGTTATTAGTCCCTACTTCATCAGCGGTGTTACATCAGTAGGTCTAATAATTCACGGTTCGGTCTTATACAATCTCATTGCACAGGATGCCCCCACTCGCATGTCAACCACATGAACGAGTCGATCACCTCGTCTGTATCTAATACAAAGCGGGCCACATCCACGGTGTATCCGAGGATTAGGTGTCCAACCTATCCATATCACAGAGACCGTTCGGGTCATTAACTCGAGCGTGATCCTCCCTGTGTGTCCACTACACACCGTTCAAGTTCTAGTTCTCTCATAAATTCAATGACACTGGAGCTTAGTTTATTGAAAAGTTTATCAATATTGCGAGACACAAAGTGATGAAATGAATAACTCTTATTAATTTCAAACAATATATTACAACCACGAGATTAGGACAAAAATCCCAACAGTCTAGTCAAGTCCGTTCTAAAGAGGTGAGAATGCCTCGACGTAGTGGGAGGGTTGTGAGACAGCCAAAACGTTACATGGATTTAGTTGAAACCCAAGTCATCACCTTGATGATGCCTGCGAGGATCCATTGACCTATGTTTAGGAGATGGCAAACGTTGACAAAGCCGATTGGATTAAAGTTATGGACTAAGAAATGGAGTCGATGTACTTCAATTCTGTCTGGGAGCTTGTGATCAACTGGATGGGGTAAAACCTATAGTTTGCAAATGAATCTACAACCGTAAACGTGGCGTAGATGGGAAGGTGCAAACCTTTAAAGCACGACTAGTGGCAAAGGGTTTTACCAAGGTTGAAGGGGTTGACTATGAGGAAACCTTTTCACCTGTTGCCATGGTAAAGTCGACCAGGATCCTTCTTGTCATTGTTGCATATTATGACCATGAGGTATGGCAGATGGATGTCAAAACCGTCTTTTTGAATGACAACGTTGACGAGACCATCTACATGGACCAACCCAAGGGGTTCATTACCCAAGGCCAAAAGTAAAAGGTTTGTCAACTTCATAGGTCTATTTATGGACTGAAACAAGCGTCGAGGTCATGGAATATAAGGTTTGATGAGACGATCAAATCGTATGGCTTTGATTATAATGTTGACGAGCCTTGTGTCTTCAAGAAAATCGTCAACAACACTGTCGCATTTTTTATATTGAATGTGGATGATGTCCTTCTCATCGGGAATGAGGTAGGATTTCTTACTGACATAAAGAAATGGCTGGCTTCGCAAATCCAAATAAAATATTTGAGAGAAACACAGTATGTTCTAGGCATCCAGATTGTTCGGAATCGGAAGAACAGAACGCTAGCCATGTCTCAGGCGTCTTATATTGAAAAGATGTTGTCTAGATATAAGATGCAGAACTCCAAGAAGGGCTTGTTAACTTTCAAGCATGGGGTTCACCTGTCTAAGGTTGAGGATATGAGACGAATCCCTTATGTTTCAGTTGTTGTGAGCCTTATGTATGACATGTTGTGTACTAGGCCCGACATCTGTTAGGCAGTTGGGATTGTCAGTAGGTATCAATCCAATGAAGGATTAGATCACTGGAAAGTCATAAAGGCAATCCTCAAGTATCTTAGGAGAACGAGGAACTACAGGCTTCTGTATGGGAGTGGGGGTTTGATCCTTACGGGATACACAGATTCTGACTTTCAGACCGATAAGGATTCTAGGAAATCCACTTTGGGGTCAACTTTCATTCTTAATGGAGGAGTTGTAGTATGGCGAACCATCAAGCAGGGATGCATTGCTGATTCCCTTATGGAAGCTGAGTATGTTGCGACTTGTGAACATGCAAAGGAAGCTGTTTGGCTTAGGAAGTTCATGATAGATTTGGAAGTTATTACAAATATGAACTTGTCGATCACGCTGTTTCGTGACAACAGTGATGATGTTGCCAACTCGAGAGAGCCTCTGAGTCATAAGAGGGGCAAGAACATTGAGCGAAAGTATCACTTGATAGGGGAAATTGTGCACCGCGGAGACGTGACAGTCACGCAGATAGCGTCGAAGCACAATGTTGCTGATCCATTTACAAAGGCCCTCACGGCTAAGGTGTTTGAGGGTCACCTAGAGAGTCTAGGTCTTCGAGGGCTTCCTGACTAGGGCAAGTGGGAGTATTATAAAGGGTATTCAATGCCCTAGTTTATTATAATTTATTGTATTATTTACTCCACTCGCTTAGTCCAAGTGGGAGTTTGTTGGGATGTATGTCCTAATCTCGTATTTGTTTGTAATATTCACCATTGAGATAAATAAAAGTTATTTCTTTCATCACTTTGTGTCTCGCATATTTACAAACTTTGTCCAATAAACTAAGCTCCACGGTCATTGAATTATGAGAGTACTAGAACTTGAACGGTGTGTAGTAGACACACAGGGAGGATCACGTTCGAGTAAATGACCCGAACGATCTACAGTATATGGATAGGGTTGGAGACCTAATCCTGGATACGTTGTGGAAGCGACCCACTTTGTATTAGATACAGACGAGGTGACCCAACTCGTTCATGTGGTTGGCACGCGAGTGGGGCATCCTGTGCAATGAGATTGTATAAGACTGGACCGTGAATTATTAGACCTACTGATGTAACACCGTTAACAGTAAGAGACTAATAACTTCGTAGATGACAAATAGTGACTTAACTTTAATCCTGAGCATGTTACGGACTGCTGTTTGTGGGGGTCTGTCCTTTGACTAGTATGGTTGAGGGTGGTCACAGTTACTCGCCCAATATGTCTATCTTTTCAAGGACAGTACCACGTGAAGAGCTGGGAAGTTGACTACGCGAGATGGAATTCACTCGTTCCTGACTTTAGGGACACTAGAGGGGTCGTTCCCCTAAGTGTTGTCTCCAGGGCTTGGACAACGGGTGTCCACCCTCTAACTTTCCCAAGAGGGGTGTCGTTTATGGTTGGACCATACAACTGAAGGGAATCGAAGTCCCGCAGCGGAAGCCATTGCGAATCACGCGCTCTTGATTTAGTTACATCGATTAATTCAAAAACAAATATAACTAGATTAAGCATATGAATATAATGGACAGCAAGAAAGTTACCTTTGAAGAACCTTTCTTCAAGTGCTCCACTCTCCCATGATCACGATCTCAGCAATAGGAACACGAACGTACAAACACACGACCACCAGATCTTCTCCGTTGTTCTCTAGGTGAGAGAGGAATGTTTGTTCCCTTTAGGAGAGGTGAGGTATTTTGTGAGAGATATGTCTGTCTTGGAACCTTTCCAACAACACAACAAAGTGCTTGTCATTCCTTAACCTAATTGCATCTCATGCAACCATATAAATAGGAAAATATGATGGAAATGACCATCCTACCCCACCTTTATTCTTTCTTTAGTATATAGTTTATATATGAATCTAATTCACATTAAAACTATATATTATAACAATTATATCATATACAATTGTTATAACACCTCATGTATGAAATTGAACACTTCAATTTCACTCCTAACTTTATATCATCAATATTACCATATTATGCCAACGGAGGGACCTATGAACACTTCAATTTCACTCCTAACTTTATACAGTTAATGAGCTCCAATGATGTGAGATTAACTGATCAAACTCTTTGATCCAGTTAATCAATATTCATTAACTACAAGTCACTCCACTATGGACTCGTAGTTGCACTCTCCTCACTGTAGATAATATTGTGTCCACTGATATAGTCATTACCCATGAGTCGACCCTTCACAGGTTGTTCGTAATCACAGCTAGGTCAAATTACCGTTTTACCCTTGTGATTACCTCTTTGCTCCTTAAGCACCACTGATCCTCTAATGAACAACAAGTCTAAGGTCCTACCTTAGACTCATACCTCATAGAGGGAGGGGCCCCGTTGTTCAAGAACTGGAGTCAGTTCTTAAGGGAACAATCTATCTAATTCCTTAGTCTAGGAATCAGTGAATTATATCTTGCACAGTTAAGTTCCCAGCTACTTACGAGGTTCTGTCCCTGAGAAGGTAGGCTTATTATGTCGGCTACAGGTCACTCTCACCCATACTAGTCTAAGGACAAACCCCTATAAGCAAGAGTTCTTAACTTGCTCTAGATTTAGGTCGAGTCACTATTGACCATCTATAAATTACTAGTCTTATCCTGTTAACTGTGTTACACTGGTTAGACGAATAATTTGCGATCCAGTCTTATATGAACTCCTCATACAGGATGCCCCCACTCGCATGTCAACTACATGAATGAGTTGGATTACCTCATTTGTACTAATTACAAAGTGAGCCGCATCCATGATGTTACCAGAATGAGGTTTCCAACCTTATTCTTATACCATAGACTATTTAGGTTTTATTCTTGAACTCAACCCAAATGGTGTCCACTACACTGATGTTCAAGATAAATGTTATAACCTTGGAGCTTAGTTTATTGGATTTATAAAGTAAGACTGTAATTCTATCAAAACAAATAACACTCTATTTAATTCATTAAAATTACACAAGTTTAGGGGATAAATCCCAACAATCTCCCACTTAACCTAATGCTTGTGGAGTATTAAAACATTACAGTAATGTAACAATAAACTAGGGCATTTAAACCCCATTGTACAAAATACTCCCACTTGCCCTAGTTGGGAAGGCTTGTAAACCTAGACCTTCTAGTTGACTCTCAAATACTTTAGCGGTGATAGCCTTTGTAAAATGATCAACAATGTTATGCTCTAAAGGCTATCTTCGTGACAATCACGTCTCCTCTATGCACAATCTCCCGGATGAGATGATACTTCCGCTCTATGTGTTTTTCCCTCTTGTGACTTCTGGGTTCCTTTGAATTTGCCACTGCACCACTGTTATCGCAATACAGTTTGATGGGCAAAGTCATATTTGGAAGAACTACCAAATTTAGCCTGAATTTCCTTAACCAAACGGCCTCCTTAGCTGTTTCACAAGCTGCTACATATTCAGCTTCCATGGTGGAATCAGTGATGCATCTTTGCTTGACATTTTGCCATACTACAGCTCCTCCGTTAAGAGTAAATACTGACCCTGATGTAGATTTTCGAGAATCTTTATCAGTCTGAAAGTCAGAATCCGTGTATCCTATAAGGATCAAATCCCTAGCCACATACACAAGCATGTAGTTCCTTGTTCTCCGAAGATACTTAAGCATTGTTTTAACCGTTGTCCAGTGTTCAAGTCCTGGATTGGATTGATACCTACTGACCATCCCAATAGCAGAACTGATGTCGGGCCTAGTAGACAACATGGCGTACATCAGGCTCCCAACAGCCGATGCATAAGGAATCTGTCTCATATCTTCAACTCCTTGAGGTGGCTTAGGACACTGTTCGTTAGACAAATGGATTCCATGTCTAAAAGGCAACAAGCCCTTTTTGGAATCTTGAATCATAAACCTTGACAACACTTTGTCTATGTAAGATGCTTGAGACAAGGCTAGTGTTTTATTCTTGCGGTTTCGGACAATCTGGATCCCAAGAACAAACTGCGCATCACCCAAATCTTTCATTTGGAATTAAGTATCTAGTCATTCCTTGATGTCAGTAATGATGGAGATCTGATCTCCTTGAGCAGCAGAAACGTGTTTGGGATCTTAATTACTTGATTTTTTTGCTTAAAACAAAAACCAGTACATTGACCAAAAATACAAAACAAGCATGGTATTTCTAATCCTATCAGGCATGGATTAATTGCATACATGCAAACATATGTTAAGTTCAACAATTAAACTGAAGGGAAGAAAAATACCTTTGTAGTTTCAACTTGCAGCAACTCCTTGCTCCAAATAAGACAGCAACACAGGAACTTCCACGATGCTTCTCTGTTTTCTTCAATTGGACAACACCACGAGGAAAACCTTCTATCCTATAAGATCTTAGAACAAAAACCTTTGTGGGAAGGTTTCCAACATTTGGAAGATGAAGGGAATTAGAACATTGAGAGTGAGAGAGAGACTTCTTCTTCTGTAAGTTCAATATGATTGATCGATCAATCCAACTGAGCAACCTCCTTCTCCCTGTTAAACTGTCGATAGGGAGAAGGGGAAGAGTAGTGGGGAACATGTCTGGATGACATGTTCCCTCATTTATTATTAAAAAAATAATAATAATAATCATATAATTAAATCAAATTTAATTATTCATTTAAATCATATTTAAATAATACAAATTAAATATCAATATTTAATTTTGATTAAATCCCATTTAATCATATTACACCTTTAATCTACATTTTAATGTACAACCAGTGCACATTAAATTTTATCCTATAGTTTTCAAATGTGAATCATATTCACATTTAATATAATATTTGAACTCTTTCAAATATTCAATTCTCTCATATAATTTAATATGAATCATATTCATATTAAATTTGTAATATATAGATCCAAAATTATATATTATATTGTATCAATATACATTAAGTTTATTCCCTAATGAATTTGAACATTTCAAATTTAAATGATCTAAAAACCCTTTACGAGCTATAAGGTGAACCTAATAGACCTACAGATCAGAAGCTCCAACGATACGAGATTGCTCGGTTAATCTCATTAACGTCCCAATCAACATTCGTTAACTGCGGGAACACTCCATTAAAGTTCCACAGTTGCACTCTTCTCACTGCAGATATATTTCTGTGTCCATGGATATTGACCAATAACAACAAGTCAATCCTTCACGAATGTTCGTAACACCAGCTGGGCCAAATTACCGTTTTACCCCTGGGTTACATCTTGTGCCTTAAGTACCAGTGCTCCTCTAATGAACAATTTGTTTGTGGTCCTACCAACAAAAAGAGTCCCTCTCGGGCTAATGAGCGGGATGGGCTCTTTCTTCAAGTCCCAGAGACACCACGTAAGGGAACATTCCTCTACTTACCCTAGTAGGCGGGAAGGAGTAAATTCCATCTTGCTAAGTTAAGTCCCCAGCCGCTCACTCGGTCTTGTCCCCAAGTAGGTTGGCATATTGAGTGGGCGAATCTGGCCACTCTCACCCATACTAGTCAAAGGACAATCCCTCGCGAACAGGAGTTCGTACCCTGCTCAGGATTGAGATCAAGTTGCCTAGGTCATTCTAGTGAAATAGAAACCTAACTAGTCAACGAAGTTACAACTAGAAGTTACTATTTCGTGGTCCGGTCTTATGTAATCTCATTACATAGGATATCCCAACTCACATTTCATCTACACGAACACGTTAGGATCATAGTGTTTGTATCAAATACAAAGTGGGCCACATCCATATTTTAACCAGGGTAAGGTACCCAAACCTTATCCCCTAAGTATAGACCCTTTAGGTTGTATCTCGAACCGAGATCCTTTTTATGTACATTACATTGAGTTAAAGATTCATTTAACAGCCTTGGATGTTTCGTTTATTAGATTTAGGGTTTTAAATAAAGGGAAACTCGTAGATAACGAACAATAACACTTTATTGAAATAATAACACTTTATTACATTAATTAGAACATAATTACAAACTAGGAGTTTTAGGGCACAAATCCCATCAAACTCCCACTGGAACTAAAACACTAGTGGGGTACATCATAATCTAAAACAGTAGAAATACAATAAACTAGGGCATCCATATACCCCATTACATATCTCCCACTTGCCCTAGATTAGCCTATGTACATATCTTGTAGACCCAGACTTTCTAGATGACCGTCGAACACTTTAGCCGTGAGAGTCTTTGTAAACGGATCAGCAATATTGTGCTCCAACGCGATCTTCGTGACTGTCACCTCTCCTTGTTGCACTATTTCTCGTATCAGGTGATACTTCCCTCAATGTGCTTACCTCGCATATGGCTGCAAGGTTCCTTCGAATTGGCTACCGCACCACTGTTGTCACAGTATAAGGTGATGGGAGATTCAATATTTTGGAACAACTTCCAAACCAGTAAGGAATTTCCTTAGCCAAACAACCTCCTTAGCTGCTTCACAAGTAGCGACATACTCAGCCTCTATTGTGGAGTCAGCGATGCATCCTTGCTTGATGCTTCGCCATACTATAGCTCCCCCGTTAAGGGTGAAAACTGATCCCGATGTTAATTTTCGAGAATCCTTATCGGTCTGAAAATCAGAATCAGTGTATCCAGTAACCGAGAATCCTTATCGGTCTGAAAATCAGAATCAGTGTATCCAGTAAGTATCAGATCCTTAGACCCATACACAAGCATATAGTACCTCGTTCTCCTTAGATACTTGAGGATATTTTTAACTCTTTTCTAGTGGTCTAACCCTGGGTTGGACTGGTACCTACTGACTATTCCCACTGCATAACAAATGTTCGGCCTCGTGCACAACATAACATACATTAAGCTACCTTCTTGAGGTGTCTTGGGACATTGTTCCCTAGACAGATGAACTCCGTGCCTGAAGGGTAATAAGCCCCTCTTGGAATTCTGCATCGAATATTTGGAGAACATTTTGTCGATATAAAACGCTTGAGACAGTGCTAGCATTCTGTTCTTGCGATTTCAAAAGATCTGAATCCCAAGAACATACTGCGCCTCTCCTAAATCTTTCATTTGGAATTGGGTCGCCAACCAATTCTTTATGTCAGTTAAGTATCGTACATCCTTCCCAATGAGTAGGATATCATCCACATAAAGTACTAACAAAGCTACTTTGTCGTTGACGATCCTCTTGTAAACACAAGGCTCATCAACGTTTCGGTCAAAGTCGTAAGACTTGATCGCTGTATAAAATCTTATATTTCAAGATCTTGACGTTTGTATCAATCCATAAATGGATCGATTAAGCTTGCAAACTTTTTGCTCCTGACTTTGGGCTATGAACCCTTCGGGCTGAGACATATAGATGCTCTCGTCAAGATTACCATTCAAAAAGGCAGTCTTGACGTCCATTTGGCAATATTCATAATCATAAAACGCGGTTATGGACAAGAATATCCTTATAGACTTCAGCATAGCAACAGGGGAAAATGTTTCTTCATAGTCAACTCCTTCCCTTTGGGTAAAACCCTTTGCTACAAACCGAGCCTTAAAGGTCTGTACCTTTCCGGTTGCATCTCTCTTTCTTTGATAGATCCATTTACACCCTATGGGTCTAACCTCTTCAGGTTGGTCTACAAGTTCCCATACTGAATTGATGTCCATTCACTGCATTTCAAGGTCCATGGCTTTGATCCATTGGTCCTTGCTATGTCATTCATTGCCTGTTTATAAGACAATGGATCTTCTACGCCGTCATCAGGTATGACAACTTGAGTTTCAGATAAACCCAAGTAGCGGTCAGGTTGGGAAACAACCCTCCCACTGCGTCGAGGCATTCCCAACGATTGAGAAGGACGAGACTGACTTTAGGTGTTGACTCTTCCATCAACTCTTGATGAAGATCCAGCTTCATCAACAACTCTTGTTGGTACACGTGTAGCTTCATTTAGTACTAATTTACTACGTTGTTTGTGGTTCCTCATGTGATCTTCTTCCAAGATCGTGGCATTTGTCGATACAATCACCTTGCTTTCTTGTGGGTCGTAGAAAAGACCACCTCTCGTTTCTTTGGGATTGCCAACTAATGGGATTTTGAATTCCCGCAGCGGAAGACATTGTGAAACGTCGTTGATCCATTGTGTAATTCCTATCTTAAAATTGAATCTATCTCATAGATCCTAGGCTAAACATACAAAATAAAAGAGAAAATAGTAAGTATAATGGATACTAACCTCTTGAAGAACACTTCTTCAACGTTTTCTCCTTCTCCGGTCACGAACTCTATCGATCCAACGTTCTCCTCGAACACGAACCACGATCTGAACAGGGAGACACCTCCAAAATGTCTTATCGGTTGTTCTCGGCAGGTTGAGGGAGAGTGAGTGGGACTCCCTTTGATTTTGGGTGAGGAGAAAATTTTAGGGAGATGAGAGAATTCTAGAGAGAATTGCCTTGCTCTCTTTGGATGAAAATCCAAAAAAATGGCAAATGGCCTTCCAAAGGCTTCTCACCAAGCCTTTAAATAATGGTGACATGTGGAGTTAACATCTCCACCAAATCACCATTTTACCACAACTATATAATATACAAATCATATTTGCATATTATATAATATAAGGTATCTTATACCTTATTATACAAATCTCATTTGCATAAATGTGGAATTATAAATTGAATCACATTCAATTTAATTTCTCTCAATTCAATTTCTCCAATTAGCACTAATTAATCAATTAGGTTATACTATAATTTATTATGAATCTCATTCACATCAAATTATATATTATGTCATCTATATCTCATATAAACGACATAAATACCCAAATAATGAATTTGAACACTTCAAATTCACACCAAACTGTAAACCATCAATTTGTCCAATTTCAGCCAACTGAGAGACCTAATGGACCTACACGTGACGAGCTCCAATGATTCGAGAATAACCTGTCAAACTCTTTAACCCGATTATTCAACATTCATTAGCTACGGTAACACTACACTAAAGCCCGTGGCTACACTCTCATCACTGTAGGACAAGTTGTGTCCATCGATATAACCCATACCCATGAGTCAACCCTTCACAGGTTGTTCGTAGTCACAGCTGGGTCAAATTACAATTTTACCCCTGTGTCTACCTCTTTCTCTTTAAGTCCCATTTGCTCCTCTAATGAACAACTACGTTGCATGGTCCAACCATAAAAAACAACCCTCTCAGGCCAATGAGAGAGTGGGGCCCCATTGTTCAAGCCTTGGAGACAACACTCAAGGGAACAACCCCTCTACTTTCCCTAAATTAGGAACGAGTGAATTCCTTCTTGCCTAGTCAAGTTCCCAGCTCCCCACGTGGTCCTGCCCCTGAGAAGATATGCATATTGGGCGAGCAACAATGGCCACCCTCACCCGTAATAGTCAAAGGACAGACCCCCGTAGAAAGGAGTCCGTAACACGCTCAGGATTAAGGTCGAGTCACTAATGGTCATCTATGAATTTATTAGCTCCATACTGTTAACGGTGTTACATCAGTAAGTCTAATAATTCACGGTCCAGTCTTGTACAATCTCATTGCACAGGATGCCCCCACTCGCATGTCAACATCATGAACGAGTCAGATCACCTCGTTTGTATCTAATACAAAGCGGGTCGCATCCACAGTGTATTCAGGATTAAGTCTCCAATCCTATCCATATACTGTAGAGCATTCGGGTCATTAACTCGAACACGATACTCCCTGTTTGTCCACTACACACCGTTCAAGTTATTACTTCTCTCATAACGCAATGACCTTGTAGCTTAGTTTATTGGATTAAGTTTATGAAAAATGCGAGACACGAAGTTTAAATAAATAACTCTTATTTATTACACAATGTTGAAATATTACAAACTACACGAGATGAGGACATACATCCCAACACCAATAAATTGGCACAATCTTGAACGAGGTTCCAGTTTCTTTGGGTTTGTCACGAGCACGTGTGCAAGACAACCCCAAATCCTGAAGTGTTGTAAACTAGGTCTACGCCCCTTCTAAAGTTCAAAAGGTGTTTCTGAAACACATTTTGATGGAACACTGTTCAAGATTTGAACTACAGTCTCTACTGCGTATCCCCAAAACGAGGCAGACAATTGAGCATAACTCATCATATAACGAACCATGTCTAACAAGGTTTTATTTCTCCTTTATGACACACCATTTTGTTGTGGTGTATTTGGTGCTGAGAGTTGATATTTGATTCCATATTCTATCATATAGTCCTGAAATCTCAAATCCATATACTCTCCACCTCGATCGAATAGAAGTGTTTTAATGGTTTTTTCTAATGCATTCTCTACTTCTGTCTTATACTCTTTGAACTTTTCAAGAGCTTCAGACTTGTGATGCATTAGGTATAGATAACCATACCTCAAATAATCATCTATGAAAGAGATGAAATATTCGCACCCTCCTCGAGCTTTCACATTCACTGGCCCACAAAGATCCGAATGCACAAGTTCTAGGGGCTCTACGACTCTGTAACCTTTTTCAGTAAAAGTTCGCTTGGTCATTTTACCTTCCAAGCAAGATTCGCAAGGTGGTAAAGAATCATCTTCTAACTTGTTTAGAAGTCCATTCTTAGAGAGTCTCTCAATCCGGTTGAGATTAATATGACCAAGCCTAAGATGCCATAAATAGGTATTATTGTTTGGAGAAATTATTTGCCTTTTATTTTGGGTGTTAGCATTTTTTAAACATCTCATGATTTAAAATTGTTTTCGTTTTGTTCGGTTTCAGCACATACAAGCCATTTTTCAATTTAGCAGAACAAATATTGACACCTTCTTTCAAAATCAACGCTTCATTAATTGAAAAAGAAATACAATATCCAAGTTCTATTAAAGAAGAGATAGAAATTAAGTTCCTTTTAAGATTAGGAACTATATATAGATTTTTCAATAAAAGAAATCTATCTCCGAAAAATAACTTGGCATCTCCCACTGCACGTTTCTTGAAATGAAGAACAAACGTGATTAGTGGCTCCTGAATCAAGTATCTAGGTAAAATCATTATTTTCCACTAAACATGTTTGAAGAACAAGTAAATCTAATTTACTTTTCTTCTCTTTGAGCTCAGCAAGGTATTTTGGGCAGTTTCGCTTCCAATGCCCATCCACGTTGCAGTGGAAACATTTTCCTTTATCTACAACCTTGGCTTTTCCCTTGCCTTTGTCAGCAGCAGGTGTCTTCCCTTTTCCTCCTATTTTCTTCTTTTGGGTCTTCTTAAGCCCAAAAGATGAGCTACAGGACTTACTCCCAGAGGATGAACCCTTCTGGAACCTACCAGAACATCTCATGTCCCAATGGTCCTTAGCTACCGTTTGTTTGGTCAAGGATTTTGTTAACTAACTTAACTCATCCCGTAAATGTGACCCTACCATTTTCAGATCCAATAGGCCCAAGCCAACATGCTACTATTAAGAAAGACAACTTCTGGCAAACAACCTAAGAGACCCTATCCATTTATGGAGTTCGCGGTGTTCTGATCCCTATAGTCAGGCCCTCCGTAGGGTTTGGCTATTCCAGGACAACCTAGCAGGCGGACTATAGAAATCTCACGGTGCAACCTAATGAAGAAGACCGTAGGATACGTTGACACGCGTCCTGCTCCAATTTACTATGGATACTTCCCTCATTCACCTTGGTATGCAAACATATACCGTAGGGAGACGCCCTATTGACGCCACGTAGCCGAGCATGGAACTCACGGTGTAAACTCTTGAGGACGTGAGAGTAAACTCGATGCGAACATCTCGTTTTCTCCCACTGAAGTTCCTAAAATTAGGGTATAGTTTTAACTTAGTCGGATTCTGGCTAAAAGAATCTATCTAAGTCTATGCCTATTATAACTATTATAACTAGGTCTTAAAACCTTATGTCTAGGTGAATAAACATTTTAATTACCTAGAGATAAAATCGAACTAAGGTTAATTAAACTCAAGTTCCGGGTCAGTTCTCAGGTAGGAGGTGTTCCGTTAACTGTTAGCTTAAGTACCCCCATCCTTAGACAAAACTTCACCGGTAGAGTTACCTTATAACCAAAGTCTGAAAGCCCTACTATATTTTAAACTATTTAAAATACTACGTAAGACTTATTTATAATCCTATTATAAATTGAAACTTAGGTATAAATTAATTTTAAACAATTTAAAACTAATTAAATCTTAACCCAAGTTCCTATGTTTGCCTGCATTTCTTTATTATAGGTTTTGGTTTCTAAAACCCTTTAATTTATAACTTTTATAAATTTTAATAATTAACCTATGATAAAGAAACTATATTATAAATCCAACAATCAATATTCAAATTGGAATTATAAAAGGAATTCAACTAATTGAATTATAAAATTACTTAAACAAAATAACATTTATTTTAAACTATGTAATTTCATGTTCCATCCAACTTATTTTCCATATAATCTAATTATAACACTTATAATTAATTACTCATGAAAAAATTAAATTAGTCATGCATTCAACCATATTAATATAACATTTATATAAATAAAATGCATGAACATGCTTATCCTAAGGTGGGAATAATCTAAATGATATTCATAAAGATAAATAGTTGTAAAACCGGAATAATTTAGCCCCTAAAGTGCAAAAAAAATAAATTACATTAATTTATTTCATGAAACCGGACCAAAAGCACCCTGAACCGACCTTGAACCGCTCGAATCGGACCAAAAACAATTGAACCAACCGAACCGATCTGCAGCTGCTAGAATGCCCCACGGCGTTGCAACGCTGAGGCCAGCGTTGCAACGCCCGCTTCGTCGTCTTGCGCGCCTGGTATCGAGGTAGCGTTGCAACGCTGAGGGGCAGCGTTGCAACGCTGCTGACCCCTTGAACGCCGGCGTCGATAAGGAACGCTGGCATTGCGACGCCGTTCTTTAGCTTTGCAACGCTGCTGCTTCGCCAGCAGCTTTCTTCCACCAACACAGCAGCTTCAAACTTCAATTTCTCCGTCGATTCTCAACCGAAATGCATGAAATTGGTCCCGAACACTCGTAACTCACAGACTCAATTTTGCACTTTATGCCCAAAAACGCAGGGGCCTTTACATCCAATTTGAACAAAAATCGAAGTAAACTAAGGCCAAAACATTCCTAAACAAGTTTTACAGCAAACCAAATGCATTTCCCACCAAATCAATGCAATTTTGTTTCAAAACAAAACAAATCAAGCATTACTCTGATACCAATTGATGGAGATCTGATCTCCTTGAGCAGCGTAAACGTGTTTGGGATCTTAATTACTTGATTGTTTTGCTTAAATAAAAAACAAGTACATTGACCAAAAATACAGAACAAGCATGGTATTTCTAATCCTATTAGACATGGATTAATTGCATACATGCAAACATATGTTAAGTTTAACAATTAAACTAAAGGGAAGAAAAATACCTTTGTAGTTTCATCTTGCAGCAACTCCTTGCTCCAAATAACACAGCAACACAGGAACTTCCAAGATGCTTCTCTGTTTTCTTCAATTGGAAAACCCCACGAGGAAAACCTTATATCCTCTGAGATCTTAGAACAAAAACCTTTGTGGGAAGGTTTCCAACAATTGGAAGATGAAGGAAATTAGAAGATTGAGAGCGAGAGAGAGATTTTTTCTTCTGTAAGTTCAATGTGATTGACGATCAATCAAATTGAGCAACCCCCTTCGCCTGTAAAACTGTCGATAGGGAGAAGGAGAAGGGTAGTGGGGAACGTGTCTGGATGACACGTTCCCACATTTATTATTAAAATAATAATAATAATAATAATATAATTAAATTTAATTTAATTACTCATTTAAATCATATTTAAATAATACAAATTAAATATCATATATTTAATTTGGATTAAATCTCATTTAATCATATCACCCTTTAACCTATAGTTTTAATATACAACCAGTGCACATTAAATTTTATACTATTGTTTGCAAATGTGAATCATATTTCACATTTAATATAATATTTGAACTCTTTCAAATATTCAATTCTCTCATATAATTTAATATGAATCATATTCATATTAAATTTATAATATATAGTTCAAAAACTATATATTATATTGTTTCAATATACATTAAGTTTATTCTCTAATGAATTTGAACATTTCAAATTTAAATGATCTAAGAACCCTTTACGAGCTAGAAGGTGGACCTAATGGACCTACAGATCAAAAGCTCCAACGATACGAGATTGCTCGGTTAATCTCATTAACCTCCCAATCAACAATCGTTAACTGCGGGAACACTCCACTAAAGTCCCACAACTGCACTATTCTCACTGCATATATATTTCTGTGTCCATAGATATTGACCAATAACAGCAAGTCAATCCTTCACGAATGTTTGTAACACCAGCTGGGTCAAATTACCATTTTACCCCTGGGTTACATCTTGTGCCTTAAGTATCAATGCTCCTCTAATGAACAATTTGTTTGTGGTCCTACCAACAAACAGAGTCTCTCTCGGGCAAATGAGAGGGTTGGGCCCTTTGTTCAAGTCCCGGAGACACCACTTAAGCGAACATTCCTCTACTTACCCTAGTAGGCGGGAAGGAGTGAATTCCATCTTGCTAAGTTAAGTCCCCAGCCGCTCACTCGGTCTTGTACCCAAGAAGGTATGCATATTGAGTCAGCGAATCTGGCCACTGTCACCCATACTAGTCAAAGGACAATCTCTCGCAAACAGGAGTTCGTAACCTGCTCAGGATTCAGATCAAGTTGCCTAGGTCATCCTAGTGAAATAGAAACCTAACTAGTCAACGAACATACAACTAGAGGTTACTATTTCGTGGTTCGGTCCTATGTAATCTCATTACATAGGATATCCCCATTCACATGTCATCTACACGAACACGTTAGGATCACAGTGTTTATATCAAATACAACGTGGGCCACATCCATAGTTTAACCAGGGTAAGGTACCCAAACCTTATCCCCTAACTATAAACCCTTTAGGCTGTATCTCAAACCGAGATCCTTTTTATGTACATTACATTGAGTTAAAGATTCAATTAACAGCCTTGGATTATTCGTAGATAACGAAAAATAACACTCTATTGAAATAATAACATTTTATTACATTAATTAGAACATAATTACAAACTACGAGTTTTAGGGCACAAATCCCAACAAGTAAGATAACATACATCATTCCCAATGAGAAGGATATCATCCACATAGAGAATTAGGAATACGACAGAACTATTGATGATTTTCTTGTAGACATAAGGTTCATCATCATTCTGGTAAAAACCATAAGATCTGATTGCCTCATCAAATCTTATATTCCATGACCTAGAGGCTTGTTTCAGTCCATAAATTGGCATTTTAAGCCTGCAAAACCTTTTGCTCTTGTCCTGGTTCAATGAACCCTTTGGGTTGGTCCATGTAGATGTTTTCCTCGAGATTGTCATTCAAAAAGGTTGTTTTGACATCCATTTGCCATACCTCATAGTCATAATATGCGACAATGGTAAGAAGGATACAAATAGACTTTACCAGAGCAAGAGGTGAAAAAGTCTCCTCATAGTCAACCCCTTCAACCTGGGTATAACCCTTTGCTACTAGTATAGCTTTAAAGGTTTGCACGTTGCCATCTACACCACGCTTTCTCTTGTTGATCCACTTACAACCTATAGGTTTTACCCCATCAGGCTTATCTACAAGATCCCAAACAGAATTGAAGTACATAGAGTCCATTTGTTGGTCGATGGCTATGACTCATATGTCTTTGTCTTTGTCAACCTTTGCTTGATTATAAGTCAATGGATCCTCGCAGTTGTCATCTGGTATAACAACTTGGGTTTAAGCTAAACCATGTAACGGTCAGGTTGTATTACAACCCTCCCACTACGTCGAGGCATACTCAACTCTTTAGATGGACTCTCTTGACTAGACAAACTAGTATCAACAACTCTTGTTGACGTACTAGTGTTCTTATTAGGAACCATTGTTATTGTTTCGTCTAACTCACTCAACACTACTTTACTTTTTGGTTTGTGGTCTATTATGTGGTCCTCCTCCAAGAAAATGGCATTTGTCGACACAAAAACCTTATCTTCCTTAGGATCATAGAATAAACCACCTCTTGTTTCTTTTGGGTATCCTACGAATAGGCATAACTTTTAACGTGAATCAAACTTCTTTGGATTTGTCTGAAGCACATGTGTCGGACAACCCCATATTCTGAAGTGACATAAACTACCTTTACGTCCTTTCCAGAATTCAAAAGGTGTTTCAGAAACACTTTTGGAGGGCACATTATTCAAAATGTATAATGCAGTCTCCACTACGTAACCCCAAAAGGAACTAGGGAGATGAACATAACTCATCATTGATCGAACCATGTCCAACAAGGTTCTATTTCTCCTTTATGATACACCGTTTTGTTGTGGTGTGCCAGGAGCTGAGAGTTGGGATGTAATTCCATGTTCTATCATATAGTTCTGGAATTTTAAATTCATGTACTCTCCACCTCGATCCGATCGAAGTGTTTTAACAGGTTTACCTAATTGATTTTCAACCTCAGTCTTGAATTCCTTGAACTTTTCAAGTGCTTCAGACTTGTGGTGCATTAGGTAAATATGCTCAAATCTAGAATAATCATCTATAAAAGAGATGAAATATTCATATCCTCCCCTGACTTTAACATTCATTGGACCACAAAGGTCTGGATGTATAAGCTCTAGAGGGTCTTTGGCTCTATAACCTTCTCCACTAAAAGGTCTTTTAGTCATTCTGCCTTCTAGGCATGATTCACATACTGGCAAAGAAATTTCTTCTAACTCAAGTTCGTTCTTTAAAAATATCTCAATCCTATTGAGATTAATGAGACTCAATCTTAGATGAAAAAAATGGGCATTTTCTTCAGGAGAAATTTTACGTTTCTTAGTTTGTGCGTTTGTAGTTTTAAGCAATTTAGTGTTCAAAACCATTTGACTAAGTTTGGCCTTAAAACATACAATCCATTTTGTAATGAAGTTGAACATATTTCTAAACCTTTCTTCAAAATAAGCACTTTATTCATAGAAAAGGAAACAAAAATACATTGTTATATAAGACAAGAAATGGAAATAAGGTGTCTAGTAAACTATGATATCACTAATATATTGTCCAACAATACATATTTCTTGCCAAAATAAAGCTTCATTGTGCCTACTGCTACAGCTGAGACGACTTCAACATTTCCAACCCGGAGCGTTATCTCTTCTTCAGTAGTCTGCTTTGCCAGAATCAATTCCACACGAAAGAAGAGCAAACATGATTAGTGGCGCCTGAATCAAGTATCCAAGTTGTTTTATCATTATCAACTAAACAAGTTTCTAGGAAAAGTAAATCATATTTACCTTCTTTCTTCTTTTCTGCAATGTACTTCAGACAGTTCCGGTTCCAATGCCCATCTTCGTTGCAGTGGAAACATTTTCCTTTGTCAGCAACGTCTTTGACTTTCTTGCCCTTCTGGGCGGTAGCTTTGTCAACCTCTTTCCCTTTACCAACCTTCTTCATGTTCTTCTTCTTTCCTCTCAGGTTAGATGAAGATGCCTGTTTCCCTTTACCAACCTTCTTCATGTTCTTCTTCTTTCCTCTCAGGTTAGATGAAGATGAAGCCACTGTTTTTGTCTCAGAGGTCGAACCTCTGTGATAACTCCTACTGGCAACAATTGCCTCAACTTTCGATCTCTGAATTTTCATCAAAGACTGAAAGGTTTGGAGTTCTTTCAGAAGGGAGGTAAGATTAAAAGTACACTTGTTCATAACAGCATTACTTCTAAACTGCAGGAAACTATCTGGAAGGGTTGCCAGAATGAAGCTTACTTGGCTCGACTCATCGATGGAAGCACCATTCGACTCCGTGATGTTAAAGTGCACCATCATATCTAGGACATGATCCCGAACAGAAGTACCCTCTAGCATCATCGAGTTGAATATGTACTATAGGGCATTATGTCGGGCCTGTGTGGACTGTTGTCCAAACATACCCTCGACAGAATCCATGATTTCCTAGGTGGTAATCATGCCCTCATGCTTCTTGGCTAATATGTCAGACATACTTGCCAGCATGTAGACCTTGGCCTTATCATTGGCCTTGATCCATCGACCATATGCATCACGAACGTTTCGTGACACATTCAAGGCTGGCACCTTAGGACACTCCTCAGTTAGCACAAACTTCATATCATCCACTACCAATATATTGTTGAGTTTGTTTTTCCATGTCATCATATTCTCTCCGGTTAACTTTTTCCCACCCAATAAGGAAATTATAGAGTTAGACATTTTTGCTGAAATTTACAAACAAACTTGAATGAGTTTCTTGCTATAACTATAATCCAATCATGTTTTAGCTAATTATCAAATGATTCCTAGGCCATTTATAATTTTCAATGATACTCCAAAAGTTTAGAATGTATGACACCGAAGTGTAATAAAAAACACTCTTCCTCTAGATCAAGAGACTCTTGACCAAAACCTAATACTAGAATAACTCTTATTTCTATTGGTTTTAGTTACCATTTTTTGGTCTGGATACATACACAACCTATGTACCCCGTCAGTGTAACCCTCTGTCTTTAGATCCCAGAGTCTCTATCCAATAAAATTCGCCGAAGGGAGGACTAGATTGAAAAATAGTCTAAGGAAATCTTTATCCCTTTCAGGTGTCTACTGTGTTCGATCCCCTATGATTAAGCCCTCCGAAGGGATTGTCTGGTCCAGGCGAAACTAGCAGGTTGACCATAGTGGTCTAACGGTGTAAACCGACAAAAGAGACCGTAGGTTTTGTCTTCACTAAACCTGTTCCCACTAACTAGAAGTATCCTCTCCATTCACCTTGATATTGACTCATACAAATACCATCCGAAGGGGGACGCTCCCGTTTGCACCACGAGGCCAAGTATGAGTCTCATGGTGTGAACTTCCCGGAGATAGCGTAGGTGGAAAAATATGTATCTCATAAACTTTTTCCTCCCACTGAATACTTTCAATTTTATCGGAATCTTACTTAGGCTTAAACCCGACTAATGGTTTTACCTAACTCTATCAATATAACTTTTATATTGATAATCAATATAACTCTTATATTGATTTTATCCTAATTTTGTTAATATAACTCCTTATATTAAACTTAGGATTTCTAGTTTATTAACCCTTTAATAATCTCGTTGATGCTACTGTAATTTATAAAACTCTCTGATTAAATTTCACTCCAAGGTCAGTTACCAGGTAGGGGTATTCCGTTTCCGTCAGCCTAAATACCCTAGCCTCGACAGAACTTTCCTTAGATAGAGTTCCTCTTTTAATCAAAGCTTATAAATTACTTGGTTCCTAATTCTAATCTAATTAGAATTAGACAACCTAAGGTCTATTATTTCCAAGTTCTAAACACATTAAAACTAATAATTAACCTTAGGTGGCATGCATACTATGTTATAGTGTTTGATCATTCATCACATGAATAATAAGACATTCATAGCATATTCATCTCATGATATATAATGGATGTCAATGTTGTCCATAAATTAATTTAACAACTTTATATTAATTAATCATGCAAACTATCTAATATAACTCCTTATATTATAAATGATGCATAAAAATGGTTAACCTAAGGTGAGATTTCTAAAATAAAAGCATACTTTATGCATGGCAATAATTACACAACAATTGCATAATTAAAATAGCAAAATTAGACCATTGGCACCGTAATTTTAATTTTAATTAATATAATTTTATTATATTACTTAAAATTAATTAATTAAATAAAAATTAAATATAATATATTTAATATATAATTAAAAAAATGTTTCTGCCCGTTGTTGCTTTGCGTGAGACGTCTCTGGCATTGTAACGCTGATAGCAGTATTGCCACGCTGCTTCTTGTCGTCTTCTGCCAAGCGTTGCAACGTTGTCGTCTCCTGCGCGCTCCTTCCGCAAGCGCAGCGTTGCAACGCTGCACACAAACAACATATGAAATCTTCTATTCCAAGCTCGTTTACGCTCTGATCTTCTCAGCAACTACCTTGCCTCGATCGACACAGACTTACAGACTCGATTTACAATTCAATTTTCCAAAACACCGGGCCCTTTGCATTGAACGTTTCAATGGAAATTGTAAATCTAAGTGCCAAACTTGAAACCATCTAATTTGCAAAACCGTTCATACATCTCATGCAAAAACAGTAAATCCCACCTTGTTCTTGAAAAATCAAGAACATAAATCAAGAACGCAATTGGGCTCTGACACCAATTTTAGGGAATCGAAGTCCCACAGCGAAAGCGATTGCGAATCGCGCGCTCTTGATTTAGTTACATCGATTAATTCAAAAACAAATATAACTAGATTAAGCATATGAATATAATGGGCAACAAGAAAGTTACCATTGAAGAACCTTTCGTCAAGTGCTCCTCTCTCCCACGATCACGATCTCAGCAATAGGAACACGAACGTACAAAGACACGACCACCGGATCTTCTCCGTTCTTCTCTAGGTAAGGGAGGAATGTGGGTTCCCTTTAGGAGAGGCGAGGTATTTTGTAACAGAGATGTGTGTGTCTTGGAACCTTTCCAACAACACAACAAAGAGCTTGTAATTCCTTAACCTAGTTGCATCTCATGCAACCATATATAAAAAGAAATAGGATGGAAATGACCATCATACCTACAATCAACTCGTTGATCCAGTTAATCAAAATTCATTAACTACAAGTCACTCCACAATAGACTTGTAGCTGCACTCTCCTCACTGTAGATATCATTGTGTCCATTGATATAGTCATTACCCATGAGTCGACCCTTCACAGGTTACTCGTAATTACGGCTGGGTCAGATTATCGTTTTACACCTGTGATTACCTCTTTGCTCCTTAAGCACAACTGATTCTCTAATGAACAAAAAGTCTAAGGTCCTACCTTAGACTCATACCCCCATATAGGGAGGGCCCCGTTGTTCAAGAACTGGAGTCAGTGTAAACCCGAGATCTTTCTTTGGAACTTTCTTATTATCAAACAACAAAAAGAAAGAAGAAATGAATGTTTAAAACTTGGTTTCCCATGTTTTAAAAAGAAAAGTAATGAAGTGAAAGACAAAAGGAAAACAAGGAAGAAAAAGTTTAAACCATTTTGGTTTGGTTTGCTTTTAAACACAAAAGAAGAAAAGGAAATGAAACAAATGTTTTATATTAAGTTATTTTGGTTTTGTAAAGAAAAGAAAAGAAAGAAAGAAGATAAAGGAAAGAAAAGAAAAGGAAAAAGAAATGAAAATATCAAAAGTGCAAAAAGACAAATGGATGCTTCTTCCACCGATTGACTTTTTTTTAAAAAGAGTTTCTCTCCATTTTCTTCTCTTTCATCACAAACCAAGCTGAAATTTCGTGGTTGAAGGAGAAAGGAAGAAGAAGGAGGCCATTTTTGGTGATTTTGGGCTGGAGTTGCAGAAGGAAAGAGGAAAACTCAAGGGAATTCATTTTTACAGCAAGGAAATCAACTCAGACAAGCTCTGATTTTCTGTTCATCTCGAGCTCCACAAGAAGAGGTAAGAGTTGAGCTTTTGTTTCATGAAATTTAACTAATATTTGAACAAAATTCGTGAAGGAAGCTCGAGCCAATTCTGAAGTTAAGTTGCTGTTTTGTTAAGAGGAAAGCAGAAGACAGAAATTTGTTGTCAAATCCGAGAGGTCACTGATGTTTTTGTTGTTTTGATCTCTATACTTGGAGTTACAAGCTCTAATTGGTATGGTTCGAAAGCTTATTCCATTTCCTACAGGTTTTGTGAAGGAATCGTGAGAAGACAATGATTGGAAGATGTTGTAATCTTCAGGTTAAGATTCGGGTTGCAGCAGGAAGTGAAATCTGGAACAGCAGCAGAATCAATTTAGGGGTTAAGCTTCTGAGATAATTTCTAACCAATACGTTAGGAATCTCATTTTCATGTCTTCATAAGAGTTTTAGAGGGTTCAAAAAGGAAGAGTTTGGTATAAAGTACATTCTTTTTGGATAAGAAATGAATAAGTTATGGCTGTCTGAAAACAGGGCAGAAAATCTGAAAATGCTGGAATTTTTTAAAGTGTGTTTTCTTGTAGTTTTAGGGTTAAAAACCATGAGCTCGAGGTTCTAATACATGAATTTGGTTTGTTTGACAGGCCAAGAGCAAATAGGTCGAGTGTACGGGCTAAGGTTCTAGTTAAAGCACTGTGAGTGATAAAACGAACTTCAAAAGTGTATATATGCTTGAATTATGTTCAAGAAATGCAAGTTTTGCTAGAATAAAAGTTTTCAATGCATTATGCTTTCTTTTGAACACATGTTTATGAGTATTCATGTTTTCCTAGAAATGTTTCAAGTGTTCATTGTGACCCTAAAAGTCTTTATAAAGTTTATACATGAGCATATGTTCAATGGTTGCCAAAATTTATGGAAATGTTATGATTTCAAGCAAGCATGTACTAGCAAGTATGTTTTAAACTTTTCCAATTTTATGAACAAGCTGAGTAAGCTTGAGTTTATGAAAGAAAAGATAGGCAGGCATGTTCAAATGTTTTCATGTGAAATTCTGAGATATTGAGCCCGAGGCTTTATGGTACCGTGTGCACACAGGTCTTATGTTGTTGTCGACGTTGAGTGTACTCCGTGACAACAGTTACTGTCGTGAGTGTCTTTGGCGGGCCCCCACTACGACAAAGACGATGGGAGTCTTTGGCGGGCCCCACTACATGGTAGAGTAAACGTTGGTTGTACTGGGCGTGCCCTACACAACGTGGATTGTGAAATGTTTTTAAAAGAGTTTATTTCATTTACATGCCTTACGAGATTTGATGATATACTTGTTGGTTTTCTGAAAGTCTATTATGATTCCACGTTTACTTTCAATGCTTGAATACAAATGCATATGCTCATAGTTTTCAGGTCACATGTTTTACATGTTATAGATATTAAACACAGTCACTCACTGAGCTTCATAGCTCATTCTTTCTATGTTTTCAAACTTTTCAGGTAGAGATCGAGCTCCTGGCACCTGAGTTACTGCCATAGTCTGCTAAAGCTTCATAAGTTAAATACTTTGTACGTGGCTGGTTTTGTCTAGCAAGTCTCTATGTTTGTAAATTATTTTGAGAGGACTTTGGAGTTATAGTTGTTTGTACATTAGAGGTTGTATAAACACTGGTTTGTCTTGTGTTGGTTCTGGTGCACTAGACTTTTAGTTTCCAAGAGAGACTTGTGAATGGTTACTCCTAGTATATGTTTAATAGTTGTCCAATTTCCGCTATGTCATGTTTAAGTGTTCCATTTTTGAACATAGTATGTTTATCAGGTGAATCAGGGTCAACAGGTATTGTTAAGAGACAAACAATGTCTGTTGGCTTCACGCCGCCTTTCGTGCTGAGTTAGCAGGTAGTTCGGGAGGGGGTGTGACAGTCAGTGTAGGAATGAGTGAGTATCATCTTGCACAGTTAAGTTCCCAGCTACTTACGAGGTTCTGTCCCTGAGAAGGTAGGCTTATTGAGTCGGCTACAGGCCACTCTCACCCATACTAGTCTAAGGACAAACCCCTAGAAGCAGGAGTTCTTAACTTGCTAAGGATTTCGGTCGTGTCACTAATGACCATCTATAAATTACTAGTGTTATGCTGTTAACAGTGTTACACTGGTTAGACAAATAATTTGCGATCCAATGTTGTATGAACTCCTCATACAGGATCCCCCACTCGCATGTCAACTACCTCATTTGTACTAATTACAAAGTGAGTCGCATCCATGGTGTTACCAGTATGAGGTTTCCAACCTTATTCTTATACCATAGACTATTCAGGTTATATTCTTGAACTCAACCCAAATAGTGTCCACTACACTGATGTTCAAGATAAATGTTATAACCTTGGAGCTTAGTTTATTTGATTTATAAAGCAAGAATGTAATTCTAACAAAACAAATAACACTTTATTTAATTGATCAAAATTACACAAGTTTAGGGTATAAATCCCAACAAGATTGTCAGGTGATATGATTTACGAGTTAATAGTTTTTTGTTTAAACTCAATCACTCACTGAGCTTCATAGCTCATTCTTTAAGTGTTTTCCCCACTTTTCAGGTTGAGATCGAGCTCCCTGTGCCTGATATCCTGCCATAGTCTGCTGGAAGCTCCACGAGTTTGGTATTTTGTATGTGGTTGGAGTTGTATAGCAAGTCTATATGTATTGTAGGAGGACTATGTAGTTATTTATGTGTACATTCTAGGTTAGGCTGTGTAAACCATGGTTGGGTATGTTTTTGGTTGTGATGCCCTTACCCATTCTAGTTTCAAGAAAGACGTAAGAAGAGTGTCTCCTCACGTATGTTTAGTAGCTGTCTAGTTTCCGTTGTTTTATGTTTAAAGTGTTCCATATGCAAGTCTAGTATGTTTATCTGGTATAACAGGGTCAACAGGTATTGTTAAGAGGTAAACAATGTCTGTGGGCTTCACGCCGTCTTCCGGGCTAAGTAGTGAGTAGTTCGAGAGAGGGTGTGACAACTTGGTATAAGAGCAGTTAGCTCCATGGGAATGAGACAGAGCAAGTTAGTTCTAGAATAAACTAAAAATTAAATAGCAAGTTATTCAGTAAATTGAAAAGAACTAGCATAGCATATCCAAGTAAGGATAATAGTAAGTCCAGTCAGGACTAGAATGTGAACAGAAGTCTAGAATTGTTCATTTGAGTTAAGTATTCATTACATGTCTAGTATGTTGATATGTTATAGAAGTCATGCCACGACGAACTAGCAGACGATGCAGGCAGGATCAGGACGGGACGCAGGATCCTACCCAAGCCCAATCTGAGGGGGGATCTAGTGCCCCGGGAGTTCAGATAGAAGCCAGAATAAAGTAGCATGCTAATTCCTCATAGCATGCAGGTAAGCCATATAGAGTAGGGCTAAGTGATCCAGACAAGACATATAAAATAGATCACCTAAAAGAATTTGAGCCACAGTGTTTCAGGGTTTCATAGATCTAGCTGACATTGAGGTTTCGTTGGATATGCTTGAGAAATGTTTTGATGTGATGATTTGTTATGAAAAGTGGAAAGTCAAGTTGGTCACATTCTTGCTGTTGAAGGACGCAGAAGGATGATAGAAACCAATATTAGCCAGGTGTAGAGATGCACGTACTTTAGACTGGCAAACTTTCAGAAGCATATTTGAAGACAAGTATTAGCCTATCACGTACCGCGAGGCAAAGATGGATAAATTTGTAGAATTTTAAGCAAGGGTCACTTTCAGTGGCTGAGTATGAGAGAAGGTATACCGAACTATCACGATATGCTGATGTGATTGTGGCATCTAAGAGTGACAGGTGTAAAAGGTTTGAAAGAGGATTACGTCCTAAGATACGTACCCAGTTACAACTATTGCTAAGTGGACTGACTTTTCTCAGCTAGTAGAGACTGCCCTACGTGTTAAGTAGACTATAGTAGAGGAGAAGTCAGTAGTAAAGCCTAGTTGTGGGGATTCAACAACAAGCAGTTTCTAAGGTCGTGAACAGAGGAGGTTCACACCTAGAGTAAATGTTCAAGTCGTCAAGACTTAAAGAATCATCGGGATCATTGTCTTGTTGGTATTGATGTGTGTTACCAGTGTGGACAGCAGGGAATTAAAGAGGGATTGTCCACAGTTGAAAGCACACTCACAGAGGACAAGGGAGCGGGGTCCCAGAAAGTTAGGCAGGCGAGAGTTCAAGTAGCTGCAAGAGAAGGCACTAGCTGTGCTAGACACAAGGGAGTTGTAGGGAATTAAGCAACAGGGGAAAGTCAATGCTAAGACTCATCAATAAATGGATGATCCTCCAGATGTGTTACTGGTACGATTACTATTTGTAATGTACCTGCCTATGTTTTAATAGATCCAGGTGCTATAAATTTCTTTGTTTTTAGTATGTTCAGTTGAATGGGAAGCTAGAACCATTATGTAAAAGGTTAGGTATATACACTTTAGTTTGTGATGTGTTACTAGTCAATGTAGTGTTGCGGGACTGTGAGGTCTTAGTATAAGGTCTCAATATGTTAGTTGATCTTATTCCACTAGACTTGAGGTGTGAGATGCAATCTTAGGGATGGATTCCTTAATTATTTATTATGCTTCCATGGATTGCCATGGAAAAGAAGTGATATTTAGGAAACCTGGGTTGCTTGAAGTGATTTTTAGGAGTGAAAGGAAGATAATTTCTACGAGTTTCATTTCAGCATTAAAAACTGAAAAGTTGTTGAGGAAAGGTTGCACTGCGTTTCTTGCACATGTACTAGAGGTGCAGGAGGAAAAGCCAAAACCAGAAAATGTTCTTGTTATGAATGAATTTCTTGATGTTCTTCCAGCACATCTGTCAGGGTTGCCACCTAATAGGGAAGTTGAGTTCACTATTGAATTGCTACCAGGAACACACCTATTTTGCAAGCGTCGTATAGAATGGCTCCAAGTGAGCTCAGAGAGCTGAAGATGAAGTTACAAGAACTAGTTGATAAGGGATACATCAGACCTAGTGTATCACCTTGGAAGAGCTCCAGTGTTATTTCTGAAGAAGAAAGATGGTTCCCTTAGACTATGCATTGATTATAGACAGCTAAACAAGGTCACGATACATAACAAGTATCCTTTACCCCAAATAGATGTCTTGTTTGACTAGTTACGAGGAGCATCAGTGCTTTCTAAGATTGATTTAAGACCACGATACAATAAGTTAGTGGCCAGGGAATCAGATATTCCAAAGACATTATTCAAAATGAAGTACGAGCATTGTGAGTTTTTAGTAATGCCATACGGTTTAACAAATGCACTAGCAGTTTTCATGGACCTCATGAACCGATTTTTCCACCAGTATATGGATCAGTTTGTGATAATATTCATTGATGATATACTAGTTTATTCGGTTGACAGGAAAGCCCATAGGAACATATGAGGATTATTTTACAAATAATACACGATAAACAGTTGTACGCCAAATTCATCAAATGTGAGTTTTGGTTGAATCAGGTAGTGTTTGGGGTAAGTTGTTTCAACACATGGAGTTAGTGTGGATCCGCATAAAGTGAAAGTTATGGTCAACTTAGAGAGACCAACTAATGCGACAGAAGTACGTAGTTTCCTAGGCTTAGCAGGATACTACATACGGTTTGTTGAAAATTTCTCATGATTAGCATTACCCTTAACAACTTTGACAAGGAAAAATGCTAAGTTTGAATGGTCAGATAAGTGTGAATAGTGTTTTCAGGAGTTGAAAACAAGTTTGGTGACTACACCTATTCTAACGCTTCCTATAAAAGGAAAAGAGTACGTGATTTACTGTGATGTTTCGAGGCAAGGATTAGGGTGTGTGCTCATGCAAGAAGGAAAACTGATAGCTTATGCGTTAAGGCAATTGAAAAAAAAAAACACGAGTGTAATTACCTAACCCACGATCTTGAGCTAGCAGCAGTTGTTTTAGCATTAAAGATTTGGAGGCATTATTTGTTTGGTGAGAGGTGTCACATTTACACAGATCATAAGAGTCTGAAATATATCTTTGATCAGAGAAAGTTGATTATGAGACAGAGAAGATGGTTAGAACAGATTAAAGATTATGATTGTACCATAGAATACCATCCAGGTAAGACGAATGTAGTAGCAGATGCATTAAGCAGGAAGTCGAGACTTTCGAGGGACGCCTTGTGTGCTATTCGGGCAACTTTTTTTTAAGTACTCTAAAGGATTCTAAGGCAGTTGTGACTACAAGTAATTCAGAGGGTCTTTTAGCTCAATTCCAGATCAAGTCTTCACTCGTAACAGAGATTATAAGAAGAGAACCAGAGAATAGTAACGTGCATAAAATGTTAGGAATGTCCAAACAGGGCCCAGAGGCATAATTTAGATTGAGAAGAGACGAAACCATAGTAAAGCAGAGAAGACTAAATATCCCAAGTATTAGTGAGCTTAAAGATGCTATTCTAGAGGAAGCTCACAATTTAGCTTACGTTATGCATCCAGGAAGCACCAAGAGGTATGAAACTCTGAAGGGGAATTATTGTTGGTCTACGATGAAACGGGAGATAGCTGACTATGTTGATAGATGTTTGACCTGCCAACAGGTCAAACCAGTTAGACAGAAGCAAAAAGAACTCCTTAATGTTTAGATTACCACGTACTTCAAGTGGACATGATGGTATTTGGTAATGGTGGATAGACTCACTAAGACAACACGGTTTATACCGATAAAATGGACGTATACACTTGATCAGCTTGTTAAGCTATACGTCGACAGAATTTTGAGTCAATACAGAGTGCCAGTGTCCATAGTTTCAGATAGGGACCAAGATTTACTTTTAAGTTTTAGCCTAGTTTACAGAAAGCTATTGGGACAAAGCTGAATTTTAGTACAACGTTCCATCATCAGACAAATGGTCAGTCAGAGAGGATCATCCAGACATTAGAGGACATGTTGAGAGCACGCGTCCTTCAATTTAAGGGATGTTGGGATACATACTTATCACTTATGGAGTTCGATTATAATAACAGCTAGCAGTCTAGTATTTGCATGGCACTACTTGAGGCTCTATATGGAAGACCGTGTAGAACGTCTATATGTTGGAACGAGGTAGGAGAGCGAAAGCTAATTGGTCCTGAGTTGGTGCAAGTTACGACATACAATATTAAGGGAATCAAGGAGAATCTAAAGGAAATTCGAGATTGTTAGAAGAGTTACGCTGATAAGCAACGAAAGGACTTAGAATTCCAGGTCGGAGATCAAGTTTTCTTGAAATTATCTCCATGGAAAGGTGTCCTTCAATAGGAAGGAAAGGTAAGCTGAGTCCTAGGTATATTAATATTTATCAAGTAACGGGACGAGTTGGGCCAGCAACCTACAAACTTGATGTTTTTCATGATGTTTTTCATGTGTCCATGATGTTTTTCATAACTATCTCGAGTACATGATGTTTTTCAATAGGAAGGAAAGGTAAGCTGAGTCCTAGGCATAACTATCTCGAGGACATGATGTTTTTCATGTGTACATGTTGAGGAAGTATATTCCAGATCCGACACATGTGTTGCAAGCACAACTAGTTGAGTTGAAAGAAGACATGAGTTACTTAGAGGATGTAGTTCAATCCTCAACAGAAAATAACAAGTTTTGAGGAACAAGACGATCCCACTTGTGAAGGTTCGTTAGAAACATCACGGAGTAGAAAAGGCAACCTGGGAGTTAGAGGACCAAATGAGGAGGAAGTATCCGATGATTTTCACTTAAAGACTACTAAATTTCGAGGACGAAATTTCTTAAGGGGGAGGTAAGTTGTAATGAAGGAGTTATGGATGTCTGAAGTCAGCGTATGGAATCTGTAAAATGCTGGACAATTTAATGGTGTGTTTTTTTTTTGTAATTTCAAGGTTTAAATTCATTGGCTCGAGGTTCTAATGCTTAGTTTTGGTTTGTTTGACAGCCCAAGATGAAATAGGTCGAGTGTACGGACCAGGGTTCTAGTTCTAACACTGTGAGTGACAAAATGAACCTCGAAAAAGGTTTATAGGCTTGTATTGTGCTTATGAAAATGCAAGGTTTGACTAAAACAAAATGGTTTCAATGCTTATTGTTTTTCTTTGAACACATGTTTATGAGTATTCATATTTTCTAAGAAATGATTTCAAGTGCTCGTTGTGAGTCTAAATGTCTTGATGAAATTTATATGTGAGCATATGTTCTTGATTGTCGAAATTTATGAAAATGTTATGATTTCGAGCAACTATGTACTAGCAAGTATGATTTAAAGATTTTCAGTTTTAATGAACAAGCTGAGTAAGCTTGAGTTTACGAAAGAAAAGACAAGCTTGCATGTTCAAATGTTTTTATGTGTTTTTATGAGTCTTGAATTAGTAAATGAATGAGACATTGAGGCCGAGGCAATATAGTACCGTGTGCACACAAGTCATTTTTTGTTGTCGACGTTGAGTGTACTCCATGACAACAATGTTGTCGTGAGTGCTAGGAGGACCCCACTACGACAAAGACGATGGGAGTGCTGGGCGGGCCCCACTACATCGTAGGGTAAACGTTGGTTGTACTGGGTGTGCCCTACACAACGTAGATTGTCATATCTTTTATAAGGGTTAATATTACTGATATTCCTTACGAGATTTTAACGACATACTTGCTGGTTTTCTGAAAAGTTATTATTATTACACAGTTACTTTTAACGTTTGATTACATATGCATATCTCATAGATGGTAAGGTGATATGATTTACGAGTTAATAGTTTTTTTTTTAAACTCAGTCACTCACTGAGCTTCATAGCTCATTCTTTCAGTGTTTTCCCCACGGTTCAGGTAGAGATCGAGCTCCAATTGCCTGATATCCTGCCATTGTCTGCTGGAAGCTCTACGAGTTTGATATTTTGTACGTGGTTGAAGTTGTATAGCAAGTCTATATGTATTGTAGGAGGACTATGTAGTTATGTTTGTGTGTACATTCTAGGTTGTGGCTATGTAAACCATGGTTGGGTATGTTTTTGGTTGTGATGCCCTTACCCGTTCTAGTTTCAAAAGACACTTAAAAAGTGTTTCTCCTTACGTATGTTTAGTAGTTGTCTAGTTTCCGTTGTTTTATGTTTAAAGTGTTCAATATGCAAGTATAGTATGTTTATCAGGTATAACAGGGTCAACAGGTATTGTTAAGAGGTAAACAATGTTTGTTGGCTTCACGCCGTCTTCCGGGCTAAGTAGTGAGTAGTTCGGGAGAGGGTGTGACATTACGGAGACAACCTTAGACATCCATCGATTGTCGATTACGTTGGGTTGCAGCGAAAGAAATCGAATAATACCAAAGGAGTTTGTTGTTTTGTTGACGGCGTTGAGACGCTGTTCTTCGGCGTCTTAACGTTGTCCGTGCGGTACCAGGCTGAGCTGCAGGTCAGCGTTGAAATGCTGAGGTGTTGGGCGCGCTGAGGACAACGCTGGACGTTGCAGGGTTGCAACGCTGAGTGCGTTGAGAAGCAATTTGCGGATGGTTCGCGCTAGACGTGTGTGAAGGAGCTTCAGCAATTGTGGGGCATTTTACTTTGTATTTTTAATTATTTATTTAATTTAGTCGTGTAAAATGTATTTATTAAATGAATTAAATTAATTTATATTAATGTAAAAGTTTTATTAATGTTAATTAATTCAATTAATGTCCTCAAAAAACCAAAATCGGTCCAATTTTTGCTATTTATTTATTTTATGCATGAGATGTATGAAATATTTATTCTATGTGCATAATGTATGTCATATAGATTTAAAATCTCACCTTAAGTTAAACATTTCATGCATCATGTTTATATTATAAGAGTTATAATATAAGGTTTGCATGTTTTAATTTATTTAATATAAGTGTTATATCTTTCAGATTAAAAGCAACACACGCATTTAATTCATGTGATGAATATATGTTATAGTATATTATTATTCATGTGATGAATGATCAAGCACTATGACATAGAATGCATGTAACCTAAGTTAATTATTAGTTTTAAAATTTTTAGAACTTGAATAATTAGACTTAAGTTTTCTAGTTCCAATAAGTTTAGAATTAGGAAATCAAATATGACCTTTGAATGGAGACTAATAAGTAGCTCTGTCTAAGGAAGGTTTTGTCTAATAAGTAGCTATGGATGGGGTATTTAAGATGACGCTTTGCGGAACACCCCTACTTGGGAACCGACCTGGGAGTGAATTAGGTCTAGAGATTCATAGGTTATATTATCGTGAGTGCCGTTAATTACATGTTGATTAATTTACTCACATAGACCTAAGTTTTTAATGTGATTATAGACTTAGGAATCCAATGTAAGAGTTATATTGGTAGACTTAGGGAAATATTGGCAGATTTATCTAGGTCAATCCCTATTAATATAAAGTGCTGAGTGGGAGGAAATAAAGTGTATAAGATACATTTCATTTTTCGACCACAAATTTCCGTAAAGTTCACACCGTGAGATCCATACTCGGACTCGTGGCGTAAATGGGAGCGTCCCCCTTCGGATGGTATTTGTATGGGTCAATATCAAAGTGGGTGGAGAGAGTACTTATAGTGAGTGGGACGGGACCTGTGAAAACGGGACCCACGGTCTCTTCTTTTGATTCACAACGTGAGACCCCTATGATCGGCCTGCTAGTTTGGCCTGGACCAGACAATCCCTTCGAAGGCCCTTGATCATGGGAGTCGGAACACCGTGAATTCCTGAAAGGGATACATCTTCCATGTTGGTTTTCTTTCTATGTTCACCCTTCGGTGGCTATTGTTTGGACGAATACTTGGAAACTTAAAAATTGAAGGTGACACTCACGGGATTCACAAAGAGTTAATGGATTCAGACCGAATAATTGTACTGAACACCTAATGGAATAAGAGTTATTCTGGTATTAGGGTATGGTCGAGAAATTCTCGTCCTATAAGAGTAGTGTTTCTGTTCACCCTTCGGTGGCGATCATTCTAAACCTTTGGGATATCATTGTAAATTTTTAATGACCTAGGGATCATCGGATAAATTCTTGCTAAAACTTGATTGGATTTGAAAAATAAAACTTCGAGACTGACGCAAAGTTTTTTACTTATTTTTTCAGCAAAATGTCGAACTTAATAATAGCCTTACTAGCTTCCGACAAATTAGTGGGAGATAGTTTCCAAACATGAAAAAATAATATAAACACAATTCTAGTAACTGATAACCTAAAGTTCGTGCTCATTGAGGAGTGTCCTCAAGTGCTGGGCTCGACCGCATCACGAAGTGGTCGTGATGCGTACGATCGATGGATCAAGGTCAATGAAAAGGCCAAGGTCTATATCATTGCAAGTTTGTCTGAAGTTTTGACAAAGGAGCATTACTTGATGGTCACCGCTAAGGAGATCATGGAATTCTTGCAGGAAATATTTGGACTGTAGTCCTTTCAGTTCCGACATGATTTTCTCAAACACGTCCTCAACGCGCGGATGAAAAAAGGGACGCCTGTCCGTGGACATGTTATGAACATGATGACCCACTTTAATCTGGTTGAGATGAATGGGGCTTCGATCGATGAGTCGTCCCAGGTCAGCTTTATTCTGGAGACTCTTCCGAAGAGTTTCCTTTAGTTTCGTACCAATGCTATTAGGAACAAAATTAGTTACACTCTGACCACCCTTCTTAATGAACAACAGAACTGCTAGTCCTTGATAAGGATCAGGACACTGAAAGCTGAGGCAAACGTTTCCTTCAGGTATTTTCACAGGGGTTCGGCCTCTAGGACAAAATCTGTAGGTCCTTCTCACCCGAAAGGGAAGAAGAAGAAGATGAAGAAGGGTAAAACTGACCTTGTTGTCGCCCAACAGGGCAAAAAGGTCAAGGAAGTTGCAGAGAAAGGAAAGTTTTTCCACTGTAATGGGGACGACCACTGGAGGCGTAACTGTCACAAGTTCCTTGCCGACAGAAGGAAAGAAGGTAAATATGATTTACTAGTAACTGAAACTTGTTTAATGAAGAGTACTGACTCTTCTTGAATATTGGATTCGGGTGCCACTAACCATGTTTGTTCTTATTCGGGTTGGATCTGGGGAGGTTGTCTCAGCTGCAGCGGTCGGAACGGTGAAGTTTTATTTTGGTGGGAAATACCTATTATTAGATAATATGTATATACTACGAGGGTTTACTAGAAACCTTGTTTCTATTTCCTACTTACTTGAACAATGTATCTCAGTTTCTTTTCCAGGGAATAAAAGCGTTCATTTTTAGAAATGAGAATTTTATTTGTTCTGCTTCGCTTGAGTCTAACTTGTAAGATTTTGAAACCTAATTCGGTCAAAAGTATTTTGAATACTTAATTTTTTAAAACGGCAGAAACACGAACTAAGAGATTAAAAGTTTGTCCTAAACAAAATGCCCGTATTTGGCATCTCAGGTTAGGCCACATCAATCTCAATAAGATTGAGAGACTTGTGAAGAGTGGACTTGAAAGGAATTGGAAGTAAACTCTTTACCGGTGATGTAGCCAACTCGAGAGAGGCTCAGAGTCATAAGAGAGGCAAGAACATTGCGCGGAAGTATCACCTGATACGGGAGATTGGGCACCGCGGAGACGTGACAGTCACACCGATAGCGTTAGAGGAAAATGTTGTTGATCCATTTACAAAGGCCCTCACGGCTAAGGTGTTTGAGGGTCACCTAGAGAGTCTAGGTCTTCGAGGACTTCTTGACTAGGGCAAGTGGGAGTATTGTAAAGGGTATTCAATGCCCTAGTTTATTATAATTTATTGTACATTTGAGAAATGTATTATTTACTCCCCTAGCTCAGTCCAAGTGGGAGTTTGTTGGGATGTATTTCCTAATCTCGTATTTGTTTGTAATATTCACCATTGAAATAAATAAGAGTTATTTCTTTCATCACTTTGTGCCTCGCATATTTACAAACTTTGTCCAATAAACTAAGCTCCACAGTCATTGAATTATGAGAGTACTAGAAGTTGAACGGTGTGTAGTAAACACACAGGGAGGATCACGTTCGAGTAAATGACCCGAACGGTCTACAGTATATGGATAGGGTTGGAGACCTAATCCTGGATACGCTGTGGATGCAGCCCGCTTTGTATTAGATACAAACGAGGTGACCCAACTCGTTCATTTCATTGGCATGTGAGTGGGGAATCCTGTGCAATGAGATTGTATAAGACCGGACCGTGAATTATTAGAACTACTGATGTAAAACCGTTAACAGTATGGGACTAATACCTTCGTAGATGACCAATAGTGACCTAACCTTAATCCTGAGCGTGGTACGGAATCCTGTCTGTGGGGGTCTGTCCTTTGACTAGTATGGTTGAGGTTGGTCACAATTACTCCCTCAATATGTCTATCTTCTCAAGGACAGGACCACGTGGGGAGCTGGGAAGTTGACTACGCGAGATGGAATTCACTCGTTCATGACTTTAGGGAAACTCGAGGGGTTGTTCCCTTAAGTGTTGTCTTCAGAGCTTGGACAATGGGCGCCCACCCTCTCACTTGCCCAAGAGGGGTGTTGTTTATGGTTGGACCATACAACTAAAGGGAATCGAAGTCTCGCAGCGGAAGTGATTGCGAATCGCGCGCTCTTGATTTAGTTATATCGATTAATTCAAAAACAAATATAACTAGATTAAGCATATGAATATAATGGACAACGAGAAAGTTACCTTTGAAGAACCTTTCTTCAAGTGCTCCTCTCTCCCACGATCACGATCTCAGCAACAGATACACGAACGTAGAAAGACACGACCACCGGATCTTCTCCGTTGTTCTCTACGTGAGGGAGGAATGTGTGTTCCCTTTAGGAGAGGTGAGGTATTCTGTGAGAAAGATGTGTGTGTCTTGGAACCTATCCAACAACACTACAAAGAGCTTGTCATTCCTAAACATGGTTGCATCTCATGCAACTATATATATAGGGAAATAGGATTGAAATGACCATCCTACCCCTCATTTATTCTCTCTTTAGTATATAGTTTATATATGGATCTAATTCACATTAAAACTATATATTATATCAATTATAACATATATAATTGATATAACACCTCATGTATGAAATTGAACACTTCAATTTCACTCCTAACTTTATACCCTCAATAGTACCATATTGAGCCAACGAAGAGACTTAACGGACCTACAGTTCATAAGCTCCAATAATGTGAGATTAACTAATCAAACTCTTTGATCTAGTTAATCAATATTCATTAACTACAAGTCACTCCACTATAGACTTGTAGCTGCACTCTCCTCACTGTAGATAATATTGTGTCCACTGATATAGTCATTACCCATGAGTTGACCCTTCACAGGTTGTTTGTAATCACAGCTGGGCAGATTACCGTTTTACCCCCGTGATTACCTTTTTGCTCCTTAAGCACCACTGATCCTCTAATGAACAACAAGTCTATGGTCCTACCATAGACTCATACCCTCATAGAGGGTGGGGCCCCATTGTTCAAGACCTGGAGTCAGTTCTTAAGGGATCAACCTATCTAATTCCTTAGTGTAGGAATTAGTGAATTCCTTAGTCTTGTATAAACTCTTCATACAGGATGCCCCCACTCGCATGTCAATTACATGAATGAGTTGGATTACCTCATTTGTACTAATTACAAAGTGAGTCGCGTCCATGGTGTTACCAGAATGAGGTTTCCAACCTTATTCTTATATCATAGACTATTTAGGTTATATTCTGAACTCAACCCAAATAGTGTCCACTACTGCTTTGATGATTTCAAGATAAATGTTATAACCTTGGAGCTTAGTTTATTGGATTTATAAAGCAAGACTATAATTCTATCAAAACAAATAACACTTTATTTAATTGATCAAAATTACACAAGTTTAAGGCATAAATCCAAACAGCAACGTTGTTGTTCATTAGAGGAGCAGTGGGGACTTAAGGAGCAAGAGGTAGACACAGGGGTAAAACAGTAATTTGACCCAACAATGTCTACGAACAACCTGTGAAGGGTCGACTCACGGGCATTGGTTATATCAGTGGACACAACTTGTCTTACAATGACGGGAGTGCAACTACGGGCTTTAGTGGAGTGTTACCGTAGCTAATGAATGTTGATTAATCGGGTCAAAGAGTTTGACATGTTATTCTCGGATCATTGGAGCTCCTTACCTGTAGGTCCATTAGGTCCCTCGGTTGGCTCAAACTTGATACATAGAGGGTTTACAGTTTGGTGTAGATTTGAAGTGTTCAAATTTATTAAAAGGGTATTTATATCATTTATATGAGATATAATTGACATATTATATAGTTTAATGTGAGTGAGATTCATAATAAACTATAGGTTAGTCTAATTGTTTAATTAGGGCTAATTTGGAGAAATTGGATTGAGAGAAATTAAATTAAATGTTATTCAATTTAAAATCAATAATTATACAAATGTGATTTCTATAATGAGATATGAGATATCTTATTATATGTGGTTATGCAAATATGATTTGTATTACCTATGGTTGTGTTAAAATGGTAAATAGGTGGAGATTTCAACTTCACCTATCACCATTATATAAACCCGTTGCAAGAAGGCTTTTGTAAGCAATAGTTTCATTTTTTGGAATCTCACCAAAAGGAAACACTAAAATTCTCTCAACTTTCCTCACTCAAATTCTCTCCTCCCTTTCACCAAAAGAGTCCCACAACTCTCCTTCTATCTAAGGAGAACAACCGAGAAGGCTTATCGGAGGTGTCCGATTGTTCGAGGTTCGTTGAGATCGAGAACGCGAAGTGTTCGTGGTCGTAGAAGGAAATCGTGAAGAACGGTTCTTCAACAAATAAGTGTTACTTCTCACCATTTTTCCTTCTTCTATGCATGTTTACTCTAGTTTCTGTAGGATAGAAATGATTTTGAGAAAACATTTTTTTCATAACGAAACCACGACGATTCAATCGTCTTTTTCGCTTTGGGAGTTTTATTCCCTTCACGAAGACAACCGGAAGAAAACGGAAAGAAGTCGAAGAAGCTTCGAATATGTGACGCCCGAAGAAGTACGGTACATGAATGAACCGAATCCACATCTGAATGAAAGGGGTCTTGAGGAAATTAAAGTATGGTGTCCGAGGAAGAGGAGTGCATGGGAATGACCATGAGGATATGCAAGTACAGCTGAGAAAGGCTTAGAAGAATTGATAGCTACCACCTATACTAAGAAGGTGCACCTTCCTTTTCGGTGGCTCAATCATAGGAACTCCATAGTTAAGCGTGATTGGCTTGGAGCAATCCTATGTTGGGCTACCTCCTGGGAATTTTCCTAGGGAGGATGTGAGTGACGACATAGCATGTTGAAAGGACTCCGTGTTGGTTTGTGGGGATAGTGTCTTCACTCTTACAAGCAGTCATGAATGATATAGTGACACAGCCAAGTCGCAGGAGATCCTGGGCCTAGGGCATTCTAAACGATTGAGAAGGTCCAGCTTGATCAACAACTGTTGTTGGTTCATCTGTAGCTTCATTTAGTACTAGTTTACTACGTGGTGTTTGGTTCCTCATGTGATCTTCCTCCAAGATAGTGGCGTTTGTCGATAAGTTTTCTTGTGGGTCGTAGAAAATACCACATCTCGTTTCTTTGGGAAAGCCAACAAATTGGCATAATCTTGAACGAGGTTCTAGTTTCTTTGGGTTTTTCACTAGCACGTGTGTCGAAGAACCCCAAATCCTGAAGTGTTGTAAACTAGGTTTACACCCCTTCCACAATTCAAAAGGTGTTTCTGAAACACTCTTTGATAGAACAGTGTTCAAGATTTGAACTGCAGCCTCTACTGCGTAACCCCAAAACGAGGCAGACAATTGAGCTTAGCTCATCATAAATCGAACCATGTCCAACAAGGTTCTATTTCTCCTTTCTGACGCACCATTTTGTTGTGGTGTATTAGGTGTTGAGAGTTGAGATTTAATTTCAATTTCTATCAAATAGTCCTGGAACCTCAAATTCATATACTCTCCACCTCGATCAGATCGAAGTGTTTTAATGGGTTTTCCCTAATGCATTCTCTACTTCAGCCTTATACTCTTTGAACTTTCAAGAGCTTCAGACTTATGATGCATTAGGTATAGATAACCAGTCCTCGAATAATCATCTATGAAAGAGATGAAATATCTGTACCCTCCTCGAACTTTAACATTCACCGAACCACAAAGATCCGAATGTATAAGTTCTAAGGGTTTTGGTTGCTCTATACCCTTTTCTAGTAAAAGGTCGCTTAGTAGTTTTACCTTCTAAGTAGGATTCGCAAGGAGGTAAAAAATCATCTTCTAACTTGTTTAGAAGTCCATTCTTAGATAGTCTCTCAATCCGGTTGAGATTTATATGCCCAAGTCTAAGATGTCATAGATATGTATTATCATGATAAATTCTTTGCCTTCTACTTTGAGTATTATCAGTTTTAAACATCTCATGATTAAAAATTGCTTTAGTTCGATTCGGTTGAAGTACATATAAGTCGTTTTCTAACTTAGCATAACAAATATTGACACCCTTCTTCGAAATGAACGCTTCATTGATAGAAAAAGAAATACAATATCCAAATTCTATTAAACAAGAGATAGAAATTAAGTTCCTCTTAATCTTAGGAACTATATACAGATTTTCTAAAAAGATAAATCTATCTCTAAAAAACAGTTTGACATCTCCCACTACACGAGCTGAGACGACGTCTCCCGTTCCGACCCTGAGCGACATCTCACCCTCTTCGAGCTCCTTGAAGAAACTAGTTTTCTGAAAAGAAGAGCAAACGTGATTAGTGACTCCTTAATCAAGTATCTAGGTAAAATCATCATTTTTCACTAAGCAAGTTTCAAGAACAAGTAAATCGAATCTACCTTTCTTCTTTTCGACCTTAATGTCTGTAGTAGCAGAAGCTTTTCTTTTTCCTCCTGTCCTCTTCTTCCGAGTCTTCTTAATCCCAGAAGAAGAACTGCAGGGCTTAGTTCTAGCGGATGAACCCCTCTGGACCCTTTTGGAATGGGCAAACTGATTTGTCTATCCATCAACCTTTCCCTTATTATCAATTAGAGACTGGTAAGTCTGTAGTTCATTTAGCAGGGAAGTCAGGTTATACTCCTTTTTGTTCATCTCCGCATTACTACAAAATGTCAGGAAACTCTTCGGAAGTGATTCTAGGATGAAGAATACCTGACTTTGCTCATCCAAGACAACTTTGTTCATTTCGGCCACGTTGAAGTGAACTATAAGATCGAGAACATGTTCTCTCACTGAAGTTCTGTTCTTCATGCGCGCGTTATAAACGTACTTGAGGAATTCGTGCCGAATTTCTTAAGATTGTTGTCCAGAAAAACTCTGCAGATAATACACGATCTCACGAGTTGAGACCATTCCCTCCAACTTCCTGGCCAAAACATTAGATATGCCAGCTAGGATATAAGCCTTGGCCTTGGACCAGCAGTCAAACGCATCCATAACTTAATGAGTAGGGACCTGAGGACATTCCTCAGTAAGTACAAACCAAAGGTCATCCATAACAAGAATCACATCCAGGTTAGACTTCCACGTAGTATAGTTTTCACCTGTTAACCGTTCGCTTTTCAGTAAGGCTATAATTGAGGATGACATACTAAAATTTCAAAAGTAGTGCTAATTAGTTATGCCTTTAACCCATTATAAACCAATCAATTTTAGCACAATTATTAAAGAACCCTAGTATTTAAATTAAACCTTTAATTTTGCAACGATACTTCAAGGGTTTAGAACAAAAGCCACTGTCCGGTGGTCAGTCACTCCTGCCCTGAATTAAGACTATCGCAACCAATTCTCACTACCAGAACATCTCATGTCCCAATGATCCTTACCTACTATTTGTTTGGTCAAGGACTTGTTAACTATCTTAACTTAACCCGTAAATGTGACCCTACCATTTTCAGATCCAATAGGTCCGAGCCAACAGGCTACTATTAAGAAAGACAACTGTTGGCAAATTACCTAAGAGACCCTATCCATTTCTGGAGTTCGCAGTGTTTCGATCCCTATAGTTAGGCCCTCTGTAGGGTTTGGTTGTTCTAGGACAACCTAGCAGGCGGACTATAGAAATCTCACGGTGCGACCTAATGGAGGAGGCCATAGGATACGTTGACACGCGTCCTTCTCCCATTTATTATGGATACTTCCCTCATTCACCTTGGTATTGAACCATGCAAACACTTTCTATAGGGGGACGCCCTATTGATGCCACGTAGCCGAGCATGGAACTCACGTTGTGAACACTTGAGGACGTGAGAATAAACTTGATGCGAACATCTCGTTTTCTCCCACTGAAGCTCCTAAGGTTAGGGTGTAGGTTTAACTTAGTTGGATTATGGCTAAAAGAATCTATCTAAGTCTATGTCTATTATAAATACTATAACTAGGTCTTTTAACCTTATGTCTAGGTGAATAAACATTTTAGTTACGTAGATAAAAAACAGAACGATGGTTAATTCAACTCAAGCTTCGGGTCAGCTTAAGTTAGAAGGAGGTGTTTCGTTAACTCTCAGCTTAAGTACCCCCAGCCTTAGACAGAACTTCACTAGTAGAGTTCCCTTATAACCATAGTTCTATTGTCCTACTATAGTTTAAACTATTTAAAATACTATGTAAGACAAACTTCTAATCCTATTAGAAATTAAAACTTAGGTCTAAATTAATTTTAAACAATTTAACACTAATTTAATTTAATTTTAATTTTAACCCAAGTACCTATAGGTTATGGTTTCTAAATCCCCTTAAATTTATAACTCTTATAAATTTTAGTAATTAACCTATGACAAGGAACTATGTTATAAAACCAACAATTAATTTCAAATTGGAATTATAAAATTATTCAACTAATTGAATAACTAAATTACTTAAATAAAATAACAATTATTTTGAACTAAGTAATTTCATGCTCCATGCAATTTATTTTCCATATTATCTAATTATAAAAGTTATAAGTAAATACTTATGAAAAATAAATTAGATAATGCATTTCTACCATATTTATGTAACAATTATATAAATAAAATGCATGAACATGCTTATCCTATGGTCGAAAAAATTCTAAATGACATTCATAAAAAAAATAGTTGTAAAACTGAAATAATTTGGCCCCTAAAGTGCAAAATAATAAAATTACATTAATCTTATTACAAAATCGGGTCCAAAACTCCTTCAACCGGGCTGAAACTGCTCGAACCGGACCAAGAACAAACAAAACCGCCCAGACCGATTTGCAGCTTCAGTTTTGGCATCATGGTGTTGCAACGCTGATGGGAGCGTTGCAACGCCAACTTCATCCGCGCACGCGCCTGACATCGGGGTAGCGTTGCAACGCTGCTGACCCCTGGAGATTCCGCATCGATAGGGAGCATCGGCGTTGCGACGTTGTTCCTCAACGTTGCAATGCTGATGAACGGCATTGCAACGCTGTTGCTTCGGCAGCAGCAAAATCCTTCGAACACGGCAGCTTGAAACACCCAAGTCTCCCTCGATACTCATCTGAATTGCACGAAACTAGTCCCGAACGACTCTTAACTCGATTACCGGCTCGATTATGCACTTAATTGCCCCAAAACATGGGGGCCTTTACATTTAATTTGATCAAATCAAAAGAAACTAAGGTCAAAATATTCCTAAACAGTTTTACAGCAAACCAAAATAAAATTCCAACCTATCCAATGCAAATTTGTTTCAACAAAAACGAAACAAGCATTGCTCTGATACCAATTGATGGAGATCAGATCCCCTTGAGAAGCGAAAACGTGTTTGGAAATCGTAATTTCAAGTTTATTTTGGTTGAAAAAAATAAATACCAGTACATTGGGGAAAAATACAGAACAAGCATACATTTTCTAATCTAATTAGGCATGGAGCTAATCAAGCAAACATGCTGTGTAAAACATTAAACTAAAAGGAAATAGATAGATACCTTTGTAGTTTCAATTCAACAACTCCTTGCTCCAAGTTGTGCAACAACACAACAACTATACATTTATTCTTTGTTTTCTCTAACAGGACAACACCACGAGGAAAACCTCCTATCCTCTGAGTTATACTTAGATCAATTCCTTTGGTGGCAAGCAATTCAATCTTTTGGAAGAAGAGAAAAAGGGAATTGAGAGAGAGAGTTTTCAAGTGAGAGTAATTCACCTCTACACCATGAATGATCGATGAATCAAAATGCATATCCCCTCTCCTTGTTTAACTGTCGATAGGGAGAGGAAGAGGGAAGGTGAGAACGTGTCAACATGACACGTTCCCTTTAATTAATTCAATAAATAAATAAATAAATTTAATTAATAATTAAATCCTATATAATTATAAATTAATATTAATTTTAATTGAATCACATTTAACCAAAATTAAATTAAATATCATATATTTAAATATGATTAAATCATATTTAATCAATAATCCCTCTAAACTTTAGTTTTAATGTACATCTCATGCACATTAAACTATAACCTATAGTTTTAAAATATGAATCATATTCACATTTAAATTTAACATTTGAACTCTTTCAAATTTTAATTCTCTCATACAATTTAATATGAATCATATTCATATTAAATTTATAATATATAGTTCCAAAACTATATATTATATCGTATCTATATACATTAAATTTATTTCTTAATGAATTTGAACATTTCAAATTCAAACGATCTAAGAACCCATTACAAGCTACAAGGTGAACCTAATGGACCTACAGATCAGAAGCTCCAACAATACGAGATTACTCGATTAATCTCATTAACCTCCTAATGAACATTCGTTAATTGCGGGAACACTCCACTAATGTCCTGCAACTGCACTCTTTTACTTGTAGATATATTTATGTGTCTACGGATATTGACGAATAACAGCAAGTCAATCCTTCACGAATGTTCGTAACACCAGCTGGGTTAAATTAGCGTTTTACCCCTGGGTTACATCTTGTACCTTAAGTACTAGTGCTCCTGTAATGAACAATTTGTTTGTGGTCCTACCAACAAATAGAAGTCCCACTCGGGACAATGAGAGGGTCGGGCCCTTTGTTCAAGTTCTGAAGACACCACTTAAGGGAACATTCATCTACTTACCCTAATACGTGGGAAGGAGTGAATTCCATCTTGCTAGGCTAAGTCCCCAGCTGCTGACTCGGTCTTGCCCCCAAGAAGGTAGGCATATTGAGTCGGCCAATCTGGCCACTCTCACCCGTACTAGTCAAAGGACAATTCCTCGCAAACAGGAGTTTGTAACTTCTCACGATTGAGATCAAGTTGCCTAGGTCATCCTAGTGAAATAGAAACCTAACTGGTCAACGGAGTTATATCTAGTTGTTACTATTTCGTGGTCCTGTCTTATGTAATCTCATTACATAGGATATCCCCACTCACATGTCATCTACACGAACACGTTAGGATCACAGTATTTGTATCATATACAAAGTGGGGCACATCCATTGTTTTACCAGGGTAAGGTACCCAAACCTTATCCCTTTACTATAGACCCTTTAGGTTGTATCTCGAATCGAGATCCTTTATTTGTACCCTACATTCAGTGTAAGATACATTTTACAGCCTTGGATGTTTAATTTATTGGATTTATGGTTAAAACAATGGCAATATTGAACAATAACTCTTTATTGAAATAATAACACTTTATTACAAAAATTAGAACATAATTACAAACTACGAGTTTTAGGGCACAAACCCCAACATGTAACATTCCACTAAAGCCCATAGCTGCACTCCCATCATTGTAGGACAGGTTGTGTCCATCGATATAACCAATTCCTGTTAGTCGACCCTTGACAGGTTGTTCGTAGTCACAGCTGGGTCAAAATTATCGTTTTACCCCTATGTCTACCTCTTGCTCCATAAGTCTCATTGCTCCTCTAACGAACAACTACGTTGCATAGTCCAACCATAAACAATATCCCTCTCGGGCCACTGAGACGGTGGGTGGTCGTTGTCTAAGCGTTGGAGACAACACTTAAAGAAACAACCCCTCTAGTTTCCCTAATTCGGGAACGAGTGAATTCCATCTCGCGTAGTCAAGTTCCCAACTCCCCACGTGGTCTTGTCCCTAAGCAATTAGGCATATTGGATGAGTAACTGTGACATCCTCACTCGTACTAGTCAAAGGACAGACCCCCGTAGAAAAGAGTCCGTAACACGCTGAGGATTAAGGTCGAGTCACTAATGGTTATTAGTCCTATATTGTTAACGATGTTACATCAGTAAGTCTAATAGATGATGGTCCGATCTTGTACAATCTCATTGCACAAGATGCCCCCACTCGCATGTCAACCACATGAACGAGTTGGATCACCTCGTTTGTATCTAATACAAAGCGGGTCGCATCCATAACGCATCTACGATTAGGTCCTAACCCTATTCGTATACTGTAGACCGTTGGGGTCTTTCACTCGAACGTGATCCTCCCCGTGTGTCCACTACACACCGTTCAAGTCCTAGTTCTCTCGTAATTCAATGACCATGGATCATAGTTTATTGGATTATGTTTTTAAATATGCGAGACACAAAGTGATGAAAAAATAACTCGTATTTATTTCAATAAGTAATATTACAAACTAACACGAGATTAGGACATACATCCAAACATGCATTATTTAAGATGATGGGTTGAGTGGGCGGAGCATGCGTGTAAAGCATGTCTGGGTTGAGTGTGTGGAGCATGACGTGTTAATCATGCATCGATTTTGAATGTCGAGCATGACGCGTAAATCATGTGAGAGAGCGGAGCATAACGTGAAAGTCATGTGTTAAGGGAGTTGTGCATTGCATGATGTGAGAATAATGTGTATTTGGCATAACATAATGTAGAATGTAGTTGTTAAAGTGGTCTTCGGATTATTTTTCTGTGTTTGGATGCAAAGAACGATGTTTTAGTCAGTTATTTTTAAAACCATGTCTGTTTGCATGTGAACAGTATATTGGTTGTTTCTTGTTGATTGATGGCCCACCAAGTGTGAGCTTCTTACTCAGTACGTATTATGTACTGAACCACACCCAGATTTTGTAGGTACTGATGATTACGATGAATCTGCTGATGTCAATGAGGAGACCCACCGAGAGGACTCCATTAGTAAGAAGTTCACCTCTTTCTTTGTTGAAGTTATGTTAGGATTATTTGATAGGATTCTTGATGTTTATTCATTGAAAAAGAGCATGTAAATGAAGGGATTTTGAATTCCCGCAGCGGAAGACGTAATGAAACGTCGTTGATCCTTGGGTAAAACGTGTCTTAAAATTGAATCTATCTCATAGATCCTAGGCTAAACATGCAAATAAGAGAAGAAAACAGTAAGGAATTATAAGATCTCTTCTTCAACGCTTTTCTCCTCCGGTCACGATCTCTCTCGATCCAACGATCTCCTCGAACACGAACCTCGATCCAAAAAGGGAGACACCTCCAAAGGGTCATCTCGATTGTTCTCGGGAGGTTGGGGGAGAGTACGTGGGACTCCCTTTGGTTTTTGGTGAGGAGAAGTTTTAGAGAGAATTGAGAGAGAATGAGAGAAAGTCATTTTGCTCTTTGGTTGAAAATCCAAAAAATGGCAAATGGCACACCAAAGGCTTCTTGCAAAGCCTTTAAATACTATTGTGTGATGGAGTTACAACCTCCACCAAATCACAATTTTACCACAACCATATAATATACAAATCACATTTGCATATTATATAATATAAGGTATCTCATACCTTATTATACAAATCTCATTTGCATAAATGTGGAATTATAAATTGAATCACATTCACTTTAATTTCTCTCAATTCAATTTCTCCGATTAGCACTAATTAATCAATTAGCCTACACTATAGTTTATTATGAATCTCATTCACATCAAACTATATATTATGTCATCTATATCTCATATAAACGACATAAATACCCAAATAATGAATTTGAACACTTCAAACTCACACCAAACTGTAAACCCTCAATTTGAGCCAACCAAGGGACCTAATGGACCTACATGTGACGAGCTCCAATGATCCGAGACTAACCTGTCAAACTCTTTGACCTGGTTATTCAAAATTCATTCGCTACGGTAACACTCCACTAAAGCCCGTAGCTGCACTCTCATCACTGTAGGACAAGTTGTGTCCATCGATATAACCAATACCCGTGAGTCGACCCTTCACAGGTTGTTCGTAGTCACAGCTGGGTCAAATTATCGTTTTACCCCTGTGTCTACCACTTGCTCTTTAAGTCCCACTGCTCCTCTAATGAACAACTACGTTGCATGGTCCAACCATAAACAACAACCCTCTCAGGCCAATGAAAGAGGGGCCCCGTTGTTCAAGCCCTGGAGACAACACTTTAGGGAACAACCCCTCTAGTTTCCCTAAAGTCCGGAACGAGTAAATTCCTTCTTGCGTAGTCAAGTACCCAGCTCCCCACGTCGTCTTGCCCCTGAAAAGATAGGCATATTTGGCGAGCAACAGTGGCCACCCTCACCCGTACTAGTCAAAGGACAGACCCCCGCAGACAGGAGTCCGTAACACGCTCATGATTAAGGTCGAGTCACTAATGGTCATCTACGAATTTGTTAGCTCTAAACTGTTAACAGTGTTACATCAGTAAGTCTAAAAATTCACCGTCCGGTCTTGTACAATCTCATTGCACAGGATGCCCCCATTGCATGTCAACCACATGAACGAGTCAGATCACCTCGTTTGTATCTAATACAAAGCGGGCCGCATCCACAGTGTAACTAGGATTAGGTCTCCAACCCTATCCATATACTGTAGACCGTTTGGGTCGTTAACTCGAACGTGATCCTCCCTGTGTGTCCACTACACACCGTTCAAGTTCTTACTTATCTCATAATGCAATAACCCTGGAGCTTAGTTTATTGGATTAAGTTTATGAAAAAATGCGAGACACAAAGTTTAAATAAATAACTCTTATTTATTACACAATGTTGAAATAAATAACTCTTATTCATTTACAACTTGAAATATTACAAACTACACGAGATGAGGACATACATCCCAACAGTAAATACCTTAGTTTTTGGCTATTATATTTGTTTCGTGTTGTGTAGATAGGTTCGTTTAGCAGGGCTTAAGTTCATGATTATTTGGCTTTGGATTAGTAACGTATTTATTGTTTCCGTTGTGTTGATTCAATTTGAATATGTGTTAAGTTATTGAGGTTTTCAGTACTGCAAACTGTTGGGCTAAATTGTAGTTAAAAGGTGGAGTTTTGGTGCTTGTTGGTTATTTGCCTAAGAAGTGTGTTTTTCTTGCTTAACAAGTGTAGGAAGAATTTTTGGAACGTCCTAGTTACATCATTACAGTGTCGAAATTTTTGGAGAACATATGGTGTAAGTTTATTAATGACCCTAAGTTAAGTTTAGAATTTGGGGGCGTTACAAAGTTAAATATCGAATTTTATTATTTAATGATTTAGACTTTGTAGCATAAAAATATTGGACACCTAATTAGTATATTGATCTACCTATGTAAGAAACTTCATTAAATCCTAAAAATAATAATAACTTTAATGAGATGGATTACATCATTACAGTTTTTAAAGCATCTGGACAAAAATTGTTACTTGCTAAAATTGAAGGACTAAATTGTTACAAATGAAAGTTCAAAAACTAAAATTGTTACAACTTATCGAAAAAGTTGAAAGACCAAAAGTGATTTTTAACCTTTACTATAAAATTTCACATTCACACAAGTGATATAGGCACTATAATTAATTAAAAAGAACCATATATATTACTGTTAAATCAATTTCATTCACAATTAAATCGTTGAGTTGATCAAATTTTACTTGGTAAAAGAAATGAAAAGAAAAACAGTCATTTTAAACACATATAAAGATTAAAAATAAATAGTCTTTATTTTATTTTGATATTAGTATTGATAGGTAAGGACAATGCTACATAAGCATTACCTAAAGTAGAAAAGGGAGCTCCCCCATGAAGCTAGAAGTTGACGAAATGAAGGCCAGAAGGCGAGGGTCATTTTTCAAAAGACAAGAGTTCCCAAGATTTAATAGGCTTTCCATGATCTAGATTACTAGCCTTATAGAAGTCAGTATAAATTTTGCTATTTAGAGTTGTTGGCTCTATTTGCACTTTCACCATAAGGTAGTATTCGATTCCTTTGTCTACGATTAGAGACTCACTCCGAACCACTCGAACGAACATCAATAATGCCCCTACCATGTATTGTATATACTTTGTCATTGCAAACATTCCCATCTGCACCACATATGGCTCCTTCTCATTGATTGTACGCTTATGACGGCGAATCGACGCTTCAAGTCCTTCATGGCTGACTATATCATAATCCATCAATAACTTTGCTTGATGGTTTAAAGCGAAACCTAAGAAGATTTTATGATGATGGTTTGCTCTTGACTTAAATTGGCATTTCGATATTTATAGAGTTGTATTCTTGAACCCTTCAATAGTAGAATTTGAAGCAGTAGAATTTTCTGAATGGGATCGTAGTCCCACAGCGGAAGAGATTGCGAATCGCGCGCTCTTGATTTAGTTACAACGATTAATTCAAGAACATAAAACACTGGATTAAACATATGAATATAAAGGACAACAAGAAAATTACCTTTGAAGAACCTTTCTTCAAGTGCTCCTCGTCTCTCACGATCAAGATCTCAGCAACACGAACTCGTACGGACACCGACACTACCACCGAATCTTCTCCGTTGTTCTCTAGGTGAGGGAGGAAGGTGGGTTCCCTTTAGGAAAGGTGAGGTATTTTGTGAGAGAGATATTTGTTGTCTTGGAACGTTTCCAACAATAACAAAATGCTAGGAATCACTTAGAATGGCTTAACCTAGTTGCATCTCATGCAACCATATATATAGGGGAATGGGATGGAAATGACCATCCTACCCCTCATTTATTCTCTCTTTAGTATATAGTTTATATATGAATCTAATTCACATTAAAACTATATATTATATCAATTATATCATATATAATAGATATAACACCTCATGTATGAAATTGAACACTTCAATTTCATTCCTAACTTTATACCCTCGATATTACCACATTGAGCCAACGGAGGGACCTAATGGACCTACAGTTCATGAGCTCTAATGATGTGAGATTAACTGATCAAACTCTTTGATCCAGTTAATCAATATTCATTAACTACAGGTCACTCCACTATAGACTTCTAGCTGCACTCTCCTCACTGTAGATAATATTGTGTCCACTGATATACTCAATACCCATGAGTCGACCCTTCACAGGTTGTTCATAATCACAGCTGGGTCAAATTACCGTTTTACCCCTATGATTACCTCTTTGCTCATTAAACACCATTGATCCTCTAATGAATAACAAGTCTAAGGTCCTACCTTAGACTCATACCCTCATAGAGGGCGGCGCCCCGTTATTCAAGACCTGGAGTCAGGTCTTAAGGGAACAACCTATCTAATTCCTTAGTGTAGGAATGAGTCAATTCCATCTTGCATTGTTAAGTTCCCAGCTACCTACGAGGTTCTATCCCTGAGAAGGTAGGCTTATTGAGTCGGCTACTGGCCACTCTCACCCATACTAGTCTAAGGAAAAACCCTATAAGCAGGAGTTCTTAACTTGCTCAGGATTCAGGTCGAGTCATGTAAGCCCTAAACTCTATTTTCTTTTATCATTTTGCACTGATTCATGATGTTTTGAAATATGCAAAATTGTATAGGTTGCACTAAATGATGTCGTGATCGAATTTGGAAATCTATTGAATTTGCAGCTACAATGTGTCTGAGCTTCATAAGGAGATAGGTAAGCCATTGAAATAAGCATATTAAAAGTTGCATTGAAGTAAGTTCAAATCATTAGCAAATTGGAGAAGTTTTAGGTGCATCATGTATTGAATGGAAGATCATATGTCTCACAAACTTAGGATAAGTTGGCTAAATGCTTAGGGTTTATTTACACACTTATTTTGATGTTTATAAAAGGTGATTATGAAGTGAATATTGAAGGAGGAGCTGGCCAAGGGAGGTGAAGCCTCGGAGTTAAACAAGGCAAGTAGGTGCTGTCAAATTCGCATAAAAACAGCAAGCAGCTGGAAAATGGGTCATCTTCAAACGATCATATCTCTCAATTTACTAAGTCAAATTCGTTGATTTTTGAGTCAAATTCTCATAAATTGAGTGTAGAATACGAAACTTGTCGACTTTAGGAAAAATATAGAGAGGACGAAGGAGAAAAGTACAGAACAGTGAGAGGTGTTCAAAGTTCTCGGGTAGCAGAACAGTGTGAGGAGTTCAGTCTATTTTGAGCTCATTATGAGGAATTAGAAGCTTAAATTTTGACATACGTAAGCTACGATGTTGTCCTTGAGGTTTTTCAAAAAATATTTGGTGGTTGTGTTGATAAATTTTGAGGAACCCAAGCTGAAAGTTGAACCTGTAATTTTAGGTGCAGGGGAAAAACTGCTAGCAAGAGAATGAAAGAGATTCTCTTCCATAACTATATACCTTACATCCAATTGTGTGTATGTCTATTCTGAATTGAGTTATGGGACTGAATTAGATCTGTTTCTAAGGTGCATAGGGGAAAGAATTGATATTACTAATTTCATTTTCAGGGCGAACGGAGATAAAAAGTGTATAATCCTTGGAACTCTTTTGGTGATTGTTAGTGACTCTATTATAGAATTATGCTTAACCTATGTTTTACTTCAAAACATAATTGTTGAACATAGAATCTTGTTTAAACTAATTATGTATTGCTTCATGGAGTTTCTAACATAAAGTTCATGATGGAACCTAAGCATGTTTTGAATTAGTTTGTAACTATAAATCCAAGTATGGAAACTAAATTATGAAAGTATGTTTTCCTTTAGAGAATGTTTTGTGTAAATCCACTTGGGAACATGTTTAGAAGATAATGTGAAAATGTCGAGAAATTGTTGTTTGTGTTATAAAGACATGATTTCCACGGTAAACAAGTTATGCCCTTGTTTGTGGTTAACCCCTAATACTGAAGGACATTCGAGAAGGTACTTAGGGGGGAATGAATCATAATTTTCCGATACTGAAGGACAATGAGAAGGTATTCGGGTAGTAAATGGTCTTACCTTAATACTGAATGACATAGAGAAGGTATTAGGGAAAACCAAATGGCCAAATGTATTCCACGTGCACGTGAGAGAGGTATGAACCTTATTGGTATAAATGTAACTCTACCACCTCTATGGTTCGAAAGTGGTATCATGCTATGTGTTTTATTGTTATGAGCTTCTACATTATTGATCTATCTACACTCAATATAATACTACATTATGAGTTATGTGCTATGCATAAGTGGTGACTTAAACTCAGTAAATTGGAAGCATGGTTTGTTTATGTTAAGCTATTTTCTACTTATAATCACATTATTATTATGTTTCACCTTTGAGCTTATAATAGACACTCACCGAGTTTCCTAGCTCACGCTTTCTTTATATCTACTCTTCCTGTGCAGCGATAAGTTTTCAAAGTGCTTAGCCTTCACAAGACCTATTTGCCACCACGCCATTTAGCTCCTTGTATATACACTTTCTTTTGTATATGGTTTGCAGTGAGATTATATTAGATGGGTTGTAATAAACATGGAAGCTATATGATTACCTAAGAACATAGTAATGGAAGTGAATAAGTTTCATTTATAAGTGTATATCAGTGCTTAATTTTTCTTGTTCAAACATGCTGTGTTACATTTAATTTAAGTTATGTCTTGGGTTAGTCAAGGAAAGCAAACAAGAGGTTTGGTTATCTTTGTCTTCGCATCTCTTCCTAGGTTAGGCAAGTAAGCTGGGACGGGGTGTGACAACTTGGTATCAGAGCAAAAGGTTTTGAGAAGGGAATTAGGTTTATGCATTAAACTTGGAGCTTGTTGTCTTACCTATTTTAATAAGATTGTATAATTTAGGACCATGGCTCGAGGTGGCAAACGAGGCAGGCAAGTGGAGGCTGGAACTCAAGAAGGTACCGGTGATAGAGGAAGAGAGGTATCGAGGGAGAGTCTAGTCATCTTCAAAGAAGAGGTGAACATGGAGGAACAGATCTTTACGAGGATAACTCAAAGATTAGTGAAAGTGTTGGATCAAAGACAAGCGCATCCGGAAAAGAAGTATGGCATTGAAAGACTCAAAAGCCTTATGTGCAACAACATTTGAAGGCACGATGATCCTCACGATGCCGAGGTTTGGTTAAATCTGATTGAGAAGTGGTTTAGGTCATGCGATGCCCTCAAGACAAGAAGGTCGATTTAGCGTAACTTACTCCGTAAAGGAGCGGATGATTGGTGGAAGATAACAGAGAGCGCGAGAAGGGGATGCTTGGAGTGGAAAAGAGTTTCAAAGGCCTTTGAAGATAAGTATTATCCGAGCTCCTATCGTGATGCAAAGAGGAACGAGTTTCTAGGACTTGTTCAAGGATCGATGACAATAACAGAATATGAGAAGAAGTTCACAGAATTATCAAAGTATGCTAGCACTATTGTTGCAAACAAGACAGATCGATGCAAGAGGTTCGAGGATTGTCTACGAACAGAGATCAGAACGCCTGTGACAGCAAGTTCGGAGTGGGTTGAGTTTTGCAAGCTTGTTGAGACGACATTACGGGTAGAGCGAAGCCTGGTAGATGACAGAATGGGAAAAGGGGCTGTAGGTGGTGGTCATACCACTTATTCTGTTGATTTACCACGAGACCGATTAAACAACGAGATAATAGGAGATTCACTCCAGGAGTTTCAGGAAAAGGAAGCTTTAAACCCCATCGTGGTGGGCGCCTACTCAGGGGACTGCACAGTGGACGTGGGGAAAGACAGAGGCGGCGAGGATCAAGTTTCCTTATGGGACCAAATGAGGACTCCGTGCACAAGGCAACCCAGAAGAGTCAAGAGTAAGTTGTGAAGGAAACCTTTGTGCAACACTTGTGGAAAGTATCATTGGGGTTGATGTTTGAGTGGCGAAAATGTATGTTTCAACTGTGGGCAAGGTGGTCACTTCAAAAGGGAATGCCCCCAATTAATGCAAGAATGCATGGTGGGACAGAGAACTACATCGCATACTGTGAACCAGCAGCAAAATACTGTGGCAGCTGGAGGAGAAGGCACCAGTAGTGCTAAGCAAAAAGGGGTAGGTCGACCCCGACAACAGGGGAAGAGTTACGCCATGACACAGCAGGAGGCAGATGATGAACCAGAAGTTTTTACGGGTACACTTTCTATCTGTAGTAAACCTGAACATGCATTATTAGATCCAGGAGCTACAGATTCTTTTATCTCTAAAATGTTTGCTGCTAGCATTGTTGCGGTTTAGAACCTTTATCCGAGGAGTCGTGTATTTATACTCCTATTGGTGATATGTCGATAGTTTGTAGTGTTTATACTAATTGTATGGTGGAAGTGAATGGTATGACTATGACAACTGAACTGATTCCCTTAGATCTCCAAGAGTTCGACGTTATTTTGGCGATGGATTTCTTATCTAGGTATCATGCCTTAATTGACTGTCATAGGAAGGAAGTTGTGTTGAGGAAATCAGGCGACACTGAGGTTGTGTTTATGGGGCATAGGAAGATATTGCCTACTTGTATGATATCAACTATTAAAGTTGGAAAGTTATTGAAGAAAGGTTGTACAACATATCTTGCATATGTAGTTTGTGCACCAGTGAGTAAATCGAAACCTGAAGACATTCCAGTAGTATGTGAGTATTTTGATGTCTTCCCAGAAGAGCTAACATGGTTGCCACCTGATAGAGAGGTGGAGTTTACCATAGACCTAATGCCAGGAACAACGCCAATATCTCAAGCCCCGTATAGGATGGCACCAAAGGAATTGAAGGAATTGAGAACTCAGTTGCAGGAGTTGGTGGATAAGGGTTATATTCGACCAAGTGTATCTCTGTGGGGAGCACCTGTGTTGTTTGTTAACAAGAAGGATGGGACATTACGATTATGTATTGAATACCGACAACTGAATAAGGTAACAATACGCAACAAATATCCTTTGCCCCGTAGATGACCTGTTCGATCAACTAAAGGGTGCCCCAGTGTTTTCCAAAATTGATTTACGATCAGGTTACCATCAGCTGAAGATCAATGATTCTGATGTACCAAAAAAAGCTTTCAGGACAAGGTATGGGCATAATGAATTCTTGGTAATGCCATTTGGGTTAACAAATGCCCCAGCAGCGTTCATGGATCTCATGAATCTGGTATTTCATCCTTACCTTGATCAGTTTGTGATAGTATTTATTAATGATATCTTGGTGTATTCAGAAAGTAAAGAGAAGCACGCAAAACATCTCAGACTAGTGCTACAGACATTACGAAATTGGAAGTTGTATGCTAAATTTAGTAAATGTGGGTTTTGGTTGGAACAGGTTGTGTTTTTGGGATACGTAGTGTCAGCAGCTGGAGTTCAAGTGGAACCTCAGAAGACAGAAGCTATAGTAAAGTGGGAGCAACCCACTTCAATAACGGAAGTCCGTAGTTTTTTGGGACTTGCAGGATACTATCGACGTTTTGTCGAGGGATTTTCGAAGATAACTCTTCCATTAACCAGTTTGACAAAGAAGAATACGAAGTTCGAGTTGAGTGAAAAGTGTGGAAAAAGTTTTCAAGAGTTAAAGAACAGACTTGTCACAAAGACTCTGTACTAGCCGTACCCACCACTGAAAAAGAGTTTGAGGTTTCTCAGTGATGCCTCACATCGTGGCCTTGGATGTGTACTTATGCGAGATGAGAAAGTGATTGCTTATGCCTCAAGACAGTTAAAAAAGCATGAATGTAATTATCCTACTCATGATCTGGAGCTTGCAGCAGTGTGTTAGCTTTAAAGATTTGGAGACATTATCTGTTTGGTGAGAAGTGTTGTATTTACACAGATCATAAAAGTTTAAAATACATCTTCGAACAGAAAAGGTTGAATTTGAGACAACGGCGGTGGCTTGAATTAATAAAAGATTATGACTGCACGATTGAATACCACCTCGGGAAGGCTAATGTTGTAGCTGATGCACTGAGTAGGAAGTCGAAGCAAGGTAGGGGTTCACTTAATGCTGTTAGAGTGGCTCTATTTGAGGAACTCAAGAGTTCTAATGCAAAAGTGTATGTTGGTGACAAAGGGAACTTGTTAGCTCATTTTCAGGTAAGACCTACCTTGATTAATGATGTTATCTGAAGTCAAGCTAAGGACCCTACCCTGAAGAAATTGATAGAAGAGGTGAACTTGAATCAGAGAGCAAATTACGAAGTAAGGCGTGATGGAGCGTTGATGAAGTATGGTAGATTTTGTGTGTCTAAAGATGAAACTTTGAGAAATGTGATACTAGAAGAAGCACATAGTTCAGCCTATGCGATGCATCCATGAGGTACAAAGATGTATCGGACCTTAAAGAACCATTATTGGTGGCCAGGAATGAAGCGAGAAATCGTAGAGTATGTCTCTAAATGTTTAATTTCTCAGCAGGTGAAACCTGAACGACAGAAACCAGGAGGGCTTCTAAATCCACTCCCAATACCTGAATGGAAGTGGGAGCATGTAATGATGGATTTCTTATTCGGACTTCTTCGAACACCCAGTGATTATGACGGGATTTGGGTGATAGTAGACTGATTGACTAAGACTGCTCGATTCTTACCCGTCAAGGTAACTTTTACTCTGGATAAGCTTGCTAAATTATATGTTTAGAGGATTGTAAGCCAATATGGAGCCCCAATATCTATTGTGTCGGATAGGGATTCGAGATTTACTTCCAAGTTCTGGCCGAGTCTCCAAGAGGCCTTGGGAACTAAGTTGCACTTTAGTACAACATTTCATCCACAAACAGATGGTCAGTCAGAAAGAACCATTCAGACCCTCGAAGACATGCTTCGAGCATGCGTATTGCAATATAAAGGAAGCTGGGAGACTCACCTATCATTGATGGAGTTTGCATACAATAATAGTTATCATTCTAGCATCGGAATGGCACCGTACGAGGCATTATATGGAAGGAAATGTAGAACCCCTATTTGCTGGGCGGAGGTAGGAGAAAGGAAGCTGATAGGGCCAGAGTTAGTCCAAGTTAACTCGGAGAATGTTAAATTTATCAGGGAAAGACTGAAGACAGCACAAGATAAACAAAAGAGCTACGCTAACAAACGAAAAAGAGATTTAGAATTCGAAATCGGAGACAAAGTTTTCCTGAGACTATCTCCGTGGAAGAGTATTTTGCGGTTCGGAAGGAAGGGAAAACTGAGCCCGAGATATATAGGGCCTTACGAGATTCTGGAACTTGTAGGGCCATCAACTTACAGATTAGCTTTACCGATAGAATTGTCTCGGGTACATAATGTTTTCCATGTATCAATGTTGAGGAAATACATTTTTGATCCATCACATGTGCTCAAGGTAGAACCAATACAACTTAAGGAGAATCTATCATATGAGGAAGAACCTCTACAAGTACTGGATCGGAAAGAACAAGTGCGTAGGAACAAGTCAATACCACTGGTAAAGGTGTTGTGGAGAAATCACGACGTCGAGGAAGCAACATGGGAGAGCGAAGAACAAATGAAAGAAAAGTACCCACAACATTTCTCGTGCTGAATTTCGAGGGCGAAATTCCTCTTAAGGGGGTAGTAAATTGTAGGCCCTAAACTCTATTTTCTTTTATCATTTTGCACTCATTCATGATGTTTTGAAATATGCAAAATCGTATAGGTTGCACTAAATGATGTCGTGATCGGATTTGGGAATCTATTGAATTTGGAGATACAATGTGTCTAAGCTTCATAAGGAGGTAGGTAAGCCAATGAAATAAGCATATTAAAAGTTGCATTGAAGTAAGTTCAAATCATTAGCAAATTGGAGAAGTTTTAGGTGCACCATGTATTGAATGGAAGATCATATGTCTCACAAACTTAGGATAAGTTGGCTAAATGCTTAGGGTTTATTTACATACTTACTCTGGTGTTTTAAAAAGGTGATTATGATGTAAATATTGAAGGAGGAGCTGGCCAAGGGAGGTGAAGCCTCGGAGTTAAACAAGGCAAGTAGGTGTCACAAATCAAATTCAAAAAATAGCAAGCAGCTGGAAAATGGGTCATCTTCAAACGATCATATCTCTCAATTTACTGAGTCAAATTCGTTTCTTTTTGAGTCAAAATCTCGTAAATTGAGTGTAGAATACGAAACGGGTTGACATAGGAAAAATACAGAGAGGACGAAGGAGAAAAGTTCAGAACAGTTAGAGGTGTTCAAAGTTCTCGGGTAGCAGAACAGTGTGAGGAGTTCAGTCTATTTTGAGCTCATTAGGAGGAATTAGAAGCTTAAATTTTGAGGTAAGTAAGCTAAGATGTTTTCCTTGAGGTTTATCAAAAAATATTTGGTGGTTGTGTTGATACATTTTGAGGAACCCAAGCTGAAAGTTGAACCTGTAATTTTAGGTGCAGGGGAAAAACTGCTAGCAAGAGATTGAAGGAGATTCTCTTCCATAACTATATACCTTACAGCCAATTGTGTGTATGTCTATTCTGAATTGAGTTATGGGAATGAATTAGATTTGTTTCTAAGGTGCATAGGGGAAAGAATTGATATTACTAATTTCATTTTCAGGGCGAACAAAGATAGGAAAAGTGTATAATCCTTGGAACTCTTTTGGTGATTGTGAGTGACTCTATTATAGAATTATGCTTAACCTATGTTTTACTTCAAAACATAATTGTTGAACATAGAATCTTGTTTAAACTAATTATGTATAGCTTGATGGAGTTTCTAACATAAAGTTCATGATGGAACCCAAGCATGTTTTGAATTAGTTTGTAACTATAAATCCAAGTATGGAAACTAAATTATGAAACTATTTTTTCCTTTAGAGAATGTTTTGTGTAAATCCACTTGGGAACATGTTTAGAAGATAATGTGAAAATGTCGAGAAATTGTTGTTTGTGTTATAAAGACATGATTTCCATGGTAAACAAGTTATGCCCTTGTTTGTGGTTAACCCCTAATACTGAAGGACAATGAGAAGGTATTCGGGTAGTAAATGGTCTTACCTTAATACTGAAGGACATAGAGAAGGTATTAGGAAAAACCAAATGGCCAGATGTATTCCACGTGCACGTGAGAGAGGTATGAACCTTATTGGTATAAATGTAACTCTACCACCTCTATGGTTCGAATGTGGTATCATGCTATGTGTTTTATTGTTATGAGCTTCTACATTATTGATCTATCTACACTCAATATAACACTACATTATGAGTTATGTGCTATGCATAAGTGGTGTCTTAAACCTGTAAATTGGAAGCATGGTTTGTTTATGTTAAGTTATTTTCTACTTATAATCTGCCATTATTATGTTTCACCTTTGAGCTTATAATAGACACTCACTGAGTTTCCTATCTCACGTTTTCTTTATGTCTACTCTTCCCGTGTGCGCATTTAGTTTCCAAAGTGCTTAGCCTTCACAAGACCTATTTGCCACCACGCCATTTAGCTCCTTGTATATACACTTTCTTTTGTGTATGGTTTGTAGTGAGATTATATTAGATGGGCTGTAATAAACATGGAAGCTTTATGATTACCTAAGAACATAGTAATGGAAGTGAATAAGTTTCATTTATAAGTCTATATCAGTGCTTAATTTCACTTGTTCAAACATGTTGTGTTACATTTAATTTAAGTTAAGTCTTGGGTTAGTCAAGGAAAGCCAACAAGAGGTTTGGTTATCTTTGTCTTTGCATCTCTTCCTAGGTTAGGCAAGTAAGCTGGGACGGGATGTGACAAGTCACTAATGACCATCTATAAATTACTAGTCTTATCCTGTTAACGGTGTTACACTTCTTAGACTAATAATTTGTGATCCAGTCTTGTATGAACTCTTCATACAGGCTGCCCCCCACTCGCATGTCAACTACATTAATGAGTTGGATTACCTCATTTGTACTAATTACAAAGTGAGTCGCATCCATGGTGTTACCAGAATGAGGTTTCCAACCTTATTCTTATACCATAGACTATTTAGGTTATATTCTTGAACTCAACCCAAATAATGTCCACTACACTGATGTTCAAGATAAAAGTTATAACCTTTGAGCTTAGTTTATTGGATTTATAAAGCAAGACTGTAATTCTATCAAAACAAATAACACTTTATTTAATTGATCAAAATTACACAAGTTTAGGGCATAAATGTTGGGATGTATGTCCTCATCTCGTGTAGTTTGTAATATTCCAAGTTGTAAATGAATAAGAGTTATTTATTTCAACATTGTGTAATAAATAAGAGTTATTTATTTAAACTTTGTGTCTCGCATTTTTCATAAACTTAATCCAATAAACTAAGCTCTAGGGTCCTTGCATTATGAGAGAAGTAAGAACTTGAACGGTGTGTAGTGGACACACAGGGAGGATCGCGTTCGAGTTAATGACCCAAATGGTCTACAGTATATGGATAGGGTTGGAGACCTAATCCTAGATACACTATGGATGCGACCCGATTTGTATTAGATGCAAACGAGGTGATATGACTCGTTCATGTGGTTGACATGCGAGTGGGGGCATCCTGTGCAATGAGATTGTACAAGACTGGATCGTGAATTATTAGACTTACTGATGTAACACCGTTAAAGGTATAGAGCCAATAAATTCATAGATGACCATTAGTGACTCGACCTTAATCCTGAGCGTGTTACGGACTCCTGTCTGCAGGGGTCTGTCCTTTGACTAGTACGGGTAAGGGTGGCCACTGTTGCTCGCCCAATATGCCTATCTTCTCGGGCGGTGACCACGTGGGAGCTGGGAACTTGACTACGCAAGAAGGAATTCACTGCCCCCGACTTAGGAAAAGTAGAGGGTTGTTCCCTTAAGTCTCGCTCTGGGGCTTGAACAATAGGGCCTCACTCTCTCATTGGCCTGAGAGGGTTGTTGTTTAAGGTTGGACCATGCAACGTAGTTGTTCATTACAGGAGCAGTGGGACTTAAGGAGCAAGAGGTAGACACAGGGGTAAAATAGTAATTTGACCCAGCTGTGACTACGAACAACCTGTGAAGGGTTGACTCATGGGTATTGGTTATATCGATGGACACAACTTGTCCTACAGTGATGAGAGTGCATCTACGGGCTTTAGTGGAGTGTTACCGTAGCTAATGAATGTTGAATAACCGGGTCAAAGAGTTTGAAAGGTTAGTCTCGGATCATTGGAGCTCGTCACGTGTAGGTCCATTAGGTCTCTCAGTTTGCTCAAATTGGACAAATTGAGGGTTTACAGTTTGGTGTGAATTTGAAGTGTTCAAATTCATTATTTGGGTATTTATGTCATTTATATGAGATATAGATGACATAATATATAGTTTGATGTGAATGAGATTCAGAATAAACTATAGTATAGCCTAATTGATTAATTAGTGTTATTTGTAGAAATTGAATTGAGAGAAATTAAATTGAATGTGATTCAATTTATAATTCCACATTTATGCAAATGAGATTTGTATAATAAGGTATGAGATACCTTATATTATATAATATGCAAATGTGATTTGTATATTATATGGTTGTGGTAAAATTGTGATTTGGTGGAGGTTTTAACTCCATCACACAATAGTATTTAAAGGCTTTGCAAGAAGCCTTTGGTATGCCATTTGCCATTTTTTTTTATTTTCATCCAAAGAGAGCAAGACAATTCTCTCTAGAATTCCCTCATCTCTATAAGATTTCTCCTCACCCAAAACCGAACGGAGTCCCACTCACTCTCCCTCAACCTCCCGAGAACAACCGAGAAGACCCCTTGGAGGTGTCTCCCTGTTCGGATCGTGGTTCGTGTTCGAGGAGAACGTTGGATCGAGAGAGATCGTGACCAGAGGAGAAGAGGATTGAAGAAGTGTTCTTCAATAAGTAAGTAGTATTGTTCCTTAGTGATTTCTTCTCCTATTTGCATGTTTAGCCTAGGATCTATGAGATAGATTCAATTTTAAGACACTTTTTATACAACGGATCAACGACGTTTCACGTCTTCCGCTGCGGGAATTCAAAATCCCTTCAATAAATCCCAACAATCTCCCACTTGACCTAAAGCTTGTGGAGTACTAAAACATTACAGTAATGTAAATACAATAAACTATGACATTTAAACCCCTTTGTACAAAATACTCCCACTTGCCCTAGTTGGGAAAGACTTGTAAACGTAGACCTTCTAGGTGACTCTCAAATACTTTAGCCGTGAGAGCCTTTGTAAAAGGATCAACAATGTTGTGCTCTGAGGCTATTTTCGTGACAATCACGTCTCCTCTATGCACGATCTCCAGGATGAGATGATACTTCCGCTTTATGTGTTTTCCCCTCTTGTGACTTTGGGGTTCCCTTGAATTTGCCACTGCACCACTGTTATCGCAATACAGTGTGATGGGCAAAGTCATATTTGGAACAACTTCGAAATTTAGTATGAATTTCCTTAACCAAACGCCCTCATTAGCTGCTTCACAAGCTGCTACATATTTGGCCTCAATGGTGGAATCGACGATGCATCCTTGTTTGACGCTTCACCATACTACAGCTCCTACGTTAAGAGTAAATACTAACCCTGATGTAGATTTTCGAGAATCTTTATCAGTCTGAGAGTCAGAATCCATGTACCCTGTAAGGATCAATTCCTTAACCCCATTCACAAGCATGTAGTTCCTTGTTCTCCGAAGATATGTAAGGATTGTTTCAACCGCTGTCCAGTGTTCATGTCCTTGATTGGATTGATACGTACTGACCATCCCAACTGCAAAATAGATGTCGGGCCTAGTACACAACATGACGTACATCAGGCTCAAAACAGTCGATGCATAAGGAATCCGTCTCATATCCTCAACTCCTTAAGGTGTCTTAGGACACTGTTCCTTAGACAAATGGATTCCATGTCCAAAAGGAAACAAGCCCTTTTTGGAATCTTCCATTTAAACCTTGAAAACACTTTGTCTATGTAAGATGCTTGAGACAAGGCTAGTGTTTTATTCTTGCGGTTTCGGACAATCTAGATCCCAAGAACAAACTGCGCATCACCCAAATCTTTCATTCATAACTGCGTAGCTAGAAATTCCTTGATGTCAGTAAGATAACCCACATCATTCCCAATGAGTAGGATATCATCCACATAGAAAATTAGGAATGCGACAGTACTATTGATGATTTTCTTGTAGACACTGTTGGGATTTATGCCCTAAACTTGTGTAATTTTGATAAATTAAATAAAGTTTTATTTGTTTTGATAAGATTACAGTCTTGCTTTTGTAAATCCAATAAACTAAGCTATAAGGTTATAACGTTTATCTTGAAATCAGTGTAATGGACACTATTTAGGTTGACTTCAAGATTATAACCTATCTAGTCTATGGTATAAGAATAAGGTTGGAAACCTCATTCCGCAACACCATGAATGCGGCCCACTTGGTAATTAGTACAAATGAGGTAATCCAACTTATTCATGTAGTTGACATGCGAGTGGGGCATCCTGTATGAAGAGTTCATACAAGACTAGGTCATAAAATTATTAGCCTTACCAAAGATAACAATCAGCTAATGTGATAAGACTAGTACTTTATAGATGGTCATTATTGACTTGACTCAATCTGAGCAATTTAAGAACTCCTTCTTATAGGGTTTGTCCTTAGACTAGTATGTGTGAGAGTGGCTCATGTGGTCGACTCAATAAGCCTACCTTCTAAGGGACAGAACCTCGTAGGTAGCTGGGAACTTAATTCTTCAAGATGGAATTCACTCATTCCTCTACTGAAAAATCAGATAGGTTGTTCCCTTAAGAACTCACTCCAGGTCTTGAACAACGGGGCCCCGCCCTCTATGAGGGTATGAGTTTAAGATAGGATCTTAGACTTGTTGTTCATTAGAGGATTAGTAGTGCTTAAGGACCAAAGAGGTAATCACAAGGGTAAAACGGTAATTTGACCCAGCTGTGATTACGAACAACCTGTGAAGGGTCAACTCATGGGCAATGACTATATCAATGGACACAATGATATCTACAGTGAGGAGAGTGCAGCTACAAGTCTATAGTAGAGTGACTTGTAGTTAATGAATATTGATTAACTGGATCAAAGAGGTTGGTCAGTTAATCTCACATCATTGGAGCTCATGATCTGTAGGTCCATTAGATCCCTCCGTTGGCTAAACATGGTTATATTGAGGGTATAAAGTTAGGAGTGAAATTGAAATGTTCAATTTCATACATGAGGAGTTATATCAATTATATATGATGTAATTGATATAATATATAGCACTTGAAAAGTTCAAGGAATTCAAGACTGAGGTTGAAAATCAATTAGGTAAAAGAGTTAAAACACTTCGATCGGATCGAGGTGGAGAGTACATGGATTTAAAATTCCAGAACTATATGATAGAACATGGAATTACATCCCAACTCTCAACTCCCGGCACACCACAACAAAACGGTGTATCGGAAAGGAGAAATAGAACCTTGTTGGACATGGTTCGATCAATGATGAGTTATGCTCATCTCCCTAGTTCCTTTTGGGTTATGCAGTGTAGACTGCAGTATACATTTTGAATAGTGTGGCCTCCAAAAGTGTTTCTGAAACACCTTTTGAACTCTGGAAAGGACGTAAAGGTAGTTATGTCACTTCAGAATATGGGGCTATCTAGCACATGTGCTTGTGATAAATCCGAAGAATTTGGATTCGCGTTCAAAGTTGTGCCTATTCGTAGGATACCCAAAAGAAACGAGAGGTGGTTTATTCTATGATTCTAAGGAAGATAAGGTCTTTGTGTCGACAAATGCCACTTTCTTGGAGGAGGACCACATAAGGGACCACAAGCAAAAAAGCAAGGTAGTGTTGAGTGAATTAGACGAAACTATAGCAAAGGTTGCTAATAAGAACACTAGTACGTCAAGAAGAGTTGTTAATACTAGTTTGTCTAGTCAAGTGGGTCCATCTCAAGAGTTGAGTATGCCTCGACGTACTAGGAGGGTTTTGATACAACCTGACCGTTACATGGGTTTAGCTGAAACCCAAGTTGTTATACCAGATGACAACTGCGAGGATCCATTAACTTATAATCAAGCAATGGTGGACAAAGACAAAGACAAATGGGTCATAGCCATGGACCATGAAATGGAGTCTATGCACTTCAATTCTGTTTGGGATCTTGTAGATAAGCCTGATGGGGTAAAACCTATAGTTTGTAAGTGGATCTACAAGAGAAAACGTGGTGTAGATGGGAAGGTGCAAACCATTAAAGCTAGACTAGTAGCAAAGGGTTATACCCAAGTTGAAGGGGTTGACTTTGAGGAAACCTTTTCACCTGTTGCTATGGTAAAGTCTATCAGTATCCTTCTTGCCATTGCCGCATATTATGACTATGAGGTATGGCAAATGGATGTCGAGACAGCCATTTTGAATGGCAATCTTGAGGAAACCATCTACATGGACCAACCCAAAGGGTTCATTAAACCAGGACAAGAGCAAAAGGTTTGCAGACTTAAAAGGTTGATTTATGGACTAAAACAAGCCTCTAGGTCCTGGAATATAAGATTTGATGAAGCTATTAGATCTTATGGTTTTGACCAGAATGATGATGAACCTTGTGTTTACAAGAAAATCATCAATAGTTCTGTCGCTTTCCTAATTCTCTACGTGGATGATATCCTACTCATTGGGAATGATGTAGGATATCTTACTGACATCATGGAATGGCTAGCCACACAATTCCAAATGAAAGATTTGGGTGATGCGCAGTTTGTTCTTGGGATCCAGATTGTCCGGGACCGCAAGAATAAAACACTAGCCTTGTCTCAAGCATCATACATAGACAAAGTGTTGTCAAGGTTTAAGATGCAAGATTCCAAAAAGGGCTTGTTGCCTTTTAGACATGGAATCTATTTGTCTAAGGAACAGTGTCGAAAGACACCTCAAGGAGTTGAGGAGATGAGACGGATTTCTTACGCATCAGCTGTTGGGAGCCTGATGTACGCCATGTTGTGTACTAGGCCTGACATCTGTTTTACAGTTGGGATTGTCAGTAGGTATCAATCCAATCCATGACTCGAATACTTGACAGCTGTTAAAACGATCCTTAAGTCTCTTCGGAGAACAAGGAACTACATGCTTGTGTATGGGTCTAAGGATATTATCCTTAAAGGATACACGGATTATGACTTTCAGACTGATAAAGATGCTCAGAAATCTACATCAGGTCAGTTTTCACTCTTAACGGAGGAGTTGTAGTATGGCGAAGCGTCAAGCAAGGATGCATCGCTGATTCCACATGGAGGCCGAATATGTAGCAGCTTGTGAAGCAGCTAAGGTGGCCGTTTGGTTGAGGAAATTTATGCTAAATTTGGAAGTTGTTCCAAATATGACTTTGCCCGTCACACTGTATTGCGACAACAGTGGTGCAGTGGCAAATTCGAGGGAACCCCGAAGTCACAAGAGGGGAAAGCACATAGAGCGGAAATATCATCTCATCTGGGAGATCGTGCATAGAGGAGACGTGATTGTCACGAAGATAGCCTCAGAGCACAACATTGTTGATCCTTTTACAAAGGCTCTCACGGCTAAGGTATTTGAGAGTGACCTAGAAGGTCTAGGTTTACAAGTCTTCCCCAACTATGGCAAGTGGGAGTATTTTGTACAAATGGGGTTTAAATGCCCTAGTTTATTGTATTTACATTATTGTAATGTTTAGTACTCCACAAGCTTTAGGTCAAGTGGGAGATTGTTGGGATCTATGCCTTAAACTTGTGTAATTTTGATAAATTAAATAAAGTTTTATTTGTTTTGATAAGATTACAGTCTTGCTTTTGTAAATCCAATAAACTAAGCTATAAGGTTATAACGTTTATCTTGAAATCAGTGTAATGGACACTATTTAGGTTGACTTCAAGATTATAACCTATCTAGTCTATGGTATAAGAATAAGGTTGGAAACCTCATTCTTGTAACACCATGAATGCGGCCCACTTGGTAATTAGTACAAATGAGGTAATCCAACTTATTCATGTAGTTGACATGCGAGTGGGGGCATCCTGTATGAAGAGTTCATACAAGACTAGGTCGCAAATTATTAGCCTTACCAAAGATAACAATCGCTAATGTGGATAAGACTAGTACTTTATAGATGGTCATTATTGACTTGACCTGAATCCTGAGCAATTTAAGAACTCCTTCTTATAGGGGTTTGTCCTTAGACTAGTATGTGTGAGAGTGGCCTGTAGCCGACTCAATAAGCCTACCTTCTAAGGGACAGAACCTCGTAGGTAGCTGGGAACTTAATTCTTCAAGATGGAATTCACTCATTCCTCTACTGTGAAATCAGATAGGTTGTTCCCTTAAGAACTGACTCCAGGTCTAGAACAACGGGGCCCCGCCCTCTATGAGGGTATGAGTTTATGATAGGATCTTAGACTTGTTGTTCATTAGAGGATTAGTAGTGCTTAAGGAGCAAAGAGGTAATCACAAGGGTAAAACGGTAATTTGACCCAGCTGTGATTACGAACAACCTGTGAAAGGTCAACTCATGGGCAATGACTATATCAATGGACACAATGATATCTACAGTGAGGAGAGTGCAGCTACAAGTCTATAGTAGAGTGACTTGTAGTTAATGAATATTGATTAACTGGATCAAAGAGGTTGGTCAGTTAATCTCACATCATTGGAGCTCATGATCTGTAGGTCCATTAGATCCCTCCGTTGGCTAATCATGGTTATATTGAGGGTATAAAGTTAGGAGTGAAATTGAAATGTTCAATTTCATACATGAGGAGTTATATCAATTATATATGATGTAATTGATATAATATATAGCACTTGAAAAGTTCAAGGAATTCAAGACTGAGGTTGAAAATCAATTAGGTAAAAGAGTTAAAACACTTCGATCGGATCGAGGTGGAGAGTACATGGATTTAAAATTCCGAACTATATGATAGAACATGGAATTACATCCCAACTCTCAACTCCCGGCACACCACAACAAAACGGTGTATCGAAAAGGAGAAATAGAACCTTGTTGGACATGGTTCGATCAATGATGAGTTATGCTCATCTCCCTAGTTCCTTTTGGGTTATGCAGTGTAGACTGCAGTATACATTTTGAATAGTGTGGCCTCCAAAAGTGTTTCTGAAACACCTTTTGAACTCTGGAAAGGACGTAAAGGTAGTTATGTCACTTCAGAATATGGGGCTATCCAAAGACATGTGCTTGTGATAAATCCGAAGAAGTTGGATTCGCGTTCAAAGTTGTGCCTATTCGTAGGATACCCAAAAGAAACGAGAGGTGGTTTATTCTATGATTCTAAGGAAGATAAGGTCTTTGTGTCGACAAATGCCACTTTCTTGGAGGAGGACCACATAAGGGACCACAAACAAAAAAGCAAGGTAGTGTTGAGTGAATTAGACGAAACTATAGCAAAGGTTGCTAATAAGAACACTAGTACGTCAAGAAGAGTTGTTAATACTAGTTTGTCTAGTCAAGAGGGTCCATCTCAAGAGTTGAGTATGCCTCGACGTACTAGGAGGGTTTTGATACAACCTGACCGTTACATGGGTTTAGCTGAAACCCAAGTTGTTATACCAGATGACAACTGCGAGGATCCATTAACTTATAATCAAGCAATGGTGGACAAAGACAAAGACAAATGGGTCATAGCCATGGACCATGAAATGGAGTCTATGCACTTCAATTCTGTTTGGGATCTTGTAGATAAGCCTGATGGGGTAAAACCTATAGTTTGTAAGTGGATCTACAAGAGAAAACGTGGTGTAGATGGGAAGGTGCAAACCATTAAAGCTAGACTAGTAGCAAAGGGTTATACCCAAGTTGAAGGGGTTGACTTTGAGGAAACCTTTTCACCTGTTGCTATGGTAAAGTCTATCAGTATCCTTCTTGCCATTGCCGCATATTATGACTATGAGGTATGGCAAATGGATGTCGAGACAGCCATTTTGAATGGCAATCGTGAGGAAACCATCTACATGGACCAACCCAAAGGGTTCATTAAACCAGGACAAGAGCAAAAGGTTTGCAGACTTAAAAGGTTGATTTATGGACTAAAACAAGCCTCTAGGTCCTGGAATATAAGATTTGATGAAGCTATTAGATCTTATGGTTTTGACCAGAATGATGATGAACCTTGTGTTTACAAGAAAATCATCAATAGTTCTGTCGCTTTCCTAATTCTCTACGTGGATGATATCCTACTCATTGAGAATGATGTAGGATATCTTACTGACATCAAGGAATGGCTAGCCACGCAATTCCAAATGAAAGATTTGGGTGATGTGCAGTTTGTTCTTGGGATCCAGATTGTCCGGGACCGCAAGAATAAAACACTAGCCTTGTCTCAAGCATCATACATAGACAAAGTGTTGTCAAGGTTTAAGATGCAAGATTCCAAAAAGGGCTTGTTGCCTTTTAGACATGGAATCTATTTGTCTAAGGAACAGTGTCGAAAGACACCTCAAGGAGTTGAGGAGATGAGACGGATTTCTTACGCATCACCGTCGAGCCCGATGTACGCCATGTTGTGTACTAGGCCCGACATCCGCTTTCTGATTGGGATTGTCGGTGAGAGGTATCAATCCAATCCATGACTCGAACACTTGACAGCAGTTAAAACGATCCTTAAGTCTCTTCGGAGAACAAGGAACTACATGCTTGTGTATGGGGCTAAGGATTTGATCCTTAAAGGATACACGGATTATGACTTTCGGTGATCGATAAAGATTCTCGAAATCTACATCAGTCGGTTTTCACTCTTAACGGAGGAGTTGTAGTATGGCGGCGCGTCAAGCAAGGATGCATCACGATTCCACATGGAGGTCGAATATGTAGCAGCTTGTGAAGCGCCTAAGGTGGCCGCTTGGTTGAGGAAATTTATGCTAAATTTGGAAGTTGTTCCAAATATGACTTTGCCCGTCACAATCAGATTGCGACAACAATGTGGTGCAGTGGCAAATTCGAGGGAACCCCGAAGTCACAAGAGGGGAAAGCACATAGAGCGGAAATATCATCTCATCTGGGAGATCGTGCATAGAGGAGACGTGATTGTCACGAAGATAGCCTCAGAGCACAACATTGTTGATCCTTTTACAAAGGCTCTCACGGCTAAGGTATTTGAGAGTGACCTAGAAGGTCTAGGTTTACAAGTCTTCCCCAACTATGGCAAGTGGGAGTATTTTGTACAAAGGGGGTTTAAATACCCTAGTTTATTGTATTTACATTATTGTAATGTTTAGTACTCCACAAGCTTTAGGTCATGTGGGAGATTGTTGGGATCTATGCCTTAAACTTGTGTAATTTTGATAAATTAAATAAAGTTTTATTTGTTTTGATAAGATTACAGTCTTGCTTTTGTAAATCAAATAAACTAAGCTATAAGGTTATAACGTTTATCTTGAAATCAGTGTAATGGACACTATTTAGGTTGACTTCAAGATTATAACCTATCTAGTCTATGGTATAAGAATAAGGTTGGAAACCTCATTCTGGTAACACCATGAATGCGGCCCACTTGGTAATTAGTACAAATGAGGTAATCCAACGTATTCATGTAGTTGACATGCGAGTGGGGGCATCCTGTATGAAGAGTTCATACAAGACTAGGTCGCAAATTATTAGCCTTACCAGTATAACACCGTTAACAGGATAAGACTAGTACTTTATAGATGGTCATTATTGACTTGACCTGAATCCTGAGCAATTTAAGAACTCCTTCTTATAGGGGATTGTCCTTAGACTAGTATGTGTGAGAGTGGCCTGTAGCCGACTCAATAAGCCTACCTTCTAAGGGACAGAACCTCGTAGGTAGCTGGGAACTTAATTCCTCAAGATGGAATTCACTCATTCCTCTACTGAGAAATCAGATAGGTTGTTCCCTTAAGAACTGACTCCAGCTCTTGAACAACGGGGACCCGCCCTCTATGAGGGTATGAGTTTAAGATAGGATCTTAGACTTGTTGTTCATTAGAGGATTAGTAGTGCTTAAGGAGCAAAGAGGTAATCACAAGGGTAAAACGGTAATTTGACCCAGCTGTGATTACGAACAACCTGTGAAGGGTCAACTCATGGGCAATGACTATATCAATGGACACAATGATATCTACAGTGAGGAGAGTGCAGCTACAAGTCTTTAGTAGAGTGACTTGTAGTTAATGAATATTGATTAACTGGATCAAAGAGCTTGATCAGTTAATCTCACATCATTGGAGCTCATGATCTGTAGGTCCATTAGATCCCTCCGTTGGCTAAACATGGTTATATTGAGGGTATAAAGTTAGGAGTGAAATTGAAATGTTCAATTTCATACATGAGGAGTTATATCAATTATATATGATGTAATTGATATAATATATAGTTTTAATGTGAATAAACTATATACTAAAGAAAGATAAAAGGAAGGGTAGGATGGTCATTTACATCCCATTACCCTATATATATGATTGCACGAGATACAATAAGGTTGAGTTTTGATAAGCCTCCTTGTTGTGTTGTTGGAAGAGTTCCAAAACACAAATCTCTCTCAAAACACCTCACATCTCCTAAGGGGAACCCACATTCCTCCCTCACCTAGAGAACAACGGAGAAGATCCGGTGGTCGTGTCTTCGTGCGCTGGAGTTCTTGTTGCTGAACTCGTGACCGTGGAGAGATGAGCACTTGAAGAAAGGTTCTTCAAAGGAAAACTTCTTACTGTCCATTTTTGTATTTTACGCTTACTCTATGTTTTATGTTCATGAATTTTCCATTGTAACTAAATAAAGAACACGCAATTCACAATCGCTTCCGCTGCGGGGACTTCGATTCCCTTCAGACACAAGGTTCATCGTTATTCTGGTTAAAACCATAAGTTCTGATTGCCTCATCGAATCTTATATTCCAGGACCTAGAGGCTTGTTTCAGTCCATAAATTGACCTTTTAAGCTTGCAAACCTTTTGCTCTTGTCCTTGTTCAATGAACCCTTTGGGTTGGTCCATGTAGACATTTTTCTCAAGATTCTCATTCAAAAAGGTTGTCTTGACATCCATTTGCCATACCTCAAAGTCATAATATGCGGCAATGGCAAGAAGGATACAGATAGACTTTACCATAGCAACAGGTGAAAAGGTCTCCTCATAGTCAACCCCTTCAACCTAGGTATAACACTTTACTACTAGTCTAGCTATAAAGGTTTGGACCTTCCCAACTACACAACGCTTTCTCTTGTAGATCCACCTACAACCTATAGGTTTTACCCCATCAGGCTTATCTACAAGATCCCAAACAGAATTGAAGTATATAGACTTCATTTCTTGGTCCATGGCTAGGACCCATTTGTCTCTCTCTTTGTCAACCATTGCTTGATTATAAGTCAATGGATCCTCGTAGTTGTCATCTGGTATGACAACTTGGGTTACACTAAACCCATGTAACGGTCAGGCTGTAGTACAACCCTCCCACTACGTCGAGGCATACTCAACTCTTGAGATGGGGTCTCTTGACTAGACAAACTAGTATCAACAACTCTTGTTGACGTACTAGTGTTCTTATTAGTAACCTTTGCTATTGTTCCGTCTAACTCACTCAACACTACTTTACTTTTTGGTTTGTGGTCCCATATGTGGTCCTCCTCCAAGAAAATGGCATTTGTTGACGCAAAAACCTTATCTTCCTTAGGATCATAGAATAAACCACCTCTTGTTTCTTTTGGATATCCTACGAATAGGCATAACTTTGAACGTGAATCCAACTTCTTTGAATTTTTGACAACCACATGTGCCAGACAGCCCCATATTCTGAAGTGACATAAACTACCTTTACGTCATTTCCAGAGTTCAAAAGGTGTTTCAAAAACACTTTTGGAGGGTACATTATTCAACATGTATACTGTAGTCTCCACTGCGTAGCCCCAAAAGGAACTAGGAAGATGAGCATAACTCATCATTGATCGAACCATGTCCAATAAGGTTCTATTTCACCTTTCCGATACACCATTTTGTTGTGGTGTGCCGGGAGCTGAGAGTTGGGATGTAATTCCATGTTTTATCATATAGTTTTGGAATTTTAAATCCATGTACTCTCCACCTCGATCCGATCGAAGTGTTTTAACAGTTTTACCTAATTGATTTTAAACCTCAGTCTTGAATTCCTTGAACTTTTTAAGTGCTTCAGACTTGTGGTGCATTAGGTAAATATGCCTAAAACTATAATAATCATCTATAAAAGAGATGAAATATCCATATCCTCCCATGGCTTTAACATTCATTGGACCACAAAGGTCTGAATGTATAAGCTCTAGAGGGTCTTTGGCTCTATAACCTTTTCCACTAAAAGGTCTTTTAGTCATTTTTCCTTCTAAGCATGATTCACATACTGACAAAGAATTTTCTTCTAACTCGTTTAGAAGTCCGTCGTTACCAATCTCTCAATCTTATTGAGATTGATGTGACCCAATCTTAGATGTCAAAGATGAGCATTTTCTTTAGGAGAAATTTTACATTTCTTAGTTTGTGCGTTTGAAGTTTTAAATAATTCAGTGTTCAAAATAATTTTGACTAAATTAGGTTTTAAAACGTACAAACCATTTTCTAATGAAGTTGAACATATTTGTAAACCTTTCTTCAAAATAAACACTTTATTCATAGAAAAGGAAACAGAAATACATTGTTCTATAAGGCAAGAAATGGAATTAAGGTTTCTAGTAAACCCTGGTATCACTAATATATTGTTCAACAATACATATTTCTTGCCAAAATAAAGGTTCATTGTGTCTACTGCTACAGCTCAGACGACTTCCATTTCCAACCCGGAGCGTTATCTCTTCTTGCTGTAGCTGCTACCAGGAATCAATTCCCTGAAAAGAAGAGCAAACATGATTAGTGGCGCCTGAATCAAGTATCCAAGTTTTTTTATCATTATCAACTAAACAAGCTTCTAGGTAAAGTAAATCATATTTACCTTCTTTCTTCTTTTCTGCAATGTACTTCGGACAGTTCCGTTTCCAATGCCCGTCTTCGTTGCAGAAGAAACACTTTCCTTTGTCAGCAACGTCTTTGACTTTCTTGCCCTTCTGGGCGGCAACTTTGTCAGCCTATTTTCCTTACCAACCTTCTTCATGTTCTTCTTTTTTCCTCTCAGGTTAGAAGAAGATGAAGCCACTGTTTTTTGTCCAAGAGGTCGAACCTCTGTGATAACTCATACTGGCAACATTTGCCTCACTTTTCGATCCCTGAATTTTCATCAAAGACTAAAATGTTTGGAGTTCATTCAGAAGGGAGGTAAGATTAAAAGTAAGCTTGTTCATAACAACATTACTTCTAAACTGTAGGAAACTATCTAAAAGGGTCTCCAAAATGAAGCTGACCTGGCTCGACTCATTTATGGAAGCACCATTCGACTCTGCGATGTTAAAGTGCACCATCATATCAAGGACATGATCCCGAACAAATGTACCCTCTGGCATCCTTGAGTTGGATATGTATTTTAGGGCATTATGTCGGGCCTGTGTGGACTGTTGTCCAAACATACCCTGCACAGAATCCATGATTTCCTTGGCGGTAATCATGCCCTCATGTTTCTTGGCTAATATGTCAGACATACTTGCCAACATGTAGACCTTGGCCTTATCATTGGCCTTGATCCATCGATCATATGCATCACGAACATTTCGTGACACATTCGAGCCTGGCACCTGATGACACTCCTCAGTTAGCACAAACTTCAGATCATCCATTACCAATATAGTGTTGAGATTGTTTTTCCATGTCATCATATTCTCTCTGGTTAACTTTTCCGCACCCAATAAGGAAATTATAGAGCTAGACATTTTTGCTAAAAAATTTACAAACAAACTTGTATGAGTTTCTTGCTATAACTCTAATCCAATCATGTTTTAGCTAATTATCAAATGATTCCTAGGCCATTTATAATTTTCAATGACACTCCAAAGGTTTCGAATGTATGACACGGAAGGGTAATCAAAAACACTCCTCCTCTGGATCAAGACACTCTTGACCAAAACCTAATACCAGAATAACCCTAATTCCTATAGGTTTTAGTTACCATTTTTCAGTCTGGATACATACACAACTTATGTATCCCGTGAGTGGAACCCTCTGTCTTTAGATCCCAGAGTCTCCATCTAATAAAATCCGCCGAAGGGAGGAGTAGATTGAAAAATAGTCTAAGGAAATCTTTATCCCTTTCGGGTATCTACTCTGTTCGATCCCCTATGATCAAGCCCTCCGAAGGTATTGTCTGGTCCAAGCCAAACTAGTAGGCTGACCATAGTGGTGTAACGGTGTAAACCGACAGAAGAGACCATAGGTTTTGTTTTCACTAAACCCGCTCCAACTCACTATAAGTACCCTCTCCATTCATCTTGATATTTACTCATACAAACACCATCTGAAGGGGGACGCTCTCGATTGCGCCATGAGGCCAAGTATGAGTCTCACAGTGTGAACTTCCCGGAGAGAGCGTAGGTGGAAAAATATGTATCTCATACACCTTTTCCTTCCACTGAATACTTTAAAGTTTATATGAATCTTACTTAGGCTAAACCCCGACTAATGGTTTTACCTAACTCTATCAATATAACTCTTATATTGATAATCAATATAACTCTTATATCGATAATCAATATAACTCTTATATCGATAATCAATATAACTCTTATATCGATAATCAATATAACTCTTATATCGATTCTATCCTAAGTTTGTTAATATCACTCGTTATATTAAACATAGGATTTCTAGTTTATTAACCCCTTAATAATCCCGCTGACGCTACTGTAATTTATAAAACTCTCTGATTAAATTTCACTCCCGCATCGGTTCCCGTGCAGGGGTGTTCCGCTTTAAATCGACTTAAATACCCCAAATTTAGACAGAACTTTCCTTAGATAGAGTTCCTCTTTTAATCATAGTTTATAAATTACTTGGTTCCTAATTCTAATATAATCAGAACTAGATAACCTAAGGTCTATTATTTCCAAGTTCTAAACACTTTAAAACTAATAATTAACCTTAGGTGACATGCATACTATGTTATAGTGTTTGATCATTCATCCCATTAATAATAAGACATTCATAGCATATTCATCTCGTTATATATAATGCATTTCAATGTTGTCCATAAATTAATATAACAACCTTATATTAATTAATCATGCAAACTATATAATATAACTCCTTATATTATAAATGATGCATGGAAATGCTTAACCTAAGGTGGAATTTCAAAAATATAAGCATACATTATGCATGAAAATAATTACACAACAATTGCATAATTTAAATAGCAAAAATAGACAAATTTTGGCACTCTAATTTTAATTTTTAATTAATATAATCTAATTATATTAATTAAAATTAATTAATTAAATATGAATTAAATATAAAACGTTTTTATTTTTAATTTATAATTAAAAAAACGTTTCTGCCCGTTGCTGCTTTGCGTGAAACGGCTCTAGCGTTGCAATGCTGCTTCTTGTCGTCTTCTGTCGAGCGTTGCACAACGCCACACATACAGCAATGAGAATTCTCCAATTCTTGCTCGTTTTCGCTCCGATCTTCTCAGCAACCACTTTGTCTCGATCGACACGGACTTACAGACTCGATTTACAATTAAATTTGCCCAAAACACTAGGCCTTACATTGAACGATTCAATGGAAATTGTAAATCTAAGTGAAAAACTTGAAATCATCTAATTTTGCAAAACCGTTCATACATCTCATGCAAAAATAGTAAATCTCACCTTGTTCTTGAATAATCCAGAACATAAATCAAGAACGAAATTGGGCTCTGATACTAATTGAAGGGAATCCTAGTCCCGCAGCGGAAGCGATTGCGAATCGCGGGCTCTTGATTTAGTTACAACGATTAATTCAAGAACATAAAACACTGGATTAAGCATATGAATATAAAGGACAACAAGAAAATTACCTTTGAAGAACCTTTCTTCAAGTGCTCCTCCTCTCTCACGATCAAGATCTCAACAACACGAACTCGTACGAACACCGACACTACCACCGGATCTTCTCCATTGTTCTCTAGGTGAGGGAGGAAGGTGGGTTCCCTTTAGGAATGGTGAGGTGTTTTGTGGAAGAGATATTTGTTGTCTTGGAACCTTTCCAACAACAACAAAATGCTAGGAATCAAATAGAATGGCTTAACCTAGTTGCATCTCATGCAATCATATATATAGGGGAATGGGATGGAAATGACCATCCTACCCATCCTTTATTCTCTCTTTAGTATATAGTTTATAAATCTAATTCACATTAAAACTATATATTATATAAATTATATCATATATAATAGATATAACACCTCATTTATGCATTTGAACACTTCAATTTCATTCCTAAATTTATACCCTCGATATTACCATATTGAGCCAACGGAGGGACCTAATGGACCTAGATTTCATGAGCTCCAATGATGTGAGATTAACTTATCAAACTCTTTGATATATTTAGTCAATATTCTTTAACTACAGGTCACTCTACTATAGACTTGTAGTTGCACTCTCCTCTCTGTAGATAATATTGTGTCCACTGATATAGTCATTACACATGAGTCGACCCTTCACAGGTTGTTCGTAATCACGGCTGAGTCAAATTACCGTTTTACCCCTGTAATTACCTCTTTGCTCCTTAAGCACCACTGATCCACTAATGAACAACAAGTCTAAGGTTCCTACCTTAGACTCATACACTCATACAGGGCGGGGCCCCATTGTTCAAGTTCTGGAGTCAGTGCTTAAGGGAACAACCTATCTAATTCCTTAGTGTAGGAATGAGTGAATTCCATCTTGCAAAGTTAAGTTCCCAGCTACCTACGAGTTTTGTCCCTTAGAAGGTAGACTTATTGAGTCGGCTACAGACCACTCTCACCCATACTAGTCTAAGGATAAACCCCTATAAGCAGGAGTTCTTAACTTGCTCAGGATTCAGGTCGAGTCACAAATGACAACCTATAAATTACTAGTCTTATGTTGTTAACGGTGTTACACTGGTTAGACTAATAATTTGCGATCCAGTCTTGTATGACCTCTTCATACAGGATGCCCCCACTCACATGTCAACTACATGAATGAGTTGGATTACCTCATTTGTACTAATTACAAAGTGAGCCGCATCCATGGTGTTACCAAAATGAGGTTTCCAACCTTATTCTTATACCATAGACGTTTTATGTTATATTCTTGAACTCAACCCAAATAGTGTCCACTACACTTATGTTCATGATAAAAGTTATAACATTGGAGCTTAGTTTATTGGATTTATAAAGCAAGAGTGTAATTCTATCAAAACAAATAACATTTTATTTAATTGATCAAAATTACACAAGTTTAGGGCATAAATCCCAACATTTTCCTATGTGGATATGATCCAAAGAGAGGACCAATAAGCTAACTTGGAATATATCCAATCCTTTCGGTTGACAACACTCTTGGTTTTCTGAATCTAATATCCCATCTAATTTAACGAGTAGTTCGGGTGACATAACATAATCTTTTACATGCTTTGATATCACCATTTCTGTTTAGGAAAAAATAATCTTCTTAAAAGCTCTTGATTTGGTAGCACAAACTCAACAAAACTGGTTCTATGCCACGATATAAGAATTTTTTGATTTTTCGATCGAATATTTACTGATGTTGTTTGTTTGGTCCAGAAAAGTAGGTTACGACGATGCATTTTTTTCCATCGACATTTTCAAGGAATGTGGATGATACAATATGGAAATCAAAATTACTCATGAAATCAGGACGACCAAAACTATGTTTTTGGGATTTCCCACAAAAGGCTCACGGTCTAATCGACATAAGAGAATTGTTGACCAATCACTTGATGTGAGATTTGGCATTGGAGAAACTTTTGTTGTCGCATTTTTGGCTTTTCTTCACACGTTTTAGGGTTGAAAAGGCAAAATTCTTGTGGTGTTTTCTAGTTATTTGAAGTTTGAGATTAAATAAAGCTGATGTAGATGATAAACTCTAACAAAACAAAACAATCATGTAGCGTTTGAGACTGGGTTGGTAGACATAAAACTCCAAATACCTATTTGAACACTAGGTGAGTTATAATAGTTTGCAGAGTTAAATTGATTTGTACATCAAATACAAACGATTATAACCCCACACCTAACAACTTTGCACTCATCACGAAATATTATAACTCAAATTATTAAAACTTACTTAGTACCCTAAACAATCTCTAAAGATTTATGTAATTATGTTATTCATATATAGAGTGAAAACTATAGTTAAATCTTAAATTTTCTTTAGTTTATGGAATTTAAATTACCAAAGGGTTCTCCATATAATTTAAGGGAAAAAAATTAATGATGTTAAAGTGAAGGGATATATGCTAAAATTATTTAGAGGTCATTTGTTTGGTGAGACTTCAACATTCTCAAACGGTGGACATCGAGATTACTTTATTTATTTTATAGCAATGTAGGTTGTCCAAACATCTTGAGAACATTTGGTCGCCCTAGGATACAGACATCTAGGCATCATGAGAATGATCAAACATCCTAGAATATCAAGATGTTTAGGCATCTTGAGATGCCCGAACATCTTAAAATGTTTATACAGAAGGCATCTACGACGAAGATTTTGATTCCCCCTCTTGATACAAGGGGTTTCTATGATTTCCATATTGTAGGGGATCACGTATCAACGTTTTTGCCCTTTTTTCTTTTATGTATATTTTATTTTATCACTTTTCTCAAATTTTTAATTTTATAATTAAAATAAATCTATGAATGCATTCACTAATAAACCACTCTAAAAAAATTAATAGTTATATTTATATGTTTCATTTACATATAAAATAAACTCCATTTAAATGTATAATATAAAGATCTTAATCTCGTCACCATCCTTCATGACATTAGCCATCAAGCCCACCTATCATGGTGTGTTAGATGATGCATCGTCCTCCTCGATCGCATCATGACACGTCTCATCACTTTGAGGTTCACAAACATATGCTCTTCTAGTATGATTGTGACATTCTCCCCCACATAATCTCGTCACCATCCTTCATGACATCACTAAGGGGCACAATCCACTTTCATCACACAATGGATTATGACACCCCCCCCCCCACTAAAACTCGCCATCGCCCCGATGCCGTCTCGCTCCTAACGGACTTGCTTGAAAAATTGCGACTCAGAGGGATACGAAAATTTTGCCACATCAACTACCGCTTGTTTGTGTATTATCCCCTACAAGGCCCTCACATCGCCCAACTCCTATGGCTTCAACCCAAGACTAGTCAGACAAACAATGGCAGCAAACCTAGGCCTTCTCTCGTCTTGTTACGGGGAGCTCGCCCCAAAACTCACTCGGCCAGCTTTGCCGCTGTTGGGATATGCCCTAAAACTTATGTAATTTTGATCAAAGAAATAAAGAGTTATTTGTTTTGATAAAATTAAAGTCTTGCTTTATAAATCAAATAAACTAAGCTTCAAGGTTATAATATATATCTTGAACATCAGTGTAGTGGACACTATTTGGATTGTGTTCAACAATATAACCTAAATGGTCTATGGTATAAGAATAAGGTTGGAAACCTCATTCTAATAACGCCATGGATGCAACCCACTTTGTAATTAGTACAAATGAGGAAATCCAACTAATTCATATAGCTGACATGCGAGTGGGGGCATCCTGTATGAAGAGTTCATACAAGACCGGAGCGCAAATTATTAGTCTAACAAGTGTAGCACCGTTAACAGGATAAGACTAGTAACTTATAGATGGTCATTAGTGACTCGACCAGAATCCTAAGCGAGTTAAGAACTCCTGCTTATAGGGGTTTGTCCTTATACTAGTATGGGTGAGAGTAGCCTGTAGCCGACTCAATAAGCCTACCTTCTCAGAGACAGAACCTCGTAGGTAGCTGGGAACTTAACTGTGCAAGATGGAATTCACTCATTCCTACACTAAGGAATTAGATAGGTTGTTCCCTTAAGAACTGACTCCATGTCTTGAACAACGGGGCACCGCCCTTTATGAGGGCATGACTCTATTGTAGGACCTTAGACTTGTTGTTCATTAGAGGATCAGTAGTGCTTAAGGAAGAAAGAGGTAATCAAAGGGGTAAAACAGTAATTTGACCCTGGTGTGATTACGAACAACCTGTGAATCGTCGACTCATGGCTAATGACTATATCAGTGGACACAATACAATCTACAATGATGAGAGTGCAACTACAAGTATGTAGTCGAGTGACTTGAAGTTAATGAATATTGATTAACTGCAACAAAGACTTTGATCAGTTAATCTCACATCATTAGAGCTCACGAGCTGTAGGTCCATTAGGTCCTTCCGTTGGCTCAACATGGTAATATTGAGGGTATAAAGTTTGGAATGAAATTGAAGTGTTCAATTTTATACACGAGGTGTTATATCAATTATATATGATATAATTAATATCATATATAGTTTTAATGTGAATTAGATTCACATATAAACCATATACTAAAGAGGGAATAAAGGAGGGGTAGGATGGTCATTTCCATCCTATTTCCCTATAAATATGGTTGCATGAGATGCAACTAGGTAAAAAAAAATTTTAAGCCTTTGTTGTGTCGTTGGAAGAGTTCCAAAACACAAACCTCTCTCTTACAACATCTCATATCACCTAAAGGGAACCCACATTCCTCCCTCACCTAGAGAATAACGGAGACGATGCGGTGGGAGTATTCATCCATTCTTGGGTTCATGTTGCAGAGATCGTGGTCGTGGGAGAAGGAGCACTCGAAGAAAGGTTCTTGAAAGGTATATTTCTTGTTGTCGATATTCTGTATTATGCTTAATCTACTTGTTTTCGTTCTTGAATTTAATCCTTGTTACGAAATTGAGAACGCGCGATTCCCAATCGCTTCCGCTGCGGGACTCGATTCCCTTCAATTTGTATCAGAGCCCAATTGCGAGTTGGAAATGGATAAGTCGTCTCAGCTGTAGCAGTAGGCACAATGAAGGTTTATTTTGGCAAGAAATATGTATTGTTGGACAATATATTAGTGATACCAGGGCTTACTAGAAACCTTATTTCAATATCTTGCTTTATAGAACAATGTATTTATGTTTCCTTCTCTATGAATAAAGTGTTTATTTTGAAGAAAGGTATAGAAATATGTTCAGCTTAGGCTTAATTAAGTCAAAATGGTTTTGAACACTAAATTATTTAAAACTGCAAACGCACAAACTAAGAAACGTAAAATTTCACCTAAAGAAAATGCTCATCCTTGGCATCTAAGATTGGGTCACATTAATCTCAATAGGATTGAGAGATTGGTAAAGAATGAACTTCTAAATGAGTTAGAAGAAAATACTTTACCTGTATGTGAATCCTGCCTAGAAGGCAAAATGACTAAAAAGCCTTTTAGTGGAAAACGCTATAGAGCCAAAGAACCTCTTGAACTTATACATTCAGACCTTTGTGGTCCGATGAATGTTAAAGCCAGGTGAGGATGTGAATATTTCCTCTCTTTTATTGATAATTATTCTAGATTTTTGAATATTTACCTAATGCACCACAAGTCTGAAGCACTTGAAAAGTTCAAGGAATTCAAGACTGAGGTTGAAAATGAATTAGGTAAAACTATTAAAACACTTCGATCGGATCGAGGTGGAGAGTACATGGATTTAAAATTTCAGAACTATATGATAGAAAATGGAATTACATCACAACTCTCAGCTCCCGGTACACCACAGCAAAACAGTGTATCGGAAAGGAGAAATAGAACGTTGTTGGACATGGTTCAATCAATGATGAGTTATGCTCATCTCCCTAGATCCTTTTGGGGTTACGCAGTGGAGACTGCAGTATACATTATGAACAATGTGCCCTCAAAAGTGCTTCTGAAACACCTTTTGAAATCTGGAAAGGACGTGAAGGTAGTTTATGTCATTTCAGAATTTGGGACTGTCCAGCACATGTGCTTGTGACAAATTCAAAGAAGTTGGATTCACGTTCAAAGTTATGCCTATTCGTAGGATACCCAAAAGAAACAAGAGGTGGTTTATTCTATAATCCTAAGGAAGATAAGGTTTTTGTGTCGACAAATGCCACTTTCTTAGAGGAGAACCACAAGCCAAGAAGTGAGTTAGACGGAACAATAGCAAAGGTTGTTAATAAAAATAGTACGTCAACAAGAGTTGTTGTTACTAGCTTGCCTAGTCAAAAGAGTCCATCTCAAGAGTTGAGTATGCCTCGACGTAGTGGGAGGGTTATAACACAACCTGACCGTTACATGGGTTTATTCGAAACCCAAGTTGTTATACTAGATGACTGTTGGGTTTTATGTCCTAAAACTCGTGAGTTTGTAAATTGAATGTATATTCTATTTTGCAATAGAGTTATTATTGAGATTTATTCAGTAAAGGTGTTATTGAATAAAGTGAATTATATATTTTGAAACCCTAATCCAATAAAGAACCCATGGCTATAGGATGTATACTTGAACTTTATGTGTGACATAAAAGTGGATCAGGTTCAAGTTATAGCCACAACAGTCTATAGTATAGGGATAGGGTTGGGTACCTTATCCTGGGGACACTATGAACGCGACCCACTTTGTAAAGTACAAACGATGTGATCCTGAATCGTTGATTTGGAGACATGCGAGTGGGGCGTCCTATGCAACGAGTTTGCATAAGACTGGACCGAGAAATAGTCACTTAGACTTTATAACTCCGTTTACTGTCTTAACTGACTATATTCATATGATAACCTAGGTAACTCGATCTTAATCCTGAGCGTGCTATGAACTCCTGTTTATTCGGATTATCCTTAGATCTGCATGGGTGAAGTGGCCTGAGATTGTCGACTCAATAAGCCTCCCATTTCAGGGATAAGACCGGGTAGATAGCTAGGAACATAGTTCTGCAAGATGGAATTCACTCCTACCCGTTTTAGGGATTAGTAGAGAGGTTGTTCCCTTAATTGCTGATTCCGGGTCTTGAACAAAGGGCTCACCCCTCTCATTGGCCCGAGAGGGATTCGGTTTGTTGGTTGGACCACAAACCAATTGTTCATTAGAGGATCAGTGGGACTTAAGGAACAAGAAGTAATTACAGGGGTAAAACGGTAATTTTATCCTAGTTGTAATTACGAACGACCTGTGAAGGATCGACTTACTAATCATGGTTATATCGAGTGGACAGAAATATATCTACAGTGAGGAGAGTGCAACCACTAGGCTTTAGTGGGGTGCCCCGGTGGTTAACGAATGTTGATTAGCTAGGCTAAAGAGTTTGGTCGGTTAATCTTGTATCGTTGGAGCTCATGATCTGTAGGTCCATTAGGTCCCCTTACTAGCTCGGACTAAGCCTTGTAACATTTTGAGAGAAAAAGAATTTGAATTGTTCAAATTCGGTTTTGGGAGAAAACGTTAATTATATGTGATATACTTAACGTGTCACAGTTTAATTATGAATTAAACTATAATAAAGAAGAGGTGGAAATATTTAAATGTTATTTAAATATTTGCTCGGTTTATAACATGAATAGGGATTCATGTTTAAACGATCGATTTAAGAAATCGGGATTTGTCCAATTATTTAATTTAATATTTGATATTAAATTAAATAAATTATTTAAAATTAATTAATTAAATTATTTAATTAGTTATATTAATAAATTTATTTTAATTTAAAATTAATTTTATATTAATTTTGAATTAAAATTAAATGAAAAATTCAATTTTGATTTTGAATTTCAATTGGACCAAAATGAAAAGGATGAGCAACCTTGCTACTTTTTCAAATTCACTCAAATTGAGCACCTCCTTCTTGCTAAATCCTTCTCATCTTCTTGCTGTCATCTTCTCCTAGCTTGAAGAAGCTTTTGGTTTCTTTAATTGAAGAAGAAACCATTAGTTTAAATGGAATTAATCAGCTTTTTGATAATTCACGTTTTTGAGACCTTTCTCCCATCTCTCTTCAAATTCTCTCCACCAAAGATCCCACAATCTGTTCTAAGGCCTGAGGATAGTAGGGAAGACACTAGAGGGAAGACACTAGAGTGTTCAAGATCCAAAATTGCTTCCGCTTTCTTAATCTACACTCTTTCAATGACAACTGCGAGGATCCATTCACTTAAAATCAAGCGATGGTTGACTAAGACAAAGATAAATGGGTCATAGCCATGGACCAAGAAATGGAGTCTATGTACTCCAATTATTTTTGGGATCTTGTAGATAAGCCTGATGGGGTAAAACCTATAGGTTGTAAGTGGATCTACAAGAGAAAGCGTGATGTAGATGGGAAAGTGCAAACCTTCAAACCTAGAATAGTAGCAAAGGGTTATACCCAGGTAGTAGAGGTTGACTTTGAGGAGACCTTTTCACCTGTTGCTATGGTAAAATCTATCCGTATCCTACTTGCCATTGCCGCATGTTATGACTATGAGGTATGGAAAATGGATGTCAAGACAACCTTTTTTAATGGCAATCTTGAGGAAAAAATCTACATGGACCAACCCTAAGGGTTCATTGAACCAGAACAAGAGCAAAAGGTTTGCAGGCTTAAAAGGTCAATTTATGGACTGAAACAAGCCTCTAGGTCCTAGAATATAAGATTTGATGAGGCAATCAGATCTTATGCTTTTCACCAGAATGATGATGAACCTTGTGTCTACAAGAAACTCATCAATAGTTCTGACGCATTCCTAATCCTCTATGTGGATGATATCCTACTCATTGGGAATGATGTAGGATATCTTACTGACATTAAGGATTGACTAGCTACACAATTCCAAATGAAAGATTTGGGTGATGCACAGTTTGTTCTTGGGATCCAGATTGTCCGGAACCGCAAGAATAAAACACTAGCCTTGTCTCAAACATCTTGCATAGACAAAGTGTTGTCAAGGTTTAAGATTCAAGACTCCAAAATGGGCTTGTTGCCTTTTAGACATGGAGTCCATTTGTCTAAGGAACAGTGTCCTAAGACACCTCAAAGAGTTGAGGATATGAGACGGATTCCTTATGCATCAGTTGTTGTGAGCCTGATGTACGCCATGTTGTGAACTAGTCCTGGCATCTATTTTGCATTTGGAATGGTCAGTAGGTATCAATCCAATCCAGGACTTTAACACTCGACAACGGTTAAAACAATGCTTAAGTATCTTCGGAGAACAAGGAACTACATGCTTGTGTATGGCTCTAAGGATTTGATCCTTACAGGATACAGGGATTCTAACTTTCGATCGATAAAGATTCTCGTAAATCTACATCGTGGCCGATGATTTACTCTTAACGGAGGAGTTGTAGTATGGCGAAGCGTCAGGCAAGGATGCATCGAAGATTCCACCATGGAGGTCGAATATGTTGCAGCTTGTTAAGGAAATTCATGCTAAATTTGGAAGTTGTTCCGAATATGACTTTGCCCATCACGCTGTATTGCGATAATAGTGGTGCAGTGGCAAATTCGAGGGAACCCCGAAGTCACAAGAGAGGAAAACACATTGAGCGGAAGTATCATCTCATCCGGGAGATCGTGCATAGAGGAGACGTGATTGTCACGAAGATAGCCTAAGGGCAGCACAACGATGTTGATCCATTTACAAAGGCTCTCACAACTTAAGTATTTGAGAGTCACCGAAAAGGTCTAGGTTTACAAGTATTCCCCAACTTGGGCAAGTGGGAGTATTCTGTACAAAGGGTTTAAATGTCCTAGTCTATTGTATTTACTATAATAGTACTCCACAAGCTTTAGGTGAAGTGAGAGATTGTTGGGATGTATGCTCTAAAACTTGTGTAATTTTTATCAAAGAAATAAAGAGTTATTTGTTTTGAAAAAATTACAGTCTTGCTTTATAAATCCAAAAAACTAAGCTCCAAGGTTATAATGTATATCTTGAACATCAGTGTAGTGGACACTATTTGGATTGTGTTCAAGAATATAACCTAAATGGTCTATGGTATAAGATTAAAGTTGGAAACCTCATTCTGCTAACACCATGGATGCGGCCCACTTTGTAATTAGTACAAATGAAGTAATCCAACACATTTATGTAGTTGACATGCGAGTGGGGGCATCCTGTATGAAGAGTTCATACAATACCGAACCGTAAATTATTAGTCTAACCAGTGTAACACTGTTAAAAGGATAAGACTAGTAATTTATAGATGGTCATTAGTGACTCGACCTGAATCCTGAGCTAGTATGGGTGAGAATAGCCTGTAGCCGACTCAATAAGCCTACCTTATAAGGGATAGACCCTCGTAGGTAGTTGGGAACTTAACTGTGCAAGATGGAATTCACTCATTCCTACACTAAAGAATTAGATAGGTTGTTCCCTTAAGAACTGACTCCAGGTCTTGAACAACGGGGCCCCGCCCTCTATGAGGGTATGAGTCTATGGTAGGACATTAGACTTGTTGTTCATTAGAGGATCAGTAGTGCTTAAGGAACAAAGAGGTAATCACAGGCCAGCCGTGATTACGAACAACCTATGAAGGGTCGATTCATGGGTAATGACTATATCAGTGGACACAATACAATCTATAGTTTGGAGAGTGCAGCTACAAGTCTATAGTGGAGAGACTTGTAGTTAATGAATATTGATTAACTGGAGCAAAGAGTTTGATCAGTTAATCTCACATCATTGGAGTTCATGAACTGTAGGTCCATTAGGTCACTCCGTTGGCTCAACATGATAATATTGAGGGTATAAAGTTAGGAATGAAATTGAAGTGTTCACTTTCATACATGAGGTATTATATCAATTATATATGATATAATTAATATAATATATAGTTTTAATGTGAATTAGATTCCCATATAAACCATATACTAAAGAGAGAATAAAGAAGGGGTAGGATGGTCATTTCCATCTTATTTCCCTATATATATGGTTGCATGAGATGAAACTAGGTAAAAAAGAAATTTTAAGCCTTTGTTGTGTTGTTGGAAGAGTTCCAAAACACAAACCTCTCTCTCACAACATCTCATATCACCTAAAGGGAACCCACCTTCCTCCCTCACCTAGAGAACAACGGAGAAGATCCGGTGGGAGTATTCATCCGTTCTCGGGTTCGTGTTGCAGAGATCGTGGTCGTGGGAGAAGGAGCACTCGAAGAAAGGTTCTTCAAAGGTATATTTCGTGTTGTCCATATTCTGTTTTATGCTTAATCTAGTTGTTTTCGTTCTTGAATGTAATCGTTGTAACGAAATTGAGAACGCGCGATTCACAATCGCTTCCGTTGCGCGACTCGATTCCCTTCAACCGCAACACACGTATGCTCTGAGTGACATACAAGTTTAAAAAAGTCAGAAAGCTTCACACTTTGTTGGCCCTCCGCTGACCAACTCGCAACAAGCCACACCACGTGGCAACTCCACAATATAATGCCTCAGTGTTCCCCCTCCTCCCACATCGTGCTCGTTCCACATGAGCACTTCAATGCTGACACTCCTGGCCATATCACCACCACTTGCGCACTCATATGCTTAACTCGGGCACCACTGCCCGGACAACCCACTTGTTGGCTTGCACACGCAAACTGTTCAACTTGCCCCTCCTAGGCCTCATTTGGAAGTCGCGTCTCGTTTTGACAACTCTCTCGAACTGAACCAACACCAACATTGTTCTCATACATCAAATTGTTGACCATACTTGCTTGACACACAATTTCTCTTGTTAACGCCAATTCAATTCAACTAAACATAGACTTCAGGCAACTCGAACAAACATCACCCAAACTCTATCTCGAATGTGATTTTCCCGACTCGTCAAGGTCTCGCAACCGATACCACCAAGGCTCTTCCTCGGAAGTTGCTATCGGCGACCAACACTTCACCCAGGGTCTTCCTCGAAAGTGCAAGTGCTTAACATTGCCCAGGTCCTTCCTCGAAAGTCAATGTCAAAATGGTCTCGATTTGCACGATGCATCCTATCGTGTTTTCTAGGAAGACCCAATTCATATTCGAGCCTCAAATCATTGTTGGGGCGTGGCCCAAACTCAAATCAACCATGATTTCAGTAACACGTGTTGTTCGACTGACATTAGGGAAAGTCGATCTCTTCGAATACAGAACAACAATCATTCGAGGTCATTTGGGAGTCGTTTAGTATTTTACAACACACTTTAATCCTTGCCAAATGTTTGTTGAGCATTTTAGTTTTGTTTTAATCCTTGAATAACCACTCTTTTTTGCTTATAATCAATTCAGAGTTGATTCGAATACTTTTAAATAACAAATAACAACTGCAAGGCCATTTTCTGTGAGTTTTAATGCATATTGGACCCTTCACATATCACTTTAGGTGTTGTGACTCATGTGCTAATATGAAGGAACATTCGACTTGCAGATTCAGGATTGATTCGAACGCCCTCGAGCTTGAATGAACAAGGTTAATTGTCCCTTTTGGGTAAGTCTTAGGACCCATTCAATCTTTATGGACTTGCTAAGCACTTTGATTCAATTATCTTATACTTAAGATTCGTTACTTAAAGTTTGAGGCAAAACGAAATTCTTTCAAGCTCTCCAAGTCTTACCCACGCCCTTCTTGGTAAGGTTTAAGCAGTAAGGCCTTATGTAGACCATCTTTATTTGAGTTTAAGGTGCTAGAAGTCACACTCTAATTCTTGAATTGTTATTTATGTAGGTTGGTTAACCCTGAGTTTCACTTTAGTGTTTTAAGGCTTGAAGTTGAGTAAGTATAACCATTTTTAGTTGGTGGTAGTTGTTTAATGGATTTTCAAACTAAGCTTAGTCTCTAAAGCTTATTCTCTTTATTTTGAAGCCTCTTATAATACTTTTGGAGCGCCTTAGATAAGTAGTTTCTACTTGGTGAGTTTGTTTGAATGTGTATTGCATATTTTATGTTTGCCTTATTTGTTTGGTGTCTACTTCTTATCTTATAGTCATTTAATTGGTGATTAGCATGCTTAGACTTGAACTTTTGATAGTTAGGTAGCATGCTAGGTTACTAAACTTCATGAATACAAATGAGCATGCATTATTTAAACTGATGGGTTGAGTAAGCGGAGTGTGACGTGTAAATCATGTGTGGGTTGAGTGTGCGAGAGCATGACGCGTAAATCATGTATCGGTTGTGAATGCGGAGCATGACGTGTAAATCATGTGAAAGAGCGGAGCATAACGTGAAAATCATGTGTTAATGGAGTTGTGCATTACATGATGTAGAATGTACTCGTTAAAGTGGTCTTCGGATTATTTTTCTGGTGTTTGGATGTAAAGCACGATGTTTAAATTAGATATTTGCAAAACCATGTATGTTTGCATGTGAACAATATATTGGTTCGTGCTTGTTTGATTGATGACTCACCGAGTTTGAGCTAATTACTCAATACGTATTATGTACTGAACCACCACTAGATTTTGTAGGTGCTGACAATTACGATGAACCTGGTGATGTCAAAGAGGGGACCCACCGAGAGGACTTCATTAGTTAGAAGCTTCCCTCTTTCTTTGTTGAAGTTATGTTAGGGTTGTTAGATTGGATTATGGATGTTTTTTCATTGAATAAGAGCATGTAAAGACCTTAGTTTTTGGTTATTATTTTTGTTTAGTGTTGCGTAGATGGGTTCCTTTAGCACAACCTATGTTTAGGATTATTGGTCTTTGGATTAGTAACGTATTTATTGTTTCCGCTGTGCTGATTTAATTTAAATATGTGTTAAGTTGTTGAGGTTTTCAGTACTTCAAAGTGTTGGGTCTGAATTGTAGTTAGAAGGTGGAGCTTTGGTGCTTGTTGGTTTTTTGCCTCAGAAGTGTGTTTTTCTTGCTTAACAGGTGTAGAAAAAATTTCGGGAACATCCTTGTTACATCATTACACTGTCGAAATTTTTGGAGAACATGCGGTGTAAGTTTATTAATGGCAATACGTTAGGTTTAGAATTTGAGGGCGTTACAAAGTTAAATATTGAACTTTATTATTTAATGATTTAGACTTTGTAGCATATAAATATTCGACACCTAATTAGTATACTGGTCTACCTATGTAAGAAATTTCATTAAATCCTAAAAATAATAATAACTTTTAAAAAATGTATTACATCATGGCAATTTTTAAAGCATATGGACTAAAATTGTTACTTACTAAAATTGCAAAATTAAATTGTTTCAAATCAAAGTTCAAAAACTAAAATTGTTACAACTTCTAGAAAAAGTTGAAAGACCAAAAGTGATTTTTAACCTTTACCATAAAATTTCACATTCAAACAAGTGATATAGGCATTATAATTAATAAAATAGAACCATATATATTACTGTTAAATAAGTTTGATTCACAATTAAATTGTTGAGTTGATCAAATTTTACTAGGTAAAAGAAATGAAAAGAAAAACACTCTGTTAAACACATATAAAGATTTGAAATAGATAGTCTTTATTTTATTTCGATGTTAGTATTGATAGGTAAAGACAATGCTACATTAGCATTATCTAAAGTAGAAAAGGGAGCTCCCTCATAAAGCTAGAAGTTGGCGAAATGAAGGCCAGAAGGCGAGGGACATTTTTCAAAAGACGAGTTCCCAAGATTTAATAGGCTTTCCATGATCTAGAATAATAGCCATATAGAATTCAGTATGACTTTGGCTTTTTAGAGTTACTGGCTTTATTTGCACTTCCACCATAAGGTAGTATTCGATTCCTTTGTCTACGATGAGAGACACACCCCGAACCACTCAAACGAATGTCCATGTTGCCCCTACCATGTATTGTATATACTTTGTCATTGCAAACATTCCCATCTACACCACATATGGCTCATTCTCATTGATTGTACGTTTATGATGGCGAATCGACACTTCAAGTCCTTCATGGCTGACTATACTATAATCCATTAATAACTTCTGGTTGATGGTTTAAAGCTAAGCCTGAGAAGATTTTATGCTGGTGGTTTGCTCTTGACTTAAAGGACTTGAACCGAGTAGTTTAGGTGACATAACGTGATCTTTTACTTGATTTGATATCACCATTTCTTTTTAGGAAAAAATAATCTTCTTAAAAGCTCTTCATTTGGTAGCACAAACTCAACAAAAGTGGTTATATACCACTATAAGAATTTTTAGATTTTCCGACTGATGTTGTGTGTTTGGTCCGAAAAAACTAGGTTACGACGATACACTTTTTTCCGTCGGCGTTTCCAAGGAATGTGGATGATACAATATGACAATCAGAATTACTCATGAAATCTTGACGGAGGGATTTCCGACAAAATGCTCATGATCTAATCGAACTAAGAGAATACGACAACAAAAGTTTCTCCAATGCCAAATCTCTTGATGCGAGATTTGGCATTGGAGAAACTTTTGTTGTCGCATTTTTTGGTTTTTCTTCGCATTTGTTGTCGCATTTTTTGGTTTTAGGGTTGAAAAAGGTCAAATTCTTGTGGAATTTTCTAGTTATTTTATGTTTGAGGTTAAATAAAGGTGAGGTAGGTGATACACTCCAACCGCATATTATATAACTTCCCAAATTATTATAGCTCAAATTATTATAACCTACTTCGTATCCTAAACCACTTCTAAAAAATCAATAGTTATATTTATATGTTTTCATTTACCTAAATAATAAACTCCATTTAAATGGTATAATATATAGCTAAATTTATTTTTTGTTAAAATTTGGAGCGAAATTATTTATTTATTTTACATATCCAACAATGGTGATCCAGAAATTTTTGTTTTAAAAAAACCTACCATTGATATTATTTCTCTATTTTAAGCTGGCATATACATAATCCACTAAAAAACACTACAAACCATATAATTTAATTCTTTTAAAACAAGTTCAAATATTTCAAGTTAAAATCAAGATTAATTCTTCACTATAAATCTTTTATAAAGATGATCTACAAAATAGCATATAAAATTAATACAAACTTAATTGATAAAAATAAAAAATTAAATTAAATTATTTAAGACAAAATGTTATATACGCTCATATTATATTAAATGATATAAAGTTATTGCAAAATATTGGAATAATACATCATTTTAAAATATATTCATAAAAATCCTAACAAAAAAAAAGCATGACCATACTAGTATTCTTTTACATCCTAATAAATTTCTCTGCAAAAAAACATGGTTATTTAAAGATGCTAGACAACTATATTGATAGACATCTAGAATTTTGGGCATCTAGAGACGTCAAACATCCTGATGTTTTAAAAATAAATGACCTCTTAATCTTTTCAATTAGTTGTAATATATGTCCACGTAATTTTCTTCCATAATATTAAGATCTCATTTTTAGTTTTTGAAAATTAAGTTTAATAATACTATTTTTATTTATGATTTTTTATGTTTTTTTAATCAACTTTTTAGATATGTATTTTCAAAAGCCAAGCCAAGTTTTAGAAACCAAAAGAATTAGTTGTCAAAATCTTTTTTGTTTTTAGAATTTAGTTAGAAACTCAAGTGTTTCTTTAAGAAAGATGGACATCACATTATAGAGAACGTAAAACCATTGTACATAAATTGAGAAAAAAACAACACGCTTCTTAAAACTAAAAATATAAATTAATGTCGTGTTTGATAATCATTTGGTTTTTTATTTTTTGTTTTTGAAACATAAGCCTATAAATACTACTTCGACATATATGGGTTTCTATACTTTGTTATCTACTTCTAACTTATGTTTTCAAAAACAAAGTTAGGTTTTGAAAACTAGAAAAAAAAAGTTGGTTTTGAAATTTTGTTTCGTTTTTGGAATTTGGCTAAGAACTCAAACGTTTCTCTAAGAAAGATGGAACTTATTATAGAGAAGTTGGAAGAAAACAAGCTTAATTTTCAAACAAAGAGAAAAACAGAAAACCAAATGGTTAACCAACGGACTCTAAATAATTATCAAACGGAGGTTAAATTATCTAATAATAAGTCAAAGAAGTTATAGTTTGCTACCTATACTTAGTCTCCACCTATTTATCCCACTTTGCAGCTAGTTGGGATACTTCACATGTGATAAAAATCAGATTAATTGCTTGTGATATTTTAAATCTTTATTGTTTTCCTTTTATGTGCCTTCTTTAAAATGGGGTTGAGTTGATATATGTTTCATCCCTAATTTCTATAATCTCTTCAACCAAACAGAAGTTATAATAGGCAGAGATCCCCATTTAAGATTTTCAACACATTGAGCTATTTTTCTTGTTTACGAAGAAGAAAGTTGAAAAGATAAGCTTTGGAAATGCTAAATACTATTCTGGAAAACTTTCCTTCAGCATGCTAGAAGATTGCTTTGCTTCAGCAATCTGTTATGTCGTGTTCGATAGTTACTGTAGCACCTACACGATATTTTCTCAAATTGAGCACGTGATTTATCTCTTTACCACATCTAATTATAATTAGAAGTATTTGGGATTTAGTTAGGGTTGACTTGACTTAAGTTAGAGTTCATTTGAGGCTTATAAAGGCATTGCATTCTTTTAATTGAAGGGTGAGAGATATTTGGGTATAATTTTCAGTTATGACACTGTTCTCCTAGGAAGAAGACCAAGAAGGATTGTGACGACCACAACCACAGGTACTAATTATTTATTTTATTTAACGTTCTATCAACCTGTGTGTGTCTAGTCGGATTAGTGAATTTCATTAGGCTCGGTAATAATGAGTCTTTGATTTTATTTAGTTTAAAGCGAAATGTTCTCCTTTAGATAATTATTTATATAATTAAACGAAAGATGAGAAGGTGACAATGGCATCTTAGTGATTTATACTCAAGGCAAGGGTTAGTTGGGCTTTTGGAAAGAAAAAGACCTAGGGTTGTAGTATTTATATTATTTTAAACAAAACCCTAGCCACATGATTCTACTTCTCCTTATTCCTCTTGCCCTAGCCGAAAACACCCACCTTCTCGCAAACCCTCGCCACGGATCAAGAGATCGCACGCCCAAAGACGCCTCACGAGCCTCACCAGCGAGCACCTTTGAACCCAACGCCGCGGAAGCACGGGATCGCCGAACCTTGACGTCGACCGCGAGCCTCGGAGTTGCACGCCGCCATCCAAGTCGCGAGTCACTGGCGCCGGTTGAAGCCCAGCGAGCCTTGCGCCGCCACCGCTCGTGAACTCGATTTTGTCCAGCCGTTCGCAAGCTTCCGTTCGCAGCCAGGATCGCCAGCCGCTCCTTGTTCATTCGTACATCTCCGACGCGCAGACACGGTGTGAAGTCCGCCGCTTGATCGGCTGCTTCGTTGCACTCCAGTTCCGGCTGCAACCAGACGATCTTCGACGCTCGGCTCTCAATCGACCCCCTTTGGTCGGTAAACGCCGATAACCCGGGCAACACTCGACGTCGACAGTCTTGCAAGGTGCGAGTTACTGACTTCGGTTCACCAAGCGATCTTCGATTAAGTTTAGTAGTTCGATCTTAAGTTTCAATCAACATAAGACTGTCAATGGTTTTAAATTTGAGAATGTATTGTGTAGGCTAAAATTTTAAAGTCTATTGTAATTCTTTTAGGTGCACCTTTGAGTTGGAGCCAAGAGTAGTGAAAGTGGTTTGGAATCAATAGTGGTTGGCTTTTGACTTAGGAGTCGAAAGGGAACACCTCTTACGAATTGGAACGTAGGACTTTTGGAGTTAAAGCTAAGGTAAGGGAGCCTGTGCCGAACCTTTTAAATGGGATTAAAGAAAACGGATTTTATCATCCTATGTGAAAATGGTTATGATTTTATACGAAAATACTTCATTATTTTATGTGAGAGTATTTCTTCAGTTTATACAAAAATAGCTATTATTTTATGTGAGAATACTTCATTATTTTATGTTAGTGTATTTCTTCAGTTTATGCGAAAATAGCTATTATTTTATGTGAAAATATTTCATCGTTTCATGTGAGATTCCTCTGTTATTGAGGGTACAAAATTTATCATGCTTAAGAGTATTTTCCTTAAGTTGTTGTGAAAAGTTATGATATGCATATCAATGAGAATGTTTGTGGCATGTACACTATAGTTATGTTGAATGATGGGACCTCATGCATGTTATGTATGCCATAAAATGATTTGATGTAAAATGTGGAAATTGGTCTCCTGAGTGCATTGTATGCATGGTCAAACATGCATTAGAGACCCTATGGGTCAAGTTTACAGGGGTCTGTGAGGGACTCAATCTATACAGGGGTCTGTGAGGGACTCAAACCATACAGGGGTCTGTGAGGGACTCAAATAATTACAGGGTTCTGTGAGGGGCTCAAAATGAAATGACTCAGGATGACCAATTGACCACTTAAAGAAAAAGAAAGTCACGGACTATAGTCATGATGATATGAGAAAGTTTTAGGTCCCGCATAGGTACATTTCGAACAGGTTTAAAAGTCATGATTGTATGTGTTTGCATATCCCAAACCTCGGTAGCGAGGTCACTTACACTGGTATTGTTTTGCAATACTCACCCTTTCTTTTCAAAATGTTTTTCGTAAGGCCAAGGACGTGCGAGGGGCGAGTGACGGAGGCGCGTTGTCAGAACCATGGGAAATGTCATGTTTTCCGCATATTTTCTTTAATAACTGATGTTGTCGTTTTATGGTTTTGAAGTTAAGTTTAAATTTCCGGATTTTTAAGTAGGCCATGTTTAAACTGCTTCTTTTACATGTTTTGAATGTTTTAATGGGATCCCTAAAGATAATTTGTTTTGTATGGAGATTTAAAGATCGTTTTACTCCTTTTGGCCTAAGAATGCATGCATGTGTAGTAATGACCCTAAGAGTTTTAGTTATAGAAAAGTAGGGGCGTTACAGTTGGTATCAGAGCCCTAGGTTAAGGGTTCTGTAGACTTGCTTACAGAGTAAGCACAGAGTAGTTCCCATGGTTGAACAACGCATTCCGGTCACCGCCAGGTACGTTCTGGTAATTTATAAACTAAGCAAATGGTTATGATGTAATTCTGTATTGTGAATGTAAATGAATTTAAACCCTAAGGGTGATCCTATCTTACAGTTAGAAAGTGATGAGAACTAAGTTAGAAATTCTCTTGCATTGTAGTCTCGACAAAAATGCCACCTAGAGGTCGAGGGAGAGGTAGAGGACGTGGTAGGGGCCTGGAGGACATGAGAAAACGTTAACACCCAACCAGCACTACTCACTGAATGGAAGAGATTACTCCACCCGCACTGCGAGATCTTCCCAGACCAACCGGATCGCCGGGAGGATGCACCGCAGCCGCTCCAAAGGCGAGATCAAGGAAACCCTAATGTCATGACTATGATGGTAGAGGCTATGCAGACTCTTGTGCGAGCTACAGTAGCCACACAGTTGGCCCAAGCAAGTCAGGGGCGGAATGATGCAACTCTGGAGTCTCGATATCTGAAGGACTTCAGGAAATATGATCCCAGATCTTTTGATGGGTCTTCTAGTGACCCCACCGTGGTCGAATTATGGTTGTCCTCCATTGAGACCATTTTCGATCGATGAATTGCCCCGAGGACCGAGAGGGTGTCCTGTGCTACCTTCATGCCGAGAGACGACGCTTATTTATGGTGGGAGTCCGCCCAGTGGAACTATAGTCGCCAATGAGAAACGACACACAGAATCTTTTAAGGAAGCATTCAGCGGAAATTTTACCTGCTGCGGCACTCGATATAGGAAGCGGCACTTAATTCTTACAGCTTTAGCCGAGCAGGGGGCGGTGGAGGTGTATGAGAGAGAATTCACCCGTTTGTCACGTTTTGCCCCCGAGTTAGTAGACACCGAGGCAAAGAAAACAGAGCGTTTCATTATGGGACTGGATGAAAATGTTCGAGGCTTCATACAGGCACTAGCACCTCCTGATTATGCCTCCGCAGTGAGAGTGGCTGAATTGATTTGGGTACAACCACGCATGCATCGCACATCGTAATGGCTAACCCGGCACCACGAATCGAAGAGGAAATGGGAATGACAAATTCAAGCTCGCAGCGTCCCCCAGGCCACACGCCGCGTAGACCGTGAAACTTTCGTGCGGGTTCAGTCGAAACCACGCTTCAACAGGCGAGAACTAACAAAGGAGATAAGCCACAATGCAAAGACTGTGGTAAACACCATTGGGGTAAGTGTTTGGCCCGGTCCGGAGTGTGTTTCAGATGTGGGAAAGAAGGGCACAGAGCTAATAGCTGTCCGAGTCAAGCCAGTGCTAGCCAGCCTCAGGTTATCAATAGTGGCTGCGCACTTTGCCAAGCCCGTAATACACCAAGGAAGAGCTTATGCGAGTACAAGTAAGAGCATTCATGGCACAGACTCCGTGTGTATTACTGGTACACTTCCATTACTTGGGCACCTTGCCTTTGTATTATTTGATTACAGTTCTACACACTCTTTTATTTCTCGCATCCTTCGTAAGTCAAGCGAGAGTTAGAATTAGAAACGATTCTGATGATGCTTTGTCTGTCTCCACTCCTGCGGGGATAAACTTGTTAGCCACTATGAAAGTCAAGGATGGTAGTGTGACTATCACAGATCATGAGTTAGAAGTAAACCTAGTAGTCCTAGACATGATTGACTTTGATGTGATATTGGGTATAGACTGGTTAGCGCAGAACCATGCTTGCATTGATTGTTTCAGGAAGGAGGTAGTGTTCACTCCCCCTAGCCAACCTGGTTACAGGTTCAGAGGCACCCTAGCGGGAAGTAGTCCTAAGGTGATTACTGCCCTTAAGGCCAGGAAATTATTACATCGGGGAGCTTGGGGCGTCTTAGCTTGCATACTAGATGCACCGTGTACGGAGATTTCCGTGTCATCGGTACCAGTGGTGAATGAATTTCCAGACGTCTTTCCCGAGGACCTCTCCGGAGTACCTCCGGTCAGAGAGGTGGATTTTAACATAGGATTGGAGTCAGGGACGACTCCGATATCCAAGGCACCGCATGCAATGGCACCGCACAGAATGAAAGAACCGAAACTACGATTCATGGACTTACTAGATAAGGGATTTATACGCCCTAGCGTTTCGCCTTGGGGAGCCCCAGTGTTGTTCGTGAAAAAGAAAGACGGGTCCATGCGCCTGTGTATAGATTACAGGGAGTTGAATAAGGTTACGATCAAGAATAAATACCCTCTTCCTAGAATAGATGATTTGTTCGATCAATTCTGAGGAGCAACAACGATTTTTTCAAGATTGATCCGAGATCGAAGCTACCATCGATTGAGAATCGATGAAGAGGATATTCCTAAGACAAAGATTCGATCACATTATGGGCATTACGAGTTCACGGTGATGCCGCTTGGTTTGACCAACGCCCCTGCCGCTTTCATGGACTTAATAAACCGTTTATTCAAAGAGTTTCTAGATACGTTCGTGATTGTATTTATTGACGATATACTGATATACTCCAAGTGTGATGAAGATCATGAAAGGCACCTGAGAAAAGTTTTAATCACGCTGAGGGAGAATAGGTTGTATGCAAAATTCTCCAAGTGCGAATTTTGGTTCGTGCAGTATCTTTCTTAGGGCATGTAGTGTCCGGCCGAGTCTCTGTTGACCCAAATGAAGTGGAAGCCGCCACGCAGCGGCCTCGTCCCGACCACCGTCACAGAGGTACGTAGTTTTCTGGGTCTTGCAGGATACTATAGACGTTTCGTGCAGGACTTCGCCAAGATAGCCATGCCCATGACCCAGCTGACGCGCAAAGGTAACTCATTTATGTGGGATGATAATTGTGAGGCGAGTTTCCAAGAGCTCAAGTGTAGGTTGGTGTCAGCTCCGATTCTTACAGTCCCCGAGGGAACAGGGAGCTTCGTGGTTTACAGTGATGCTTCTAAGAAAGGTTTGGGCATGTACTAATGCAAAGACGGCAGTAAAGTAATAGCCTATGCATCCCGACAACTGAAGACGCACGAGAGGAATTATCCAACCCATGACTTAGAACTAGCGGCAGTAGTCTTTGCACTAAAGATCTGGAGACATTACCTTTATGGCGAGAAAATTCAGATTTTTACAGATCATAAAAGTCTGAAGTATCTGTTCACCCAGAAGGAATTAAACATGAGGCAACGCAGATGGTTGGAATTAGTGAAGGATTACGACATAGATATTCAATATCACCCTGGTAAGGCTAATGTCGTGGCCGATGCCCTCGAGAGAAAGCCGATTCATACTTCAAAGACGGAGTTACTTGTGCAGAGCAGAGTTGCAGGCAGAGTTTGCACGAGCTGAAATTGCAGTACTAATAGGGAAGACCACGACACAGTTAGCTCAGTTAACTGTACAATCGACTTTGAGGCAACGCATCGTCGAGTCTCAACAGGGGGACCCTCAGTTAGTAGAGAAGCTTACGGCAGTAACTACAGGTGAGTTGGCAGAGTTTTCACTATCCACAGATGGAGGATTAATATTTCAGGGACGATTATGTGTACCAAATGATGACAAACTGAAGGCGGAAATCTTAGGCGAGGCTCATAACTCACCATTTTCTATTCATCCTGGTAGTACCAAGATGTACCGAGACACAAATTGATCATTCCGGTGGTGTAACATGAAGCGCGACGTGGCGTAGTTTGTTAGCAGGTGTTTGACTTGTCAGCAAGTGAAGGCACCTAGACAGAGGCCCGCAGGACTACTGCAGCCTTTACATGTACCTCAGTGGAAGTGGGAGGAGATCTCTATGGACTTCATAGTCGGACTGCCCAGAACCTTACGAGGTTACTTAGTGATTTGGGTCATTGTGGACAGACTAACCAAGTCAGCACATTTCATACTGTGGAAACCCACCTACTCTACTACGGATAAGTGGCGCGCGGCTTTACGGAAGAGAGATAGTCCGCTTTACATGGGATTCCAAATACAGATTATTTCTGACGAGATCCACGCTTTCACCTCCAATTTTTGGAGAAGTTTACGAAAGCGTTAGGTTCTCAGTTAAACTTCAGTACAACTTTTCATCCACAGACGGATGGGCAGAGAGAACGTTTAAATCAGATATTAGAAGACATGTTGCGAGCTTGCACCTTAGACTTTCCAGGTAGTTGGGACACTCATTTGCATTTGATGGAGTTTGCTTACAATAACAGCTTATCGGCGACCATCTAATGGCTCCATTCGAAGCTCTCTATGGAAAACGTTGCAGAACTCCCGTTTTCTGGGAGGAGGTTGGTGAATGCCAGTTATTGGGTCCAGAATTAGTACAAGTCACTAATAGTGCGATACAGAAGATTAGGGTGCGAATGCAGACCGCCCAAAGCAGACAAAAGAGTTATGCCGATTCGAGACGAAGGGACCTAGAATTCGAAGTTGGGGACCACGTATTCCTTAAGGTGGCCCCAATGAAAGGGATTCTAAGGTTTGGTCGAAAAGGGAAGTTGAGTCCGCGCTTTATAGGGCCATTTGAGATCTTAGAAAGGGTCGGTGTGGTGGCCTACAGACTGGCACTGCCGCCTTCCCTGTCAGCAATTCATAACGTGTTTCATGTCTCCATGTTGAGGAAATACGTTCCAGACCCAACTCACGTTGTAGACTTTGAACCATTACAGCTAGCAGAAGATTTGAGTTATGGCAAGCGACCTGTACAGATTATTGCAAGTGATCAAAAGACCCTCCGTAACCGTGAGATCAACTTAGTTAAAGTGTTATGGCAAAACCACCGCATGGAAGAAGCTACCTGGGAGCGAGAAGAGGAAGTACGAGCTAAATACCCAGAACTATTCCAAGAATAGGAACTTTCGAGGACGAAAGTTCTTAAGGAGGAAGATTGTGACGACCACAACCACGTGTACTAATTATTTATTTTATTTAACGTTCTATCAACCTGTGTGTGTCTAGTCGGATTAGTGAATTTCATTAGGCTCGGTAATAATGAGTCTTTGATTTTATTTAGTTTAAAGCGAAATGTTCTCCTTTAGATAATTATTTATATAATTAAACGAAAGATGAGAAGGTGACAATGGCATCTTAGTGATTTATGCTCAAGGCAAGGGTTAGTTGGGCTTTTGGAAAGAAAAAGACCTAGGGTTGTAGTATTTATATTATTTTAAACAAAACCCTAGCCACATGATTCTACTTCTCCTTATTCCTTGCCTAGCCGAAAACACCCACCTTGCCGCAACAACCCTCGCGACCGGGATCAAGAGATCGCACGCCCAAAGACGCCTCACGAGCCTCACCAGCGAGCACCTTTGAACCCAACGCCGCGGAAGCACGGGATCACCGAACCTTGACGTCGACCGCGAGCCTCGGAGCTGCACGCCGTCATCCAAGCCGCGAGTCACTGGCGCCGGTTGAAGCCCAGCGAGCCTTGCGCCGCCACCGCTCGTGAACTCGATTTTGTCCAGCCGTTCGCAAGCTTCCGTTCGCAGCCAGGATCGCCAGCCGCTCACGCCCGCGAGTACAATTGGAGAACCAGCCGCCGCCAACTGCTCGATCTCGCCGTGCCACTCCTTGTTCATTCGTACATCTCCGACGCGCAGACACGGTGTGAAGTCCGCCGCTTGATCGGTACGCCGTTGCACTCGATTCGTTACCGCAACTGCGATCTTCGACGCTTTCGGCTCTCAATCGACCCTTTGGTCGGATGAAACGCCGATAACTCGGGGGCAACACTCGACGTCGACAGTCTTGCAAGGTGCGAGTTACTGACTTCGGTTCACCAAGCGATCTTCGATTAAGTTTAGTAGTTCGATCTTAAGTTTCAATCAACATAAGACTGTCAATGGTTTTAAATTTGAGAATGTATTGTGTAGGCTAAAATTTTAAAGTCTATTGTAATTCTTTTAGGTGCACCTTTGAGTTGGAGCCAAGAGTAGTGAAAGTGGTTTGGAATCAATAGTGGTTGGCTTTTGACTTAGGAGTCGAAAGGGAGCACCTCTTACGAATTGGAATGTAGGACTTTTGGAGTTAAAGCTAAGGTAAGGGATCTTGTGCCGAACCTTTTAAATGGGATTAAAGAAAACGGATTTTATCATCCTATGTGAAAAATGGTTATGATTTTATACGAAAATACTTCATTATTTTATGTGAGAGTATTTCTTCAGTTTATACAAAAATAGCTATTATTTTATGTGAGAATACTTCATTATTTTATGTTAGTGTATTTCTTCAGTTTATGCGAAAATAGCTATTATTTTATGTGAAAATATTTCATCGTTTCATGTGAGATTCCTCTGTTATTGAGGGTACGAAATTTATCATGCTTAAGAGTATTTTCCTTAAGTTGTTGTGAAAAGTTATGATATGCATATCAATGAGAATGTTTGTGGCATGTACACTATAGTTATGTTGAATGATGGGACCTCATGCATGTTATGTATGCCATAAAATGATTTGATGTAAAATGTGGAAATTGGTCTCTGAGTGCATTGTATGCATGGTCAAACATGCATTAGAGACCCTATGGGTCAAGTTTACAGGGGTCTGTGAGGGACTCAATCTATACAGGGGTCTGTGAGGGACTCAAACCATAGAGGGGTCTGTGAGGGACTCAAATAATTACAGGGTTCTGTGAGGGGCTCAAAATGAAATGACTCAGGATGACCAATTGACCACTTAAAGAAAAAGAAAGTCACGGACTATAGTCATGATGATATGAGAAAGTTTTAGGTCCCGCATAGGTACATTTTTCAAAGTTTTAAAAGTCATGATTGTATGTGTTTGCATGTCCCAAACCTCGGTAGCGAGGTCACTTACTGGGTATTGTTTTGCAATACTCACCCTTTCTTTTCAAAATGTTTTTCAGGTAAGGCCAAGGACGTGCAGGGCGAGTGACGGAGGCGCGTTGTCAGAACCATGGGAAATGTCATGTTTTCCGCATATTTTCTTTAATAACTGATGTTGTCGTTTTATGGTTTTGAAGTTAAGTTTAAATTTCCGGATTTTTAAATAGGCCATGTTTAAACTGCTTCTTTTACATGTTTTGAATGTTTTAATGGGATCCCTAAAGATAATTTGTTTTGTATGGAGATTTAAAGATCGTTTTACTCCTTTTGGCCTAAGAATGCATGCATGTGTAGTAATGACCCTAAGAGTTTTAGTTATAGAAAAGTAGGGGCGTTACAAGGAAGATCAAGGAGGAAACGTGTGGGTTGAAAGCTTCATCAAAAAAGGAGTTTTTACATAGAGACTTCTTTGTATTGCTTTCTTTGTCATCGATTGCACTTTCAATGTTGAACCCTCTCCTCTCTTATAGGAATCCTTTTCCATATTGAACCCTTTCTCTCTTATATGAATCGTTGTGGTTGAGAACCTCTAGTTGTAATATACTTCATTTCTAATCATCTAATTTATAAAAATTATGCATTTTCATTTTTATGGTTATGAATAAAAGACCTAGTGAAGTTATTTCGTGGTTGTTGGGTGTATGTATGTCTCTTGATGTTGGACGATTGGTTATTTAAATTGATTAATGTTGCGATTAAATTTGGTCAATTTAATTTCCATCTTGTTTCTTGCTTTTGAAAAAGGAGGAGAAACCGATTTACCATCTTCATTCTATGATAACGCACTAAGAGCAATCTTGTGTCGAAAAGGGAAGATTGGGAGCAATCTCTCACCTAGAATACTAGCAGGCACGTTCTTAGGCATTTCAATGAGAGTTCATTTGCTGAAAAGGTATGTTTTTTGAAAAACTAGCATGAACTATCGAAGCCCTCCAAAATATTTACTAGATCTAACTTGTAGAAATAGTGGGCCAGGTCGAATCCCAAGGGAACCAATCGAATTAATTTCTGAAAGTTAAAAATAATAATGATAACAAAAATAAAGAGGGGGTTTGAATTGTCAAACAAAAAATGAAATTAAAAAAAAGGTAAAAGATAATTTTATGCAACTTCCAATTCAAGGATGTAAATTTCATCCAATTGTAATCTTGATCATAGGCTTGAAAAGAAAAAAAAAAGGAAGTTAATTTTAATTTTGCTCATTCAATATCTCATCAATTTACTCGGAAAAGCCGCAATAAATATAAAGTCTCATAATTTGTTTGATCTTAACCAAGCATCAAAATCAAAACTTATATTTAATTCATTGGGTACGATAGTGTTCCATATTGATTAAATAATAGCATTAAAAGCAATGAGACGACTAAAAAAAAAATAACCAATTGAGATAACTACAAATTAATTAATTTTATTTTTTTGTTTCCCAATCTATGTAAAATGGAAAATCCATTAATTTCACACACATAGGCCAACCCCTTGCTACATTTTTTCAATCATTCGTGACAATTACGGATCACAAAATCATGGATAGCAATAAATTAGTTGAAACTAAATTAAGGCGTCAATTTAATTAGTAACGACCAATCATAAAAATAAACAAGAAACAAAGAATTCTTAAATTAGAAACAAAATTTCAATTAGGTCTAAAGCCTCACAAAATTACAATTGGAAATGAAATGACCCTTGAATAAGAAATTAAAGCATAGCCACACATGGTGGAAAAGAAAGAATAACTTTAAAGGGGAGAAAACATAAAATAAAAAAAAAATCAAGACAAAGAACTAGAACACTCTCTAAACTTTTATTTTTGTAGAGAACAATAAAACTTTGCACTTCTTTACTCATTGCATTGCTCTCCTTTTATACTTGAAAATGACTAGAAATAGGTTCTGAAAAGATCTACGGCCGGTTCTGAAAAGATCGGCAAGTGGACATCTCAGATCTGACCTCGACGCCCTTAACCACGTCACCACGCACCGCCGCTCGTCGGAGCTGACTCCATTCCACCTGTTTTGATTCCTCGAGTCCGTTTCAAGCCTCCATTAGTGGTTATCCGACCTAGTTATTGTCGATTTTCGAATATAAGCTTCTTTAAGTAAGAATTAATTATGAATCTTGATTATGATATAAGAGGTTTGGAAATGGAAGTGTCGAGTTGAACATGAAAGTAAAGACAAGATTTTAGAAGCTTTTGGAGATCTTGGATCGAACCCAAGGTAGGGATTTCTTACAAAGTAATTTGAGACGAGAATGTTTTAAAAGATGTATTTAAAATAAGTTTTAAGAATTTTTCCAAACGGATTAATTTTAAGGACATAGTTCAATAAATGATATCCAGGGATTTTCCCTGAAGCATTTGATTTTAGAAAGAAATTTTATCTTAGAATTTGAGAGAATTCTAAATGTTTTAAGGGTTTGAGAGGGTCGAAACAGAAGTGATTTCAAAGTATTTGAAATGAATTTTTATACAGTCATGTATAGTTATGTATTCTGAGATTTTTCATGTTGCCATTGTGTTCGATATATACGTATTTTAATTGTTAACGTATTTGTGGTTTATGATTGAAAGTCATGCTATGATTTATGATTTATGTGGTTGTTGCATCATTATGACTGCATATGTATATGTGGCTGACGTATGAGACCTCATGCATATTATATGTATATGATCCTGTTATGTAGGTTGTGGCAATTGGTCTCCTGAGAATTTATGCATGGTAAAACATGCATCAGAGACCCTATGGGTCAAACTTGCAGGAGTCTGTGTGGGACTCAAACTTATAAGGGTCTGTGAGGGATTCAAAACTTATAGGGGTCTGTGAGTGACTCAAACCTATAGGGGTCTGTGAGGGACTCAAACCTATAGGGGTCTGTGAGGGACTCAACATGAAAAGACTGAAGTAGATTCAATTGACCACGTACAACCAAAGGGAAAAGTCATGATTTTATGAAAGAAAGTTTTAGGTCTCACTACATAAAATTTTATGATTTTAAAAGTCACGAATAACAGTCATGTTGCATGTGTTTGCATTTCTCGACCCCCATTTACTGGGTATTTCTATAATAGTCACCCCTTTACCTTTTTTTTGTTTTCTCCGTTTTTAAAATGTTTTCAAGTAAAGGTGAGGGCATACCAGGCGAGTGAGAGAGATGCGCTACGGAAGCCATAGGAGCCAAGTAATGATTTTCCGCATACATGATTTAGAAAGTATATTTTAAGTGATTTTAGTTTCCGCTTATGTAGCCTAATGACCTTTAAATTGAGGCCAAAGTTAATTATGTTTTTAAATGTTTTGTATTTATGGGATCCCAAATTAAACTGATTTTAATTATTAAGTTTTATCTATTTAAAGTCGTTTAGGGCCTCAAATGCATGCATGATATTAATGATCTAGAAAGGGAGTCTATAAAAGTAGGGTCATTACAGTTGGTATTAGAGCCCAAGGTTAGAGTTTTGTAGACTTGCTTACATCGTAAGCACTAGTAATCCCATGGCTAAGTAGCAACTCCAAGTCATCGCCAGGTATGCCTTTGAAATAAAGTTTGTTTTCGTTTATGAAAATCAAATTATGTATTCCTATATGTACAGTTAGATGTATATGAAATTTGAGCATAATGTATTTCTGAACTCGAAGGAATGAGAATATGTTTTCTACTTATTGGTTAAAGACGGAAAGTAATTGTATGTGAAGCTTTATGTAGATATAGTATGAAGTTAACGTGTTCTTACGCTGAAAGGATGCATGTGATCCCTACTATTGATGATAGAAAATAAAATGTGTGAGTTAAGAATGTTAATACTTAAATGAAAGTTTATGGACGTAAAGAAAATATTTGTTCATTATAGACATAATCAATTTAGACAAAGGAGGGAAAAGTAGGTTTTAAAAGACTGAAATAGTTTAAAGGTCACCAAGCAACTATGTTCCTTAAGTGAAACTTCGAAAGATAGATGTTTCGACTGCCCTTGAGAAGTTCGAGGTTTCAATGAGTTAGGTAAAATGTTTTAATTTTATTTATTCGTGTCAGACGAAATGGATGGAAAAGTCATGAGGTGTAGTATATGCCACTATGTAGTGTTGTTGCGTACAATTTATTAATGCAATACCGCAATTATACAGGTCAAGTTTTAGTATAGTGATTTAAGAGTCCAAGTATCGTCATCAGGAGTGGGTTTCTAAATTAATTAATTACAAAGATATTAATTCTCAATTTTAGCTAAAGAAACATAACATGGGTAGGTGAGTGAAAGTAAAGACAAACAACAGACTAACACGTGGAGACACGAATTGATAGATTTGAGGAAAGTGACTTTACAAGTTAATGACTTAATAAACATATGCAATGAACCAACAGTAAGATACTCTAGAAAAGCTCTCGATTCTTAGTGAGCCTCGCACATGCAATAAATTCTATAGTCTCCATATGAACCTACTGAAGGAAATCGAAGTCCCCGCAGTGGAAGCGATTGCGAATCGCCAGCTCTTGATTTAGTTACAACGATATAATTCAAGAACATATATATACTGATTAAGCATAGAACTTAATGGACAACAAGAAATTACCTTTGAAGAACCTTTCTTCAAGTGCTCCACTCTCCCATGATCACGATCTCAGCAACGGGAACTCCAACGTACGAAAATACAACCACCGGATCTTCTCCGTTGTTCTCTAAGTGAGGGAGGAAGGTGGGTTCCCTTTAGGAGAGGTGAGGTATTTTGAGAGAGATGTGTGCTTTGGAACTCTTCCAACAACACAACAAGAGAGTTTTTAAAAACTTAGAATGATTTCCAAAATCACTTCACCTAGTTGCATCTCATGCAACCATATATATAGGGACATAGGATGGAAATGACCATCCTACCCCTTCTTTAATCTCTCTTTAGTATATAGTTTATATATGAATCTAATTCACATTAAAACTATATATTATATCAATTATATCATATATAATTGATATAACTCCTCATGTATGAAATTGAACACTTCAATTTCACTCCTAACTTTATACCCTTAATGTTACCATATTGAGCCAACGGAGGGATCTAATGAACCTACAGATCATGAGCTCCAATGATGTGAGTTTAACTGATCAAACTCTTTGATCCAGTTAATTAATATTAATTAACTACAAGTCACTCCACTATAGACTTGTAGTTGCACTCTCCTCACTGTGGATATTATTGTGTCCACTGATATATCATTACCCATGAGTCGACCCTTCACAGGTTGTTCGTAATCACAGCTGGGTCAAATTACCGGTTTACCCCTATGATTACCTCTTTGCTCCTTAAGCACCATTGATCCTCTAATGAACAACAAATCTAAGGTCTTACCTTAGACTCATACCCTCATAGAGGGCGGAGCCCCGTTGTTCAAGACCTGGAGTCAATTCTTAAGGGAACAACCTATCTAATTCCTTAGTGTAGGAATGAGTGAATTCCATCTTGCACAGTTAAGTTCCCAGCTACCAACGAGGTTTTGTCCCCGAGAAGGTAGGCTTATTGAGTCGACTACAGGTCACTCTCACCCATACTAGTCTAAGGACAAACCCCTATAAGCAGGAGTTCTTAACTTGCTCAGGATTCAAGTTGAGTCACCAATGACTATCTATAAATTACTAGTCTTATCCTATCAACGGTGTTATACTGGTTAGACTAATAATTTGCGATCCAGTCTTATATAAACTCTTCATACATGATGCCTCCACTCGCATGTCAACTACATGAATGAGTTGGATTACCTCATTTGTACTAATTACAAAGTGGGTCGCATCCATGGTGTTACCAGAATAAGGATTCAAACCTTATTCTTATACCATAGACCATTTAGGTTATATTCTTGAACTCAACCCAAATAGTGTCCACTACACTGATTTCAAGATAAATGTTATAACCTTGGAGCTTAGTTTATTGGATTTATAAAAGCAAGACTATAATCTTATCAAAACAAATAACACTTTATTTAATTGATCAAAATTACACAAGTTTAGGGCATAAATCCCAACAATCTCCCACTTAACCTAAAGCTTGTGGAGTACTAAACAATGCAGTAAGGTGAATACAATAAACTAGGGCATTTAAACCCCTTTGTACAAAAATACTCCCACTTGCCCTAGTTGGGGAAGACTTGTAAACGTAGACCTTCTAGGTGACTCTTAAATACTTTAACAGTGAGAGTCTTTGTAAAAGGATCAGTAATGTTGTGCTCTGAGGCTATCTTTGTGACAATCACGTCTCCTCTATGCACGATCTCCCAGATGAGATGATACTTTCGCTCTATGTGCTTTCCCCTCTTGTGACTTCGGGGTTCCCTCGAATTTGCCACTGCACCACTGTTATCGCAATACATTGTGATGGGCAAAGTCATATTTGGAACAACTTCCAAATTTAGCATGAATTTCGTTAACCAAAGGACCTCCTTAGCTGCATCACAAGCTGCTACATATTCGGCCTCCATGGTGGAACCAGCGATGCATCCATGCTTGACGCTTCGCCATACTACAGCTCCTCCATTAAGAGTGAATACTGACCCTGATGTAGATTTTCGAGAATCTTTATCAGTCTGAAAGTCAGAATCCGTGTATCCTGTAAGGATCGAATCCTTAGCCACATACTCAAGCATGTAGTTCCTTGTTCTCCGAAGATACTTAAGGATTGTTTTAACCGTTGTCCAGTGTTCAAGTCCTGGATTGGATTGATATCTACTGACCATCCCAACTGCAAAACAGATGTTTGGCCTAGTACACAACATGGCATACATCAGGCTCCCAACATCTGATGCGTAAGGAATCCGTCTTATATCCTCAGCTCCTTGAGGTGTCTTAGGACAGTGTTCCTTAGACAAATAGATTCCATGTCTAAAAGGCAACAAGCTCTTTTTGGAATCTTGCATCTTAAACCTTGACAACACTTTGTCTATGTATGATGCTTGAGACAAGGCTAGTGATTTATTCTTGCGGTTCCGGACAATCTGGATCCCAAATGCGCATGACCCAAATCTTTCATTTGGAACTGCGTAGCTAGCCATTCCTTGATGTCAGTAAGATAACCTACATCATTCCCAATAAGTAGGATATCATCCACATAGAGAATTAGAAAAGCGACACAACTATTGATGATTTTCTTGTAGACACAAGGTTCATCATCATTTTGGTCAAAACCATAAGATCTGATTACCTCATCAAATCTTATATTCCAAGACCTAGAAGCTTGTTTTAGTCCATAAATTGACCTTTTAAGCCTACAAACCTTTTGCTCTTGTCTTGGATCAATGAACCCTTTGGGTTGGTCCATGTAGATGTTTTACTCAAGATTGCCATTCAAAAAGGTTGTCTTGACATCCATTTGCCATACCTCATAGTCATAATATGCGGAAACGGCAAGTAGGAAACGAATAGAATTTACCATAGCAACAGGTGAAAAGGTCTCCTCATAGTCAACCCCTTCAACCTGGGTATAACCCTTTGCTACTAGTCTATCTTTAAAGGTTTGCACTTTCCCATCTACACCATGTTTTCTCTTGTAGATCAACTTACAACCTATAGGTTTTACCCCATCAGGCTTATGTACAAGATCCCATAAAGAATTGAAGTACATCGACTCCATTTCTTGGTCCATGGCTATGACCCATTTGTCTTTATCTTTGTCAACCATTGCTTGATTATAAGTCAATGGATCCTCACAGTTCTCATCTGATATAACAACTTGGGTTTCAGCTAAACCCATTTAACGGTCAGGCTGTATCACAACCCTCCCACTACGTCGAGGCATACTCAACCCTTGAGATGGGCTCTCTTGACTAGACAAACTAGTATCAACAACTCTTGTCGATGTACTAGTGTTCTTATTAGCAACCTTTGCTACTATTCCGTCTAACTCACTCAACACTATCTTGCTTTTTGGTTTGTGGTCCCATATGTGGTCCTCCTCCAAGAAAGTGACATTTGTCGACACAAAAACCTTATCTTCCTTAGGATCATAGAATAAACCACCTCTTGTTTCTTTTGGGTATCCTACGAATTGGCATAACTTTGAACGTGAATCCAACTTCTTTGGATTTGTCACAAGCACATGTGCTGGACAACCCCAAATTCTGAAATGACATAAACTACCTTCACGTGCTTTCCAGATTTCAAAAGGTATTTCAGAAACACTTTTGAGGGCACATTGTTCATAATGTATACTACAGTCTCCACTGCGTAACCCCAAAAGGAATTAGGGAAATGAGCATAACTCATCATTGATCGAACCATGTCCAACAACGTTCTATTTCTCCTTTCCGGTTCACCGTTTTGCTGTGGTGTACCGGGAGCTGAGAGTTGTGATGTAATTCCATGTTCTATCATATAGTTCTGGAATTTTAAATCCATGTACTCTCCACCTCGATCCGATCGAAGCGTTTTAACTGTTTTACCTAATTGATTTTCAACCTCAGTCTTGAATTCCTTGAACTTTTCAAGTGCTTCAGACTTGTGGTGCATTAGGTAAATATGCCCAAATCTAGAATAATCATCTATAAAAGAGATGAAATATTCATATCCAACCCTGGCTTTAACATTCATCGGACCACAAAGGTCAGAAAGTATGAGCTCTAAATGGTGTTTGGCTCTATATCCTTTTCCACTATAAGGTCTTTTAGCCATTTTTCCTTCTAGGCAGGATTCACATACTGGCAAAGAATTTTCTTCTAACTCGTTTAGAAGTCATTTCTTTACCAATCTTTGAATCCTATTGAGATTCATGTGACTCAATCTTAGATGCCAAAGATGAGCATTTTCTTTAGGAGAAATTTTACGTCTCTTAGTTTGTGCGTTTGCAGTTTTAAATAATTCACTGTTCCAAACCATTTTGAATGAATTAGGCCATAAAACATACAATCCATTTTCTAATGAAGTTGAACATATTTCTAAACATTTCTTCAAAATAAATACTTTATTCATAGAAAAGGAGATAGAAATACATTGTTCTATAAGGCAAGAAATGGAAATAAAGTTTCTAGTAAACCCTGGTATCACTAATATATTGTCCAACAATACATATTTCTTGCCAAAATAAAGCTTCATTGTGCCTACTGCCACAGCTCAGACGACTTCTCCATTCCCAACCTGGAGCGTTATCTCTCCTTGCTGTAGCTGCTGCCAGGAATCAATTCCTTGAAAAGAAGAGCAAACATGATTAGTGGCGCCTGAATAAAGAATCCAACCTGTTTTATCATTATCTACTAAACAAGCTTCTAGGCAAAGTAAATCATATTTACCTTCCTTCTTCTTTTCTGCAATGTACTTCGGACAGTTCCATTTCCAATGCCCGTCTTCGTTGCAGTGGAAACACTTTCCTTTGTCAGCAACATCTTTGACTTTCCTCGCCTTCTTCAGGCGCGACTTTGTCGACTGCTTTTCCTTTACCATCCTTCTTCATGTTCTTCTACTTTCCTCTCAGGTTAGAAGAAGATGAAGCCACTGTTTTTGTCCCGGAGTTCGAACCTCTGTGATAACTCCTACTGGCAACATTTGTCTCACCTTTCGATCTCTAAATTTTCATCAAAAACTGAAAGATCTTGAGTTCATTCAGAAGGGAGGTAAGATTAAAATTAAGCTTGTTCATAACAACATTACTTCTAAACTGCATGAAACTTTCTGGAAGGGTTTCCAGAATGAAGCTGACCTGGTTGGACTCATCGATGGAAGCACCATTCGACTCTGCGTAGTTAAAGTGCACCATCATATCCAAGACATGATCTCGAACAGATGTACCCTCTAGCATCCTCGAGTTGAATATGTACTTTAGGGCATTATGTCGGGCTTGTGTAGATTGTTGTCCAAACATACCCTGCACACCCCTTCAAATGGTGTTTGTATGAGTCAATATCAAGGTCAAAGAAGAGGATACTTATAGTGAGTGGGAGCAGGTTTAGTGAAAACAAAACCTACGGTCTCTTTTGTCGGTTTACACCGTTAGACCACTATGGTCAGCCTGCTAGTTTGGCCTGGACCAGACAATCCCTTCGGAGGGCGTGATCATAGGGGATCGAACACAGTAGACACTCGAAAGGGATAAAGATTTCCTTAGACTACTTTTCAATCTCGTCCTCCCTTCGGCAGATTTTATTGGATGGAGACTCTGGATCTAAAGACAGAGGGTTGCACTCACGGGATACATAAATTGTGTATGTATCTAGACCGAAAATGGTAACTAAAACCTATAGGAATAAGAGTTATTCTGGTAATAGGTTTTGGTCAAGAGTGTCTTGATGCAGAGCAAGAGTGTTTTTTATTACCCTTTGGTGTCATACATTCTAAACCTTTGGAGTATCATTGCAAATAATAAATTGCCTAGGAATCATTTGATAATTAGCTAAAACATGATTCGATTAGAGTTATAACAAGAAACTCATACAAGTTTGTTTGTAAATTTTTCAGCAAAAATGTCTAGTTCTATCATTTCCTTATTGGGTGCGGAAAAGTTAACCGGAGAGAATATGATGACATGGAAAAACAAACTCAACACTATATTGGTAGTGGATGATCTAAAGTTTGTGCTAACTGAGGAGTGTCCTCAGGTGTCAGGCTCGAATGCTTCACGAAATGTTCGTGATGCATATGATCAATGGATCAAGGCCAAGGTCTACAAGCTTGCAAATATGTCTGACATATTAGCCAAGAAGCATGAGGGCATGATTATCGCCAAGGAAATCATTGATTCTGTTGGTATGTTTGGACAACGGTCCACATATTCAACTCGAGGATGCCAGAGGGTACATCTGTTCGGGATCATGTCCTGGATATGATGGTGCACTTTAACATCGCGGAGTCGAATGCTGCTTCCATCGATGAGTGGAGCCAGGTCAACTTCATTCTGGAAACCCTTCCAGATAGTTTCCTGCAGTTTACAAGTAATGTTGTTATGAACAAGCTTACTTTTAATCTTACATCCCTTCTGAATGAACTCCAAACCTTTCAGTCTTTGATGAAAATTATGGATCGAAAGGTGAGGCAAATGTTGCCAGTAGGAGTTATTACAGAGGTTCGACCTCTGGGACAAAAACAGTGGCTTCATCTTCTTCTAACTTGAGAGGAAAGAAAAAGAACATGAAGAAGGTTGGTAAAGGGAAACAGGCTGACAAAGCTGCCGCCTAGAAGGGCAAGAAAGTCAAAGACGTTGCTGAAAAAGGAAAGTGTTTCCACTGCAACGAAGACGGGCATTGGAAACGGAACTGTCCGAAGTACATTGCAGAAAAGAAGAAGGAAGATAAATATGATTTACTTTGGCTAGAAGCTTGTTTAGTGGATATTAATAAAACAGTTCCCGCCGACGTTCCTAGCTGCCGACGTTCCCGTTTGCATAATATATAATGATAAAACGAGGGATGCTCCCGTTTGCGCCACTAGGCCAAGTATGAGTCTCACGGTGTGAACTTCCCTGAGATAAATAGGTGGAAAAATATGTATCTCATACACTTTCTCCTCCAACTGAATACTTTAAAGTTTCTAGGAATCTTACTTAGGTTAAAACCCAACTAATGGTTTTACCTAACTCTATCAATATAACTCTTATATCGATAATCAATATAACTCTTATATCGATAATCAATATAACTCTTATATCGCCACCGACGTTCCTTGTTTAGTGGTAAATATGATTTACTTTCCATCGTTCCTTCAAGCCAGCTCGCCGCCGACGACGGTCCTAGCCGCTGCTCGTCACCACCATCTCTCCATCAGACGACGCCGACCAGCCCACCCAACCGCAACCTCTCAAGCCGCCGTCTGCAGTTGTCTCCGACCGACTCGCCCCCCTCAGATATTGAATGAAAAGAAATCGCAGCCGCCGCAAATCTGGGTCATCGAAGCCACTGTCGAGCTGCTCGCAAGAGTACGAGCCGTTTAAAGGGAGAAGTCGCGCGGACTCTGTCTACATCACACGAAGCCACACCGCCAGAAGTCGATTTTGCAAGTCCTAGATCCGTTCGGTTCAATTTTTGGTTCAAGCCTTCGAGGTAGTTTTGATCGGTTTTCAAAATTTTAGGACCGGTTCTGAATAGATCGACAAGTGGACATCTCAGATCTGACTTGAACGCCTGAACCACGTCACCATGCACTGCCACACGCGCCACGCGCCGCCGCTGCTCGCCGGAGCTGACTCCATTCCACCTGTTTTTATTCCCCGAGTCCGTTTCAAGCCTCCGTTAGTGGTAATCCGACCTACTTAATGTCGAATTTTGAATATAAGCTTCTTTAAGTAAGAATTATTTATGAATCTTGATTATGATATAGGAGGTCTGGAAATGGAAGTGTCGAGTTGAATGTGAAAGTAAAGACAAGATTTTAGGAGGTTTTGGATATCTTGGATCGTAACCCAAGGTACGGGATTTCTTACAAAGTAATTTAAAAATATAGTGTTTTAAAAGATGTATTTAAAATACGTTTTAAGGATTTGTCATAAAGGATGAATTTTAAGGACGTAGTTTAATAAATGATATCCAGGGATTTTCCTCGAAGCATTTGATTTTAGAAAGAGATTTTATCTTAGAATTTGAGATAATTCTAAATGATTTATGGTTTTGAGAGTGCCCGAACAAAAATGATTTCAAAGTATTTGAAATGAATTTTGATACAGTCATGTACTGTTATGTATTCTGAGATTTTTCATGTCCGCCATTGTCTTTGATATATACGTATTTTAATTGCAAACGTATTTGTGGTTTATGATTGAAAGCCATGCTATGATTTATGATTTATGGGATTGTTGCATCATTATGACTGCATATTTATATGTGGCTTACGTATGGGACCTCATGCATATTGTATGTATCTGAAAATGTTATGTAGGTTGTGGCAATTGGTCTCCTGAGAATTTATGCATGGTAAAACATGCATCAGAGACCCCATGGGTCAAACTTATAGGAGTAGGTGAGGGACTCAAACTTATAGGGGTTTGTGAGGGACTGAAAACTTATAGGGGTATGTGAGGGACACAAAACATATAGGGGTCTGTGAGGAACAAAAACCTATAGGGGTCTTTGAGGGACTCAACATGAAAAGACTCAGGTAGATTCAATTGACCACGTACAACCAAAGAGAAAAGTCATTATTTTATGAAAGAAAGTTTTAGGTCCAACTACATAAAGTTTATGATTTTAAAACTCACGAATAAAAATAATGTTTACAAGTCATGTTTAAAAGAAAGTATGTTGCATGTGTTTGCATTTCCCGACCCCCACTTACTAGGTATTTCCATACTACTCACCCTTTTACCTTTGTTTTGTTTTCTTCGTTTTTAAAATGTTTTCAGGTAAAGGCGAGGGCATACCAGGCAAGTGACAGAGTTTCCGACGGAAGCCATGGGAACCAAGTCATGATTTTCCGCATACATGATTCAGAGAGTATATTTTAAGTGATTTTAGTTTCCGCTTATGTTGTGTAATGACCTTTAAATCGAGGCCAAAGTTAATTATGTTTTTAAATGTTTTGTATTTATGGGATTCCAGATTAAACTGATTTTAATTATCAAGTTTTATCTATTTAAAGTCATTTAGGGTCTCAAATGCATGCATGATAGTAATGATCCTTAGAAAGAGAGTCTATAAAAGTAGGGTCGTTACTTTTGGAGGCGAACAAAGGCAAGGAAGTTGTGGCGTGTGAAATCGAGTCCGTGCGGGACAAAGACTCTGAAAATTCGCGTATAGGTGCCATGAAGTTCTTGTCGGCTTTACAGAAGAATGTTGGAGAAACAAAAGAGATGTCAACCAAAGGTCTCATGTACGTTGATGCATGGATCAATAATGGATCAACCAAGAGCACCACGGTTGACTCGGGAGCCACCCACAACTTCATATCAAAGACAAAAGAAAGGCGGCTAAATTTATCTTGGAACTGTGATCCAGGAAGGATGAAATCTATTAATTCAGTTGCCCTACCTATTTCAGGAATCCCGAAGGGAGTCGCAGTCAAGATAGAAGACTGGAGGGGTCGAGTCAACCTTGTAGTCGTTAGGATGGACGACTTTGATGTTGTGTTGGGAATGAAGTTCCTTCTTCAACATAAAGTCATACCTGTTCTCCTGGCGAATTGCTTGGTAATCACAGGAGGTAATCCTACTGTAGTGCATGCAAAATTGAAGCAGCGTCAGTGGGTTTATTAAGGGGTTAATAAACTAGAATTCCTAGGTTTAATATAAGGAGTTATATTACAAAACTTAGGATAAAATCAATATAAGAGTTATATTGATTAAAATATAAGAGTTATATTGATAGAGTTAGGTAAAACCGTTAGCCGGGTTTTAGCCTAAGTAAGATTCCTAAAAACTTAAAGTATTCAGTGGGAGGAAAAAGTGTATGAGATACATATTTTTCCACCTAAGCTATCTCTGGGAAGTTCACACCGTGAGACTCATACTTGGTCTCGTGGCGCAAACGGGAGCGTCCCCCTTCGGATGATGTTTGTATGAGTCAATATCAAGGTAAATGGAGATGGTACTTATAGGGAGTGGGAGCAGGTTTAGTGAAAACATAACCTACGATCTCTTTTGTCGGTTTACACCGTTAGACCACTATGGTAAGCCTACTAGTTTGGCCTGGACCAGACAATCCCTTCCGAGGGCTTGATCATAGCGGATCGAACACAGTAGACACCCGAAAGGGATAAAGATTTCCTTAGACTATTTTCCAACCTAGTCCTTCCTTCGACGGATTTTATTGGATCGAGACTCTGGGATCTAAAGGGAAAAGGTTAGACTCACGGGGTACATAAGTTGTGTATGTATCCAGACTGAAAAATGGTAACTAAAACCTATAGGAATAAGAGTTATTCTGGTATTAGGTTTTGGTCAAGAGAGTTTTGATCTAGAGGAAGAGTGTTTTTGATTACCCTTCGGTGTCATACATTCTAAACCTTTGGAGTATCATTGCAAATTATAAATGGCCTAGGAATCATTTGATAATTAGCTAAAACAATATTGGATTAGAGTTATAGCAAGAAACTCATACAAATTTGTTTGTAAAATTATCAACAAAAATGTCTAGCTCTATAATTTCCTTATTGGGTGCGGAAAAGTTAACCGGAGAGAATATGATGACATGGAAAAACAAACTCAACACTATTTTGGTAGTGGATGATCTGAAGTTTGTGCTAACTGAGGAGTGTCCTCAGGTGCTAGGCTCGAATGCATCACGAAATGTTCGTGATGCATATGATCGATGGATCAAGGCCAATGATAATGCCAAGGTCTACATGCTGGCAAGTATGTCTGACATATTAGCCAAGAAGCATGAGGACATGATTACCGCCAAGGAAATCATGGATTCTGTGCAGGGTATGTTTGGACAACAGTCCACACAAGCCCGACATAATGCCCTAAGTACATATTCTACTCGAGGATGCCAGAGGGTACATCTCTTCGAGATCATGTCCTGAATATGATGGTACACTTTAACATGGCGGAGTCGAATGGTTCTTCCATCGATTAGCCAAGCCAGGTCAGCTTCATTCTGGAAACCCTTCCAGATAGTTTTCTGCAGTTTTGAAGTAATGTTGTTATGAACAAGCTTACTTTTAATCTTACCTCCCATCTGAATAAACTCCAGACCTTTCAGTCTTTGATGAAAATTTAGGGATCGAAAGGTGAGGCAAATATTGCCAGTAGGAGTTATCACAGAGGTTCGACCTCTGGGACAAAAACAGTGGCTTCATCTTCTTCTAACCTGAGAGATAAGAAGAAGAACATGAAGAAGGTTGGTAAAGGGAAACAGGCTGACAAAGTTGCCGCCTAGAAGGGCAAGAAAGTCAAAGACATTGCTGATAAAGGAAAGTGTTTCCACTGCAACGAAGACGGGCATTGGAAATGGAACTATCCGAAGTACATTGCAGAAAAGAAGAAAAGAGGGAAATATGATTTACTTTGCCTAGAAGCTTGTTTAATGGATAATGATAAAACAACTTGGATACTTGATTCAGGCACCACTAATCATGTTTGCTCTTCTTTTCAGGGAATTGATTCCTGGCAGCAGTAACAACAAGCAGAGATAACGCTCCGGGTTGGAAATGGAGAAGTCGTCTCAGCTGTAGCAGTAGGCACAATGAAGCTTTATTTTGGCAAGAAATATGTATTGTTGGACAATATATTAGTGATACCAGGGTTTACTAGAAACCCCATTTCCATTTCTTGCCTTATTGAACAATGTACTTCTGTTTCCTTTTCTATGAATAAAGTGTTTATTTTGAAGAAAGGTTTAGAAATATGTTCAGCTTCATTAGAAAATGGATTGTATGTTTTAAGGCCTAATTCAGTCAAAATAGTTTTGAACACTGAATTATTTAAAACTGCAAACGCACAAACTAAGAAACGTAAAATTTCTCCTAAAGAAAATGCTCATCTTTGGCATCTAAGATTGGGTCTCATGAATCTCAATAGGATTGAGAGATTTGTAAAGAACAGACTTCTAAACGAGTTAGAAGAAAATTTCTTGCCAGTATGTGAATCCTGCCTAGAAGGCAAAATGACTAAAAGACCTTTTAGTGGAAAAGGTTATAGAGCAAAAGATCCTCTAGAGCTTATACATTCAGGCCTTTGTGGTCCGATGAATGTTAGAGCCAGAGGAGGATATGAATATTTCATCTCCTTTATAGATGATTATTCTAGATATGGGCATATTTACCTAATGCACCACAAGTCCGAAGCACCTGAAAAGTTCAAGGAATTCAAGACTGAGGTTGAAATCAATTAGGTAAAACAGTTAAAACACTTCGATCGGATCGAGGTGGAGAGTACATGGATTTAAAATTTCAGAACTATTTGATAGAACATGGAATTACATCCCAACTCTCAGCTCCCGACACACCACAGCAAACCAGTGTATCGGAAATGAGAAATAGAACCTTGTTGGACATGGTTCGATCAATGATGAGTTATGCTCATCTCCCTAGTTCCTTTTGGGGTTATAGAGTGGAGACTGCAGTATACATTTTGAATAGTGTGCCCTCCCAAAGTGTTTCTGAAACACCTTTTGAACTCTGGAAATGACGTAAAGGTAGTTTATGTCACTTCAGAATATGGGGTTGTCCAGCACATGTGCTTGTGACAAATCAAAAGAAGTTGGATTCACGTTCAAAGTTATGTCTATTCATAGGATACCCAAAAGAAACAAGAGGTGGTTTATACTATGATCCTAAGGAAGATAAGGTTTTTGTGTCGACAAATGCTACTTTCTTAGAGGAGGACCACATAAGGGACCACAAACCAAAAAGTAAAGTAGTGTTGGGTGAGTTAGACGGAACAATAGCAAAGGTTGCTAATAAGAACACTAGTATGTCAACAAGAGTTGTTAATACTAGTTTGTCTAGTCAAGAGGGTTCATCTCAAGAGTTGAGTATGCCTCGACGTACTGGGTGGGTTGTGATCTGACTGATCATTTACACATGGGTTTCACTTTGAAACCCAAGTTGTTATACCAGATGACAACTGTGAGGATCCATTGACTTGTAATCAAGCAATGGTTGACAAAGACAAAGACAAATGGGTCATAGCCATGGACCAAGAAATGGAGTCGATGTACTTCAATTCTGTTTGGGATCTTGTAGATAAGCCTGATGGGGTAAAACCTATAGGTTGTAAGAGGATCTACGAGAGAAAACGTGGTGTAGATGGGAAGGTGCAAACCTTTGAAGCTAGACTAGTAGCAAAGGGTTATACCCAGGTTGAAGGGGTTCACTATGAGAAGACCATTTCACCTGTTGCTATGGTAAAGTCTATCCGTATCCTTCTTGCCATTGTCGCATATTATGACTAAGAGGTATGGAAAATGGATGTCAAGACAGCCTTTTTGAATGGCAATCTTGAGGAAACCATCTACATGGACCAACCCAAAAGGTTCATTGAACCAGGACAAGAGCAAAAGGTTTGCAGGCTTAAAAGGTTGATTTATTGTCTGAAACAAGCCTCTAGGTCCTGGAATATAAGATTTGATGAGGCTATCAGATCTTATGGGTTTGACCAAAATGATGATGAACCTTGTGTCTACAAGAAAATCATCAATAGTTCTGTCGCTTTCCTAATTCTCTATGTGGATGATATTCTACTCATTAGGAATGATATAGGTTATCTTACTGACATCAAGGAATGGCTAGCTACGCAGTTCCAAATGAATGATTTGGGTGATGCGCAATTTGTTCTTGGGATTAGAGATGTCCACGCCCCGCCCCCCATTTTATTCCCCGTCCCCGCAAAATTTCCCATTTAATTTCGCGGGGAACGGGGCGAGGATTCCCCGCGGGGAATTCGCGGGGATCGGGTTTCCCGTGGGGAATAATTCCCCATTTATATTTTTATTTTTTAAAATTGTATTAACTAATTTCTTTTTTTTAAAAAAAAAAATTGTATTTAAATGGTTAATTATTCTTTAGAGTTTTCTCGTTAAAAGACATTTTTTTCAATTTTCTTAGAAAAATAAAATTATATCTAATAAAATTTAGACTTATGGTTTATTAAATGTATAAAAATATATATATTTAAAATTAAATAATTAATCGGGGCGGGGACGGGGAATGTATTCCCCGTCCCCGTCCCCGTTTAGCAAACTGGGAAAATTTCTTCCCCGCTCCCTCCCCCATTCCACGCCTAAACGGGGATTTCCACGCCTAAACGGGGATTTCACGCCTAAACGGGGATTTCCCGCGGGGAAAATGGACATCTCTACTTGGGATCAAGATTGTCCGGAACCGCAAGAATAAAATACTAGCCTTGTCTCAAGCATCATACATAGACCACGTGTTGTCAAGGTTTAAGATGCAAGATTCCAAAAAGGGTTTGTTGCCTTTTAGACGTTGAATCCATTTGTCTAAGGAACAGTGTCCTAAGACACGTCAAGGAGTTGAGGATATGAGACGGATTTCTTACGCATCAGCTGTTGGGTGCCTGATGTATGCCATGTTGTGTACTAGGCCCGACATTTATTTTGCAGTTGGGATGGTCAGTAGATATCAATCCAATCCAAGATTTGAACACTGGACAACGGTTAAAACAATCCTTAAGTATCTTCGGAGAATAAGGAACTACATGCTTGTGTATGAGACTAAGGATTTGATCCTTACAGGATACACGGATTCTGACTTTCAGACTGATAAGGATTCTCAGAAATCTACATCAGGGTTAGTATTGACTCTTAACGGAGGAGCTGTAGTATGGCGAAGCGTCAAGCAAGGATGCATCGCTGATTCCACCATGGAGGTCCAATATGTAGCAGCTTGTAAAGCAGCTAAGAAGGTCAATTGGTTAAGGAAATTCATGCTAAATTTGGAAGTTGTTCCAAATATGAATTTGTCCATCACACTGTATTGTGATAACAGTGGTGCAGTGACAAATTCGAGCGAACCCCGAAGACAAAAGAGGGGAAAGCACATAGAGCGAAAGTATCATCTCATCCGGGAGATCGTACATAGAGGAGACGTGATTGCGACGAAGATGACCTCAGAGCACAACATTGTTGATCCTTTTACAAAGGCTCTCACGGCTAAAGTATTTGAGAGTCACCTAGAAGGTCTAGGTTTACAAGTCTTCCCCAACTAGGGCATGTGGGAGTATTTTTGTACAAAGGGGTTTAAATGCCCTAGTTTATTGTATTTACATTACTATAAAGTTTAGTACTCCACAAGCTTTAGGTCAAGTGGGAGATTGTTGGGATTTATGCCTTAAACTTGTGCAATTTTGATCAATTGAATAAAGTGTTATTTGTTTTGATAAGATTACAGTCTTGCTTTTATAAATCAAATAAACTAAACTCCAAGGTTATAACATTTATCATGAAATCAGTATAGTGGACACTATTTGGGTTGAGTTCAAGAATATAACCTAAATGGTCTATGGTATAAGAATAAGGTTATATGAATAAGGTTGGAATCCTCATTCTTGTAACACCATGGATACGGCTCACTTTGTAATTAGTACAAATGAGGTAATCCAACTCATTCATGTAGTTGACATGCGAGTGGGGGCATCCTGCATGAAGAGTTCATACAAGACTTGATCGCAAATTATTAGTCTAACAAGTATAACATCGTTGATAGGATAAGACTAGTATTTTATAGATGGTCATTAGTGACTCGACCTGAATCCTGAGCAAGTTAAGAACTCCTGTTTATAGGGGTTTGTCCTTAGAGTAGTATGGGTGAGAGTGGCCTGTAGCCGACTCAATAAGCCTACCTTCTTAAGGACAGAACCTCGTAGGTAGCTGGGAACTTAACTGTGCAAGATGGAATTCACGCATTCCTACACTAAGGAATTAGATAGGTCGTTCCCTTAAAAACTGACTCCAGGCCTTGAACAACGGGGCCCCGCCCTCTATGATTGCATGAGTCTAAGGTAGGACCTTAGATTTGTTGTTCAGTAGAGGATCAGTGGTGCTTAAAGAGCAAAGAGGTAATCATTGGTGTAAAGCGGTAATTTTACCCAGCTGTGATTACGAACAACCTATGAAGGGTCGACTCATGGGTAGTGACTATATCAGTGGACACAATAATATCTATAGTGAGGAGAGTGCAGCTACAAGTCTATAGTGGAGTGACTTGTAGTTAATGAATATTGATTAATTGAATCAAAGAGTTTGATCAGTTAATCTCACATCATCGGAGCTCATGATCCGTAGGTCCATTAGATCCCTCCGTTGGCTCAATATGGTAATATTGAGGGTATAAAGTTAGGAGTGAAATTGAAGTGTTCAATTTCATACATGAGAAGTTATATCAATTATATATGATATAATTGATATAATATATAGTTTTAATGTGAATTGGATTCATATATACACTATATACTAAAGAGAGATTAAAACAGGGGTAGGATGGTCATTTCCATCCTATTTCCCTATATATATGGTTGCATGAGATGCAACTAGGTTAAGTGATTTTGGAAATCATTCTAAGTTTTTACAAGCTCTCTTGTTGTGTTTTTGGAAGAATTCCAAAGCACACATCTCTCTCAAAATACCTCACCTCTCCTAAAGGGAACCCACCTTCCTCCCTCACCTAGAGTACAACAGAGATGATCCGGTGGTCGTGTCTTCGTACGTTGGAGTTCCTGTTGCTGAGATCGTGATCGTGGGAGAGTGGAGCACTTGAAGAAAGGTTCTTCAAAGGTAATTTCTTGCTGCCCATTCTGTTTCATGCTTAATCTGTATATATATTTTCTTGAATTATATCGTTGTAACTAAATCAAGAGCGCGCGATTCGCAATCGCTTCCGCTGCGGAGACTTCGATTCCTTTCACCCGAGGGAGTGGAGGGAGAGAAAAGTTCAAGTGCAAGACTGCACACGAGGAGCGCGGAGGCGCGAGGACGAGGGACTAGGTTAGAGACATGTCCCTCCTAGAGTTGAAGAAAAAAGTGACGAAGCTTGTAGTGTCGAGGTCGAACTACTCTGGGGATTGGAAGAAACAAGGGCATTGTAGTGCCAAGGTGATTGAAGTGAGAAGCCTGCCAATCCAATTGAAGAATTCCTTTGAGCTCATAGCTGAAGGGACAGAATCAGATGTTGACCCATATGAGAATGTGTAGCAGTTCTTGTAGAAGTGGAAGGAAGCCTTGGGCAAAGGAGTCCGTTGGCATTGAGCTGGAGATGTGAAGACTGATGACCCAGGACCATCGTGTTCGAAGAGTGTCGGTTGACGAAGACGTCAACCATTTAAGTGGGGGAGAATGTCACGGTCATGCTTGTCCAGGGCGTGTTGCTCATGGCCACATTGTCGTCCCCATCCTTTTTCATCATGTTATCATTTTATGTATTTCATTTATCTTTGTTATTTCATTTTCTTGTATTTCCGTGGGCGTATGACTCCTCGCCAAAATGACATGCAAGGGTGTCATGGCCAAATATTCTAGAATGTACTATAGGGGGATGCGACCATTCATCAATTCTCCCTACCAAGAGTTATATGGTAGTTAAGCGTGACTAACATTATTTGCTTATCAACTGTATAACTAACTTTCTAAATGCTTCCAAAACGTTTTCCAAATGTTTTCACAAACTTTTTCCAACCCCGTTTTCTAAAACCATTTTCTCGAGAACGGGGGTGGAGGTTGTGAGATAGGCCCCGTAGGCCACCGGTGATCCGAATTTGAGTTGGCTGACTTACTCGCGAGCGAGATTCAGTGTCGCACGGCTGCATAGAGACCGTTTGAGAAGTGCGACCATGACACAAAGCCTCAAGAAAATTTCTCCCTTGCATTTCTTATGGAAGACTTCATGCATGTATGCCACTTACATACGAAAGAAAAACAAAAACAAAAGAAAAAAAATTAGATAATAAGCTTTTTTTTCCTTTTCTTTCTTTTTATGCTTTTTTTATAGCCTTCATTCTTTTGTTATTTTCAATTCTCTCATGCTTTTATTTTTCTAATTTTTTTTAATTTTTATTTCAATTGACGAATTTGAACTAAAGTATGCTTTTTAGACTAGTTCCCCTAAAAAATGATAATTTGTCACCTAAACTAAATTGGACACAATTTCAACAATTAAACATATTATTCACTTAGAATGTAAGAAAAATTAGATATAATAAGTATAATTAATTTCTACTCATCAAATTCCCCCACACTTAATCCATGCTTGTCCTCAAGCATGCCTTAACTCAACATATGAACCCTCTCTTTACTCCATTTTCATATTTCTCAATATCCAAAAGTACCAATAAAGTCAATTACACATAAATGTTGAATTATAGTGACAATCAAGGGAATGAGCACTCATATGAAACATTTTGTAAAAAACTCAAGCATCTCATCAATTCACAATAATAACATGCAACAAGACTTAACACCCTCGCGTGGTTTCACTCAATACTCTCGAAGTATTTAGGGTGCTTTTACTCTCAAAATCAAAACCTAGCATGTTATTATCATAGGCTTGGAAATGAATCATACCTCTACCACTTAGATGAATTGAATGAAAAAATCAAAGGGACTTAATAAGGGTTGTAATGGGGTTTAGGTAAAGGTATGGCAGGAAGAAAATTTTAGGTGTTTCACAATCAAGACAAAGAGTTGTATACTTTTCATGATATCAATGTCACATAACACATTCACACATTACCCAAGATATTGAACCTTATTCCCGCACCTCATTTCAAGCACTAAGAATGTTGGAGAAGTAGAATTTTAATAATTCAAATGGTTTTGGCAAATTTTTCTCCAAAAAAAATAAAGAAAGGCCTTAACAACTTTTCTCTCTTTATTTTTTCATTATTATTTTTTTTTCTCACTGAACCATTCATTACCATGCAATATTTTCTCTTTCTTGAGAAAAGGTACAAATGTTGATGCTAACAAACAAAATGGTCTTACACTGAATATAATGCTTTTGAAGCAAGAAAACAAAATGGGAAATAGACTCAAAATGGCTAACTAGAGGGAAAAACATAAATGTGTAAATTTTTAGACGTCCAAAAACTTATTAATCCTAATTTGCCCTTATCATATTAAAGCATCAATCCAAAAAATGTATTCACAAGCAAGTTCTAGAATAAGCATACTAAGTTTGATAACACTCAACAAGAAATAAATTGAACAAAAGATAATGAAATGTTCATAGGCTCAAAAACTAACTGGGTGTATAATTTGTATCAAGTCTTGTACACTTTTCAATCAACAAATCAAGAGAGTAGGTCATCCCGAAGACAACATTCAGATCCAGGCAAGGACATCACGAGTTTATCGTGACGTCGTTCGGTTTGACAAACGCTCCGACTGTCTTTATGGATCAGATAAATAAAGTGTTCAAGGGTTCTTGGGCGCCTTTAGTGCTTGTGGTTATTGATGATGTCCTTACCGACTAAAGGTCGAGTAAAGGCCACGAGAGCCACTTGTGGAAAGTCTTGGTTACTTTGAAGAGAAATCAGTTGTAAGCTAAGTTCTCCAAGTTCGAGTTTTGGTGGAGTCAAGTGTTCCTTCTGGGGGCACGTTGTATCTAAGGAAAAAGTCTCGATATACCTAGGGGAAAGTGGAAGTAGTTTCGGAATGGCCTCGACCCAAGACCGCCACTGAGGTTTGCAGTTTTTGGGCTTAGTCGGTTCTTACTGATGGTTCGTGAGAGATTTCTCCAAAATGGCTACACCTCGCACCCAGTTGGCACAGAGAGAGAATGCTCTTGTCTGGAGTGACGCATGTGAGACGAGTTTCCAGGACTTGAATCAGAGATCTCAACAACTGGTACTCTTAGTGCCCGATGACTTATGAGTTTTCATGGCATATAGTGATGCTTCCAAGAAGAGATTAAGTTGCGTTTTGATGCAAATTGGAAAGTTTATTGCCTATGTCTCTTGCTAGTTGAATGACTTTGAGTGGAACTACCCGACCCATGACCTGAAACTAGTTGTCGTGGTCTTTGCCTTTAAAGTCTGCGACACTATCTTTACGACGAGAAAATCCAGATATATACAGGTCTTTAAAGCTTGAAATAATTGGGTGCTCAAAAGGACACGAGTATGAGACAACACAGATGGCTGGAGCTAGTGAAATATTACGAGATCGAGAGTTGTAACCCTCAAAGGTACTACAGTGGAAATGGAAAGAGATTTTGATGAATTTCATTTCTGACCTTCTCTGAGTAGTTAAAGGATTTATAGTGATTTGTAATCGTGGATAGATTCACAAAGTTGATGCTTCTCCTCTTGGGAACCGACTTATGGAGTGGAGGAGGAGGTGAAACTCTTTATGGGAGAGTTTGTCAGGTCGCACGGAGTTCCAGTTGAGATAGTCTCTGACAGTGATCCCCGTTTCTCCTCTAACTTATTGATGAGTTTCAGAGAGCCTTAGGGGTGAGTGTAGTTTCAACATGACGTTCCACCCACAGATAGACGATCAGACTGAGAGGACGACTCAAATCTTTTTCGAGCTTGAATTTTGGAGTTTTCAGGTAGTTGAGTTACACACCTCCATCTAGCGGAGTTTGCCTATAATAGCGGTTATCTAGGAACAATCAATATGACACCCTATGAGATTTTGTTTTAAACAGGGGTTAGTCCTCAGCGTATTGGGGTGAGGATTGGTGAGTGCAACCTCTTGGGACCCGAGCTGCTCAACGTCACAATCGAGGTAGTAGAAGAGATCAGAGCGAGGACGTCAACAGTTCAGGTTAGACATAAGAGTTATGCCGACGTGAGATGCGGAGATTTAGTTTTTGATGTTGGGGGTTTCATTTTTCTGAAAGTTGCACCTATGAAGACGTGTTGAGGTTTGACAAGGAAAGGGAGTTGAGAACTGGGTTCATCAATCCCTTTGAGATCTTGGAGCGGATTGGCTCGGTGGCATAGCAGTTAGCCTTGCCACCATCTATAGCAGTCATGCACGACGTATTCCACATGTCAATGTTGCAAGGCTATGTGCCAGATGCATCCCACGAGTTAGATTTCGAGCCACTATAGGTCGATTAGGATTTGAGCTACGAGGAAGGATTGGTGGAAATCTTAACTCGCGAGGAGAAAACGTTGACAAACACAGAAATCGACCTTGTTAATATCTTGTGGATAAACCATCAACTCATGGAAGCTACTTGGAAGTATGAGGATTAGACGTCGGCGAACTAACCCGAGTTGTTTCGGAATAGCCACTTTCAAGGACGAAAGTTCTTAAGGTGGGGAGGATGTAACGCCCGTTTTTTTTTTTAAAAAGGAAAGAAGGGGAAAACGCCCAGCCGTCCCCCCTCCCCCTTCACTTTCTTCTTCTTCTTCTTCTTCTTCTCCTTCTCCCGCGTGTAGATCGTCAGCCAAACAACCCCAACCGCCGGAGCTATCGACGGACGCCGCCGTCCTCCACTTCGTCTCCTTCAACCGCGCCTCCTCCAGTCCCTCAGGTTCTGCCGTCGACGAGCAATGGGTGGGGTTACACACGTTCCCCGGTCGATTCAACGCCCTTCGTCTGCATCTCCCCGGTTTCGGCTCTCTCCCTTGGTCGGTGCCCCTCTCTGGTCGCCATAGCCTCGTCATCGGTGAGTTTTCTTCTCAAAAACCCATTAGTTATGTTTGCTTGGTTCGTGTCTTTTTAGTCTGGTTCTCATAAAATGAAGTTTGATTTTGAGTAGATCGGGTCACGGGCATCATGGATCTATGTTCCACGCGCCGCCACTCGTCGAAAGTCACCGTCGTCGCTGCCGCTCGCCGGATTCTGCCGCCGCCACGACCACTGATTAGGTACAGTTGGTCGTTCTAATTTTATCGATCCCGTTGTAGGCCCTCGTATGTTGTGTTGGTTATTTAAGTCAAGTTAATCCAATTATCGACGATTGGAGCATGACTTTAAGACTTTGTTTGTGTCTTAGGGGCTGAACGTATTAAGGAAGCGCGTGGGACTCGAAATCGGAGTTTCGGACTTCGTTATGGATTAAGTAGTCATTTGGATTAAGCCCGTTAAAGTTATTATTTGATTTGTTAGAGTATGGTAATTCGTGAATTGTGTTTAATGCACGAAAAGTATATTGTGATGCATATGTTTTAAATTTTGGGTTTGTGCTGGTGTATCTTGGACTGCTATTGGGCTAAGAAAGTCGATAATATGGGAATAGGGGTTTAAGGCTTCAAGTTAATAGTGAGACTAAAAGCCTTGATCGTGATAAGCTGAGAACGAATATTGTGGGTCTTAGACTGATATAGTTGAAATGTTGTTCTACGCTCGGGTTCCACCTTTAGGTTGGTGGTTGGAAGCTGTGAGTCACGAGTAATCCCTTGTTAATAGTGTGGCAAAGTGTAGTCGACAAAACCAAATAGAGGGTTACTGTGTTGGGCTTAAGGTGGCCTAAGTGTGAGACCGTACTTGTAAAGGGTTCGAGGTTGCACACTAATGTTTTGGTTACTGAGGTTTGGGACAAATGTGATCGTTGGGTGTAATGCCTTAAGCTTCGGTTCGTGATTAAGTTCTTTGGGTTGGTCTAACTAACTTGTTAGGTGTTAAAGGTGTGCCCTAGGCCACGCTAGTGACCATTCGTTTCCTTGGAATTGTTTTAGGTGAGCTTGTGTTTGCCTTTTTAAGGAAATGGTTGTTCGTGGATCCTCGAGTCGATGTATGTAGCCATCTTGATCCCGTAAGCGAGCTCATAAGTGAGAGAGCTGGCTTGCATAGTTTTGTGGATTGAAACCTTGTGTTGTTGTGTATGTTAAAGGGGTTGGTTCCGACCGTGATTGAGTTCGCGCTCGTGTGTTTGAGGATCATAATCGATATGCAGCTTATGTTGCTTGCATGATTGTTAGTATGTATATTCGGTTATGGTTTAGTACTAAGTCAAGAGTACGGTGTCATGTAACCCCCGGTCTTGTAGTCCCTACCTTACTCCTTAGGCGACGTTATCTTGCAGCCTTGTGTTGCGAGAAACAAGCATGAATTATGTGTATTGACGATGTCTCGTGGTGGGTCACAGTGCGTGTGGCAGCAGACCAGGGGAAATGATGTCTTGTGGTGAGCCATGGTAGTCATGGCAACGGACCAGAGACGAGAATTCTCCGAGGTGAGTCATTTTGAGTGTGGCAACAGACTCGGAGTGAGACATAGCTTACGCAGCGTCTGCGGGCGGTGTCAGGCTATGTCGAATGCTAGTTAGGAGGCGTTCTGATTTAGAAGCAAGGAGCTGAGCAAACCTGTGTGGGCTTAGGGTAAGGCTAAGTTGGACGTCTAGCGGAGTGTGGTCTGAATGTGGATTTTAGGTACTTTGAGGTGTTGGCTAAAAGTGAAAAACCTGGTTGAATTTGGGACCCTTGAGAATGGGTCGGGGATTGTAGAAATGTCTTGTTAAAATCCTAAAGAACCTTATAAAGCTCAAAATCCAGCACTTACTAAGCCCTAAGTTACGCCCGAACGAGTCTGAACCTCTAGGTTGACAATATATGATAGGCTCGTGAGACTGGGATGCGTCCCCGATGAGATCCGAGGGTGGTTGCTTTCCATTTTCCCGTGCTAGCTTAGGGGCAATTCCCTATAAGGCGTGTTGGTTACGTACCTCACTGCACTATGCTAGCGTGTTGCGTTGTGAGAGCTTAGCATATGTCCCCATCAGGGAGTGGTTGCTTTCCATTATCCCGTGTTGGCTTAGGGGTGATTCCCCATAGGGCGTGTAGGATACGTACCTGCTCTGCACTATGCCAGTGTGTAGTGGCGAGAGAGTTTCTTTCTCTCATTGCATCGTCAATCAAAGTTCCAGGACCAAAGGTAGAACTCAATTTATTACCGCAGGAGGGGTCAGTGCGAAGTGTGCTATGTGTGAGACCTGTTTGGGGTTGAGTGAGTTTAGAAGACGAGTCTTGTTTGGTTGCATGTTAGTTTGTATGGACGTGAGTGGGCTGCTTACTGAGTATTTTTATACTCACCCGTCTACTTTGTTGTTTTTGGTTGCTCTTGAAACGGTCATGTTTTAGCTTCTGTTTCACTTGCCTGGTCGCGCAGCACTATGTTGTCTCTTGTACTTGTTAGTTAGTAATTTTCATTCTGGTTGAGTTCTCTTTCCGCTACGTGTTCGTTTGTCCAAGATGTTGTGCTTTGGAACTCTTGTTGTAGCCCAACCCATTCTCTGATTGGAGTTTGGTGGGGGTTGGGCATTCTTTGAAACTTTTTGAAGTGTTTTCTGCTTGTTGGATTCCAGGAAAAATTTTGGTTTTCTCTTAGCTATGTCGTTATGCTACCGAAATTTCGGCGCAAACGATGTGGCAAAGTAACTTCCCAAACGTAGGTTCGTCTCGTATTTTAGGGTCGTTACACACTATCATATATTTTTAAAGAAAAACACTATTCATGCTCATCTCTCTCATGCATTGGAAATTTAAACTAAAGATGCATCCTTAACTTACAAAGCATTAAAAGGTATTAATAAATATTCAATGTTTTAAAAGAAAAAATAACATGTACGAATTAAGACATGCTAAACTCAAAGCAAAAAAAAATATATTTTTTTTTAAACAAAATTGTATAATAAAAAACCTCCCCCACACCTAAACTATACATTGTCCTCAATGTATAAATAGAATATTGCTCACAAAAGAAAAGAAAGAAAATTAAACTCCCCTGATTTGTGAACAACTTGAACTGGTATAATTTGGGGTTTTGAAAGAATGGGTGGCCATGCTTTATAAAAAATTAATGCCTGCAAAAAAATAGAATAGGAAAAATTGAAAGGAAAAAAAAAGAAAAAAACTAACAATCAAGAGAAGAAAAAGTAAAGAAAACATTGGGTTGTCTCCCAATAAGCGCGATTATTTAACGTCATTTTGCTCAATGAGACTTTTGTGCATGTCAGGGCACATAAAATTTTTCAATTTTCTGTGGTTCCTTCTTACTCGAATCAATGTAGCCTTCGAAATCTAGAAGGCTCACCTGTTTTTCTAGGGTACCTGAAAATTAATTATTTTTCAAATTTTTTATATAAGGAATGAAGGACATAAAATAAGACTCAATTAACTTAACTAACTTTAATAAAATAAGAGACTCTACAAACTCATGAGAATAAAGAAAGGACAATTAAGAATCACGAAAAATACAAGGGAATAGAATAGACGAAGGTTTTTCAGCCTCAAACTCTATCACTTGTATCTTCTTTTCGTGGTAAAACTCATTTTCTTCCTTTTTTCTCACAAACCTGGACCTCGGATGGAACAAAATTCTCAAGCTCAACATCGTCGTCATCCATGTACATCACCACTTCAACCTCATAGCGATATATTGATGCTCTCGTCGACTCTTCAATCTTCTCACAAAATTAGCAACCTGGGTAATTTGGTTGATCACCCAAGCTTTGCATTCCAGCTCTAGTCTCCTCTTCAAATTTACGAGTACGGTTAGCAAGTTCATATACTATAGCCTCTAGAGACATACCTGAGTCTCAAGTTTGATGGCATGTGTTTTTCTACTCCACCTAGTATCCAAATCCATAATTAGATTGATTCCATTCAGAATAGTAGTGATCTAAAAACTCGTAATTTACTTGATGGCCATGAAATTCTCTCAAGATGCAGGCATTAGGAATAAAGTTTTGCTGCAGCCGAGGGCATGCTTCTGTGGGTTTTCCTTCAAGCGAGCATAATTTGCATGCCTCAAGTGCGCGTACTTTCGCTATAACTACTTGAAGAATAACATAAGTTAATTCAGAAATTTGAGTTTTGAGCTCACTAACCTCGTCAACGTACGATTCCACACTACCAGATGCATGAAGGTTTTTTGGCATGTAAGAACAGGTATAGGGAAAAAAATTATAAAATAAAATAATATTTTTTATAATAAATGTAACATTCAGAAACTAACAATTGTTCCCGACAACGACGTCAAATTTTGGTCGAATTGTCGAAGCCCTCCAAAATATTTATTGGGTTTCTAGATCTAACTTGTACAAATAGTGGACCAGGTCGAATCCCAAGGGAACCAATTGAATTAATTTCTCAAAGTTAAAAATAATAATGATAACAAAAATAAAGGGGCGGTTTGAATTGTCGAACAAAAAATGAAATTAAGAAAAAGGTAAAAAAATAATTTTATGCAACTTCCAATTCAAGGATGTAAATTTCATCCAATTGTAATCTTGATCATAGGCTTCAAAAGGAAAAAAGAAAAAAAGAAATCAATTTTAATTTTGCTAATTCAAGAACTCAGTCAATTTACTCGGAAAAACCACAATAAATAAAAACTCTCCTAATTTAATTGATCTTAACCAAGCATCAAAACCAAAACTTATAATTTAATTCAATGGGTACGATAGCGTTCATATTGATTAAATAATAGCATTATAAGGAATGAGAGGACGAAACAAAAATTAACTAATTGAGATAACTGCAAATTCATTAATTTTATTTCTTTGTTTCCCTAGAGTTTATTATGCAAGCTATGTAAAATGGAAAAGCCATTAATTACACACACATAAGCCAACCTCTTGCTACATTTTTTCAATCATTTGTTACAATTACGGATCACAAAATCATGGATAACAATAAATTGATTGAAACTAAATTAAGGCGTCAATTTAATTAGTAACGATGAATTATAAAAATAAAACAAGAAACAAAGAATTCTTAAATTAGAAACAAAAATTTAATTAGGTCTAAACCCTCACAAAATTACAATTGGAAATGAAATGACCTTTGAATCAGAAATTAAAGCTTTGGCACACATGGTACAAAAACAAGAATAACTGTAAAGGGGAGAAAACATAAAATAAAAAGGATAGAAACAAAAAAAACTAGAACACTCTCTATGCTTTTGTTTTTGTAGAGAACGCTAAGACTCTTTACTCAATGCATTGCCCTCATTTTATACTTGAAAATGACCAGAAATAGGTCCCTCATATGTGCAATTTCTTGCTCCACAATGTGTGCCAAGCCATAAGACAATTTTCTCCATTGCATTTTTCATGGAAGACACCATGCATGTATGCCAACTACACAAGGAAGAAAAACAAAAATATAAGAAAAAAAATTAGATAATAAGCTTTTCTTGTTTTTTCCTTTTCATTCTTTTTATGTTTTTTTTTTTGTACTTTTAATTCTTTTGTTATTTTCAATTCTCTCATTCTTTTGTTTTTCTAATTTTTTTTTAAATTTTTATTTCAATTTACGAATTTAAACTAAAGTATGCTTTTTAGACTAGTTCCCTTAAAAAATGATAATTTGTCACCTAAACTAAATTGGGCACAATTTCAACAATTAAACATATTATTCACTTAGGATGTAAGAAATTAGATATTTAATTTCTACTCATTAATGAACATTTGCTATGATATCAAGAGGTTTTCATAGGCTTAATGGGAAGCAATTAGCTACATAATAGTCTTTTGGTTTGCGCCTACTTGTCTTTAAAATGAACTCAAGCATCCTCACCTTGTGAATATTTCTTTTTTGACATTTACTTGTTTACCTTTACTTTTCTTGCCAGTTATCTTGCATTCTTTTACTTTCTTTCTTTTATCACTTTCATTTACTCGATTTGATTTATTACTTTCATTTACTTGTTTTCATTTTCATTCATTGCAATTACTTTCTTGTCATTTAAATTATTTTTCCAAACCAACTCTATCATTTTCTTTTCTTTTTACCTTAAAATTCACTATAAAAGAATTGAACTTGACTAAGAATCACATTTAGTCCGTGTTGAGGCGATATTCTTATACTTATTACTTGTTGAAACAAAACTATGTATACTTGCATATTATGAGTTGTTTGTAACTAATTTTTAACTATTTTTTACACGCACGCACCGCATAAACAACCACTACTGACGACCACCCTGACAACTCGACCACCCTATAATCACTGTTGACGAGCACCAGATGACCACACCCCAGCGTCTCGACCACTCCAATAATCACTTCGACGACTGATAAATCACCATAAGTGAGTTATTTTACTAGAATTTTAGTGTTTAATCTACTTGAATTGCATCTAATTTAGTGATCCTCATGTTATTTTATCCCTAAATTATGTGTGTTAGCTTTAAAATCTTGAATTTAAGCATTAGGTGCAAAAAGAATTAATTTTGATGTTTTTGTGCTTTAATTTAAGAAATTTTGGAAAATCAGCTAACAGCTAATTAAAGACCAAAATTTGAGATTTTTCTTAACTCCAAAAATCCTTGCGTATTTTGATTTATAATTGACTTCATATATTTATTTGGGATTTTTACGTATGCAGAGATTATAAAAATTACAAGAGTCCCTAAGGGCATTTTAGATATCTTACCCGAAGGGTAAGATGGTCTTTCTACCCCTAAGGGTATTTTTGTAATTTGTGGAATTAGGGCAACACCATCTTATATAAGGAGGCTTGGGTTCAAGTGCAAAAAGGGGGGAAGAACTTGCCACAAAATGGGAAGAGAGCGAGAGTGAGAAGGGGCGATTGCTACAACAAAGGTGTGTATTGAAGAGAAGAACCATGAAAGTGCCATTGTTGTAGCAATCGTGCGATTGAGGAAAAAGTAGCAATCGTGCGATTGAGGAGGAAAAAATCGAAGCTTCAAGGTGCCATTGTTGTAGCAAAAATCGTGCAGTTCCATTTTTCATAGACGACGCTCACAACGTTGTCGTTTCCCGAAGTTTCCACCGTTGGATTGTGCTGCAATTTTGACAGCTTGTTCGGGACGCATAGAGCTCTACGTTGAACGGTTGGATCGTCGTTCTGAGCATCGCTGTGTCAGATATTGCTGTCACGTTGGGAGATCAGTGCAGTTCGGTTTTTCACCAGCGGCGCTCACAAAGTTGTCCATTCCTGGAGTTTCAACCGTTGGATTGTGCTGAAATTTCGACAGCTTGTTCGAAACTCACAGGACTTCTTTTTGAACGGTTGGATCGTTCTTTCGAGCTTCCGCTGATGAGATATCTCTATCGAACTGTACTTGAAAAATAAGGCCACCTGCTGTGTAACGTTTTCTCTATCTCTAAGTTTTATTGCTTGTTGTCAACCACGAATTTAATACTGAATTTTTGAGTTGTTTACGTACTGATTTAGACTAGTTTTGCTCACTATTTTAAGCATAACTCGTGACTGTTTTAGGCTAGAATTGTGATTGATTTAGGCTAATTTAGTGAACATTGTTGGTTGTTTTGCATGAACTCCTTGATCAATAAAAGCTTGCTTAAACTAGAGATATGTGACTCGATTTTAATCTTGAACTAAATTTTCTTAGGCAAAGGTTAGGTTGTTTTAATGTAATTTTGGATTAAAGTTGTATGAGAATTAAAATTTGCCTTTTTAACTTCTCTATAAGTCATAAACTTGGGAAAGCTAATGAATTAGAAAACTAGAATTTCATTCTAGGATTATTGAGTTGATTAGGGATAATTAACCCACCTAGAACCTAAAATCATGAGCATCATTTAGATCACAGTTGGGAAATTGTAGGTTTTAAAACTTAGTGATTTTGGAAAGAATCATTTGAATGCATGTGTAGGTAAATTCAAGGCATCACTCAAAATTTATTCCAATTGAACATTAGAACTCTAACCTAACCCGAGCCTATTTTTCATTAAAAATCTCATCTCTTGCATCTCCCCTCTTGTTTGCATTCTCCTCTCCCCTCATTTAAATTTAGTTATTTTCTTGCATCTTATCTTATCTTTCTTAATTATCGTATCAACTTATTTACTTTAAACAGTAAATTGCACACTCATGCATTGCACTAAAATAAGGAAAATTTGTTAGGTTACTCAATCATTTAGATTCAGCTAGTCCTCGTGTGATCGATACTTAACTTATCACTTGCTGCACTCGACCGTGTATACTTGCACGTCATAAAAGTGTCAGAGTCTTATTCTAATTTGTATTAGTTTAGGGCACTCGATATTTTCTGCATCAAGTTTTTGGCGCCGTTGCCGGTGACTAGTTTAGATTCTTATTTTGTTTGAGTGGATTTTAGCATTTTATTCTTGTTTTTCTTGTTGGGTGTGTCTTGTTATCTTTGTTTCGTATTTTTATATTTGTTGAGTCTTGGTTATTCTTTCTTGGTTGTGTTGGTGCCTATTTTTTTGTTGAGCCTGTTATAATTGATTTATTATTTTATTATGGCTTATGATAACTTTGGGTGGTCTTCTGTGCCCAATGAGCAAACACAATATAGTTCTTTTTCTTATGATCATCCATTTGCCAATTTAGAGTCTTCTAGTGAGGGGTATGGATCTTATGGCTACCAAATGCCTAATTACTATCATACTAATCCTATGACTTATAGGAATCATATGTGTGATAATAATCAGAGCAATTTGGCCTATGAACCATATCCTAGGTGATAAGTGACCCTTGATGATTTTAAATCTAACAACCTTGTTGAAGAACAAGACCTTTAGATCTAAAACTCAAAATTCCCAAACCTAGATGATTTCATCACAAGGAAGAAGATAGAAACGGATTTACCTTGATGATCAAGATCAAGAGTAGAGAAAACTTGTTTCTAAACTCAAGATTCGAATCACTCCACAAGTAGTTTGATCAACGCTACTTGAATGATCCTAGCATGCAAATCTAAACACAAGATATGCAAAGAAACAAGCTCATGGCTTAAGAAGCAAAATATGCAACTTTTCATTCAAAACATCATTCCATGTCTTTGTAACCTCCCAAGGTGTAAATGAAGTTCCACTTGAAGTAACTTGAAGTGTTTAATTGATGCTTGACATGCATTAAATGAAGCTTGAGATGCACTTAAGTTCTTTCAATGCAACTTGAGTTCATCATAAATGAAGCCTTGATGCATTTAATGCAACTCCATTTTTAGCTCTTCTTTAGTCTTGACTAGCGTTGTAGGATTCATATCATCCTCCTCTTCTTCAAGAGGATTCGTCCTCGAATCAAAAGGGTCTCCAACATCAAATGGACAAAAATCAGCATCATTATAAATGTAATTGACATCCTCCTCTCCTTGTAGAGCAATTTTGTAGTCATGGGACATCATAGGTATATTGTGTCTTGAATTCCACTTAGGTTTCTTGTGAAATGAACAACGATCCTTCCAAAAGTGTCTCCAAACCCAATCACCCGATTTTAACACCTTATGTTTGCTGCCATGTACAAAATTAGAAGCAATTTTGAAGAGTTGCCTCCCAATAAATGCTTTGGCATTAACTTTGGAATCAAGATTCTCAATGAGTGCTTTGGCATGCTGCAAGAACTCAAAAGAAAAACTAGAAAAACATGGTTTAAGCTCACCCGTTAGAAAACAAGTTTCTTTATACAAAAGATTAAAAATATTTTGTTTTGAAAACAAAATAGATTTAACCTCACAAGATCGTTCACACAAGCTCACTTTCTTGGCTTTTCTCTCTTTTTTCTCTATAGGCCATAGACTAATCTCATGTTTTTCTCTCTCACACATTTTCTCACAAGATTCTTTTTCAAACAATTGACATGCTTTTGTCTCGACCTTTTTTACTTTTTTCCCTAACTCACGCACATCAACATGTACTTCATTAATGGTAGGTGTTACAATAGTAGAAGTGTTACAAAAAAACAAGTCTTTGCAATCTAATCTCCTAGTAAACTCACTAGCATGTGTTGACACTAAATTACAAAGCATTTCATTTTGAATCTTATCACTTTCTACCTCAACAATAGACTTATTTTCAGTAGGTAAACTAACATTTTCCAAAGTTGAATGAACATTTAAATTTGGTTTAGGTTTAGTGTACCTTGTAGACTTCGTTTGGAGACGTTTTTCAATCTTTATGGCTATGTGCACCATCCTCTCCAAATTCTCATAAGGTTGAAGATCAAGCTGAATTGCAATCTCCTAGTTAAGTCCTATAAAGAATCGAGCCATTGTAACCGTCTCATCCTCATAAATTTCGAGATCTTCAAGCAACGTTTGCATCTCCATATAGTAAGCCTCCACACTTTTTCTCCCTTGTCTCAAAGTTCGCAAGTTATGGAAAAACTTAGGAACAAAGTGCTCCCGCATTATTTGTTTAAGAACATTCCATGATTCAATTGGGCGGTTAAGGTTCCTCCTACTCGAAAATAATTTATCCCACCAAGTAATGGCATAATCTCTAAGATGAGAAACGATGAGTTTTACCTTTTTCTCCTCACTTAAAGAGCAAGAATCAAAGACATGATCGACTTGCCTTTCCCATGGAATGTACTCGGTTGGATTTGTACTTCCATAAAATTTAGAAAATTTCAGCTTCATGTTTTTTTTTTTGGGTTTGTTTCTGCAAAACTAAAAAAAGTAACACAAAAATGGACCTCACAAGCATTCCCTCACGTGTTTTCACTCGTGTTTACACTCAAAAAAAGAAAAAAAACACTCTCAACAAACTCACAATTTCACTCGCATGAGCCAATAAGCAATGTTTGCAATCAAGTGATAGACAACACACTAAGAAAATAAAATAGCATAATTATGGAGCAAAATGAATATCGAGTAAGAAAGAAGTTGTGAAAGAAAGAAAATGACAGAATTGTAACAAAAAAAAAAGGAAGGATAAGAGATGAAATGGGACATAGGGTATAGGAGTTACAATATTAAACACCAACAACTAATGCAATATTCCAACAAATAACTCTTCCAAATTGAATGATCTAGTCAATGTGTAGTTTAAAGGAGTTACAATGTGATTTTATAACATGAAAAATAGATTGGAGTTACACAAGACATAACCAATGTATTTAAAAACATATGGGTGGAATTTTCAATGTGTAACAGACATGCATTTATTGCAAATGAAAATTTGTAACCTATATGGGAAATCAAACAACAACATTCAGATCTAACATGGAAATATCAGATCTAAGCTCAAGAAATGAAAGATATAAACAAAGAACACCATAGAACATCAAGAATCAAAGAAAACTTATGCTCTCGGTTTTCTCGGTTTTGAATGATTATGAAAATAAAGCATTTTCACCCTTAAGGAAGTTGAATTCGAAGAACTTATGAAAGACAAAGTTGAAGCTAAGACAGAGATCTATAACTTTGCAGAAGACAAAAATAACAAAAAAATTACGCAAATGACACTTTTCTGAGTTTTATGTGAATAGACAGAATCTGACGAGATGAACAAAATGAATAAAATTCAGAATAAAAATGAAGAAAAGAATAGAAAAAACGGAAACATATATCCGATCTAGAACCTAAAGCTCTGATACCAAATGATAAGTAACCCTTGATGATTTTAAATCTAACAACCTTGTTGAAGAACAAGACCTTTAGATCTAAAACTCAAAAACCTCAAACCTAGATGATTTCATCCCAAGGAAGAAGATAGAAACGGATTTACCTTGATGATCAAGATCAAAAGTAGAGAAAACTTGTTTCTAAACTCAAGATTCGAATCACTCCACAAGTAGTTTGATCAACGCTACTTGAATGATCCTAGCATGCAAATCTAAACACAAGATATGCAAAGAAACAAGCTCATGGCTTAAGAAGCAAAATATGCAACTTTTCATTCAAAACATCATTCCAAGTCTTTGTAACCTCCCAAGGTGTAAATGAAGCTCCACTTGAAGTAACTTGAAGTGTTTAATTGATGCTTGACATGCATTAAATGAAGCTTGAGATGCACTTAAGTTCTTTCAATGCAACTTGAGTTCATCATAAATGAAGCCTTGATGCATTTAATGCAACTCCATTTTTAGCTCTTCTTTAGTCTTGACTAGCGTTGTAGGATTCATATCACTAGGGGTTTTGAGCCATATCCTGCCTATATTCAAGAAACCCAGGTAGAAGACGAATCTTCCCTTAAAATGTTTTTATTAGAATATATGAGAACCACAGAAAAGAGGAATAGGCAAATAGAAGAGAGGAATAGGCAAATAGAAGAGATGAATAGTCAAATAGGGGAGTCAATTCAATGCCTAACAGATACACTTGCCTCCCTTAGAGAACAAATGTATTTAGACTCGTCTGAGGTTGAGCACCCTAGGGAAGAGAGTGAAGGAGGACCCACACCCTTAGATAGTTCGGTGAGTCACTTGATCATTGACTTGCTAATAAACCTTCAGGACCCTAGTCCTTCACATTTTTCTGATTATGAGCATTTAGAGGATTGTGCTTTAGATGTAAAAGAACTAGAACCTCTTAGCACACACCAGGATAGAGTTAGTGAGAGTGTAGAAGAAGTCGAGCCTGTTGAGTTAGGCCAGGAGGTAGAGTGTGAGGCTTTAGAGTCTATGTCAGTTCTATCTTCTGATTTTTCTCTTATTGGTGAGTGTTTTTCTTTCTATTCTCTCGAGTCAGTGTCTTTTTGTGAGTCTGTTCATTTTCCTGTTTTTCCTTCTTTTCTTTTATCAAACAAAAAACAAAAAAATGTTTACTTTGTTGTTTTTCCTTCTTTTCTTTTAATATATAAAAAATGAAAAAATATATCTGTTTCGGGCTCTCACGAGAAGCTAGTATTCTTGCTAGCTCTGATTTGTTTTGTAGATTCAAGAAAGAGAGGCCCGAAGAAATTGGAGAATTTTTACGTACCTTGACGAGCCCACGTATACTACGTCAAGCTAATGACGTAAAACAAGCACTTCTTGGGAGGCAACCCAAAGTTTATTTTGTTTGTTTCATTTTTATTTTTATTTTTTTATTTTTTATTATTATTATTTTTTTTTTGCTTTTGTTTCGTTTTTAGTTGTTTTTGTTTTCAAATAAATAACCCTTACCTATTTTGCAGCTCCCTTAGGATTTGATGATTGATATGCACTATAGTAGAGGTCTCCTCGATTCAGGGCAGTATTGTTCTCCCTTCCATTTTTTTTAGTTGTCCTTAAGCATGCTTAAGTGAGTAGATTATACATTAAGGGCAATGTGTGCTTTAACAATGAGGGGGAGATGTTTTGTTCTGAATCTGATTTTGGGCTTAATTGAAAATTTTTTCTGTTGATGAGACTGTGTGCTGCTAGAGTATATAAGGTGTTGCATGCCTCTGTGTTTATGAAGTTATTTACTTGCTTAGGACTTCAAAATGATCTATTTAGACTACCAGGTTCCATGTTTAGTTGTTGGTTTTCATGGTCTTTGATATGCATGATGTAGGTAGTTGATTCATTGTGTTTAAGCAAGTAAAAATAGGAAAAAATGGTTGTTGTCTGTTGTTTAAAAATTAAGTTTCTACATGTGTTTTTATGGTAAAAGTGTGATGTCTTTTGTAGAAACTTGTTATGCATCTCCTTGAAAATAAAAAAGTTAAGGTCAAATCTCAGGGTTAATGAAAATAAGAGTTGTTGCTTGTGTTTGAAGCAAGAGTATGCTATCTTGTTTGGTGTTTCTCAAGGTCGAGCTTGTCATTAGGGTTGTTTAGTGCGCTTATGGTTAGTGTGTCAATCAAAGTAGTTAGGATTCAACTCCTAGGCCAAAAATTTCAAAAACTAGAAGCCATGACAAGTTAAGTAACCCATATATTTTTTAGAGCACTCCAAAATTAGTAAACTTCAAATTTATGATTATTTCAAGTTTGGGGGAGTTTCCTAACCTCCCCAACTCAATGAGGACATTGAGTACTCTAAGTTTGGGGGGAAAGGTAAATTCTCCGTGTTTAAAAAAAAAAAAAAGAAAAAAGTGAAAGAAAGAAAGAGTGTGCAAACCTTTCATTTTCCTAAAACTCCATTGGGCTAGACCAAAAGTATGTTATTCATTTTGTTATTTAGAGTCAGTTCAGGCAACTTGGTGCTCGATGTCAGGGGGTCCGGGCACTAACCATGCTGACCTCTTGGAGCGAAGGTATCAAGTAAGAAGCCTATTCCCATTGCTTAGGTGCGCTGCGCTAACCACGTGTGCCATTCTAAGAACTACGGGAAGTCCCATTGCTTAGGTGTGTTGCGCTAAACACGTGTGCCATTCTAAGAACTACGGGAAGTCTCATTACTTAGGTGTGTTGCGCTAAACACGTGTGCCATTCTAAGAACTACGGGAGAGTCAAAAAGTAAATAAAAATAAAACAAAAAAAAAGAAAGTAAAAAAAATAAAAAATCTTGCCCTTAGCAGTGAGTTTTATGGAAATTGAGGAGAATAATGCACATATCTATTTTTGTTTCAAATATATATGTATATATCAAAAAATAAAAAGGAATGATCATTAAATTGTAGCCATGCGAGTTTTGGAGTATGACTTATTTTTTAACTATGGGTTGCTTGATTTGAATGATTAGGATTCTAGTGGTTGAGCTTGAGGGTAGATGTTGAATTCTAGTTGGTTTGCTCTTGGTTATTGATGCATAAGTGTAGCTAAGAAACCTCAGGTGAGTCACTTAGAGAGCATTGATTAAATGGTGACTTATAGCTTATAACATAAATATTCAATCCTTGTTTAGTTACCCAAATGATCTGAGTCTTTAAAGGTCTTTTAAGTCTTTGGGGAATAGAACTCATTGAGGACAATGAGTAGTTCAAGTTTGGGGGTTTGATAACTCACCATATTTGAGTTATTTTACTAGAATTTTAGTGTTTAATCTACTTGAATTGCATCTAATTTAGTGATCCTCATGTTATTTTATCCCTAAATTATGTGTGTTAGCTTTAAAATCTTGAATTTAAGCATTAGGTGCAAAAAGAATTAATTTTGATGTTTTTGTGCTTTAATTTAAGAAATTTTGGAAAATAAGCTAACAGTTAATTAAAGACCAAAATTTGAGATTTTTCTTAACTCCAAAAATCCTTGCGTATTTTGATTTATAATTGACTTCATATATTTATTTGAGATTTTTCTGTGTGCAGGAGATTATAAAAATTACAAGAGTCCCTAAGGGCATTTTAGATATCTTACCCGAAGGGTAAGATGGTCTTTCTACCCCTAAGGGCATTTTTGTAATTTGTGGAATTAGGGCAACACCATCTTATATAAGGAGGCTAGGGTTCAAGTGCAAAAAGGGGAGAAGAACTTGCCACAAAAGGGGAAGAGAGCGAGAGTGAGAAGGGGCGATTGCTACAACAAAGGTGTGTATTGAAGAGAAGAACCATGAAGTGCCATTGTTGTAGCAATCGTGCGATTGAGGAAAAAATCGAAGCTTCAAGGTGCCATTGTTGTAGCAAAAATCGTGCAGTTCCATTTTTCATAGACAACGTTCACAAAGTTTTCATTTCCCGAAGTTTCCACTGTTGGATTGTGCTGCAATATTGACAGCTTGTTCGAGACTCATAGGGCTCTACTTTGAACGGTTGGATCGCTGCGTTCGAGCTTCACCGTGTCGGATATTGCTTTGTCACGTTGGGAGATCGATGCAGATTCGGTTTTTCACCGGCGACGCTCACAAAGTTGTCGATTCCTGGAGTTTCAACCGTTGGATTGTGCTGAAATTTTGAGTTGTTTACGTACTGATTTAGACTACTTTTGCTCACTATTTTAAGCATACCTCGTGACTGTTTTAGGCTAGAATTGTGATTGATTTAGGCTAATTTAGTGAACATTGTTGGTTATTTTGCATGAACTCCTTGATCAATAAAAGCTTGCTTAAACTAGAGATATGTGACTCGATTTTAATCTTGAACTAAATTTTCTTAGGCAAAGGTTAGGTTGTTTTAATGTAATTTTGGATTAAATTTATGGTTGATGCCATTGATTGAATTTATGAAATTTTATTGAATTTAACGAATTTCATTCTAGGATTATTGAGTTGATTAGGGATAATTAACCCACCTAGAACCTAAAATCATGAGCATAATTTAGATCACGATTGTGAAATTGTAGGTTTAAAAACTTAGTGATTTTGGAAAGAATCATTTGAATGCATGTGTAGGTAAATTCAAGGCATCACTCAAAATTTATTCCAATTGACCATTAGAACTCTAACCTAACCCGGGCCAATTTTTCATTAAAAATCTCATCTCTTGCATCTCCCTTCTTGTTTGCATTCTCCTCTCCCCTCATTTAAATTTAGTTATTTTCTTGCATCTTATCTTATCTTTCTTAATTATCGTATCAACTTATTTATTTTAAACAGTAAATTGCACACTCATGCATTGAACTAAAATAAGGAAAATTTGTGGGATCGATACTTAACTTATCACTTGCTGCACTCGACCGTGTATACTTGCACGTCATAAAAGTGTCAGAGTCTTATTCTAATTTGTATTAGTTTAGGGCACTCGATATTTTCTGCATCAACGACCACCTCACAAACTCAACCATCCAATAACAACCTTGGTGGTCCGACTACCCGAAAACCACTATCACCAACCACCACCGACAACCTTACCAACCTAGCAAGCACAATCGACAACCACCTGTTAACTACTCTAGTGACCACCTCGATAACCGACCACCAACAATACGACTACCTTCATGACCACTTTGATGAACATCATGCAACTACAAGGGACCTAACCACACGGTAACCACTATCGAGGACCACCCAATGTCCACTCCAAGAACCTAACCACCCTTCAACCACTACTGTCGACCCCCAGTGACTCAACCACTCCGATGATTTGATCATCTAATTATTTTTTTTAAAATGTTAAAATTAAACTAAAAATGGATATTAAACAAAAAAAATTAATTTCTAAAATAGAGTTTCAATAAGGGTTTGAACACTTTGTGAAATAAGATCTTAAATTTCTTAATTTCATAAATTGATTCTTTTTTTTTTGTTTCTAAAAATAAAGTTCAAAAGTAGGCAAATACTTTGAAATAGAATTTTAAATTCCCTATTTTATTATATAGACTTCTAATTTTGAATTTCTAAGTTCAAAAGGAAATTCCTAAATAATTTTTGAAACCAGAGTTTTGAACTTTCCAATTTCGTAAATAAACATCTAATTTTTTTAATTTCTAAAATAGAGTTTTAAAAATAGGATTTTGGATATTTTATGGAATAAAATTTTAAATTCCCTAATTACTTAAATTGACTTCCATTTTTTTTTAATTTCTAAAATATAATTCCTAATAAGTTTTTTAATAATTTACAAAATAGAGATTCAAATTCCCTAATTTACTGAACAAATTTCTAATTTTTAAATTTTTAAAATAGAGTTTCAAAAAATAGTTTTAGAATATTTTCTGATGTAAAGTTTTAAATTCCATAATTTCTTAAATATACTTCTATTTTTTTAATTTCTAAAATAGAGTTTCAAAAATATTTTTCTAAATATTTTTTGAAATAGAGTTATTAAGTCCTTAATTTCTCAAATAGATTTTCAATTTTTTAATTTCTAAAATAGAGTTAAAAAATTAATTTTCTAAATTTGGTGTGAAATAGAGTTTTAAATTCCTTAATTTCTTACCTAGACTTCAAATTTTTGGATTTCTAAAATAGAGTTCTAATTTTGTAACATATTTATGTTAAACAAGTGTTTCTACAATTGACGAATCATCCACTAAAAAATAAGGAGAAATAAGAGAACAAAACAATTAAGGGAAATGATAAAAAACAACATAAACGTAGAATTCAGAATACAGGAACCTCAAACACTATTTTTTTATTCTCAAGTTGTGAACACTGCACACCCCAAACATAGCTTTATAATTTTCATGTTTAAGAATTCCTATAAAAAAAACCCTCCAAATTTTGATTCCAAAACTATTAGCTATGTTTGTTAAACACCCAACTATTCCTCTTCCTATTTAATAGGAAAGTAGCGTGACTTGTTAAGGGAATTAAATAAAAACTAACAATAATCATAATATTTTAAAGACATCATTTTTTTTTTAAGGAAAGTGGTTGTTAGACTATAAGGTCACACCTTGGTTTTGATGAGAGAGGAATACGAGAAATATAAGCAAGAACAATCATCATAATTAGTATGAGACAATAAAATTAAAAGCAAGAAATTGAGAGAGTTTATGCTTTGACCATTGATAGGACTAAAAACAGTCTTATATTTTACATCTAAGTCTTGTTTATTTAGTTTAATATTTATGCTTAATTATTTATTTTGTAGGTATTTCGAGCAAGAATGTAATTTGGAGCAAAAGCGTCTAAATAGGACTAAAATAAAGCGAAAGCAGATGTCATTTGAGCAATTGAGCAATCGAGCAAAAAATTACAAGTGAAATGACCACTTTGTCCCTAATAAGAGCGTCTAGATACTAGTCAGAGTGTTTAAATGTTGCAAAGGGTTGTAACGTGTGGATGCACGTCAGCGTGGAGATGCTAAGATGAGGAGCATCTTAGAAACACTGAAGAAAGGCTTCAAATTGTTGGGTTAATTAATCTTGACACTCGTGTTTGAATGCTGCTACGATTTGTAAAAAAATGAAAGATTCTTATTAGGTCAATTGGATGGAGGTTCTCTATCTTCACTGTTTTTCATCCACAAGGAAAATAAATCTATAAATATCCTTTTAAATTGTTTTTGGATCCTTTTCTCTTTTCGGAAAGTTTTTTATTTTTTTAGTTCATATGATGCTAAAAGTTGCATTCATTTTGGCATGGAATTTCAACATTATTCCACCATCTAACTTTAATTTGAATCTATCCTCTATGGATATTCCAACATTATTCTTTTTTTTGGCTTGATCTTTAGAGTTTTGATGCTTTCATTTTAATTGCCACATTTATTGATTAGTCTAATTTAGTTTTGGAAAGTCATTAATTGCATCACTCATAAAAGTTTAGAGTCTAATTAATTAAAATTACCGTAACATACATTTTGATATTTGAACTTAATTTCTATTTGGTCTCAAGTTTTCAAACCTAACACTTTTCGTTATGAAATGAGATTTTAATTTAATTTTCATTGGTCTTTAAGATATCCAAAGTAACATATTACGTCGTCGAGTTTTGAATTTGATTTCTCATTTCTTTCTATGTTTGAAATTAATTTCTAATCGGTTCATGAAATTTTAAATAATTATTTTTTTAGTTCAACGAATGTGAAAATAAGGATTCAAATCGTTAACCTTGAAGGAAGGAAAGAATTCTTTTCACCTTATTTTTAATTTAGTCGCTGTGCTTAAAAAATATCATAAGCATCCAAATTAGCTAATTTATTAATCACTCATATTCCCTATTGATACTAAAAGAGTAATCAAAATCTAACGTGCTAACAATGTAAATATGGCATGTAACATTCCTAACGTGATATAATTTCTTTTTTTAATAATGTGTAGGAGTTTTTAAGAATTAGTTCAAAAATTGACATGAATTTGGATAAATTAGACCCTGTTTGGGAATCATTGTATTTTTTATTTTTTAACACTATTTCTATCGATAAATTCTTTTGTTATGTTTTCTATCTGTCTACCAATGTTTTCGAAAGCAAAATCAAGTTTTTAAAATTAAAAAAAAAAAACCATGAATCCTTTAGGTCTCGTTTGATAACCATTTTATTTTTCGTTTCTAGTTTTTGAAAGTCAAGCTTATTTTCACCTATTTTCTTTACAATGGAGATCATCTCCCTTAAGTAAGCATTTGAACTCTTAACCAAATTCTAAAAATAAAGTCAAGTTTTTGAAAGCTACTTTTTTTAGTTTTCAAGAGTTGGCTTAGTTTTTGAAAACATAGGTACAAAATAGATAAAAAGAGATATAAACTCATTGGTAGAAGTAGTATTTATAGATTTAAATTTCAAAAACTAAAAACCAAAAACAAAATGGTTATCAAACGGGACCTTAGTTTTTAGTTTTCAATATTAACCTTATAAATATGAGTTTCACCTATATATTTCTTTGTTTTGTTATCGACTTTTTACCTACGTTTTTAAAAACTAACCTAAATTTAAAAAACTAATAAAAAAATAGTTTTCAAAAAAGGTGTTTTTGTTTCTCGAATTTGGCTTGAAACTCAAGTGTTTTTCTTAAGGAAGTTGGAAAACATTATAGAATAAATGAAATTTATTGTAGAGAAATTGTCAGAAAACAGTCATAATTTTTAAAAATGAAAAACGAAAAATCAAATGGTTATCAAATAGAGTCTTAGTTCTTTTTTTAAAAAAATTGTTTTCGAATTTCAGTAAGAGAAAAAGACCACAAACAGAGAAAGAAATTCCACTATGTGAAAAATTGTTACAATCACATAGAATTCTCTTTCCTATCCAAATTAAAAAAAACACTCCAACTTTATATCACTCACACCCTTTTTCTCATTCTCACACCAAAGAATATAAAGAGGAAATTTAAATAGAGTTATTATACAAAGCTTAAAGTGTTTCTAATTGGAATGTTTTGAAACCAAAGCCATAGTCTTCTTTTATAGTCTTAAGAGCTCATCATTTCTTTGCACCTTTTCGATGTATGACAATTTTCACTTCTAATATATTGTCAAAACCCCTCCACAAATAACTTAATAGATTTAATATAGGTCATTTCTCCTCCAGAACAAGAACATTTATGTAACGACCCTAAAAAAATCAAGATGAACCTACGTTAGGGAAGTTATCACACACACTGCTCAGCGTAAAAAATTTCAAACATAACAAAGATAGCAAGGAGAAAACAAAAATTTTTCCTGGAACCTAACAAGCATAAAACACTGAAAGGGTCTCAAAAAATGCTCAACGCTCACCAAACTACAATCAAAAAATGGGTTGGGCTACAACCAGAGTTCCAAAGTACAACCTCTTAGACAAACGAACACGTAGCGAACAGACAACTCAACCAGAATGAAAAATCCACCAACTAAGAAGTACAAGAGAAAATAGAGGATCGCGCGACCAGAAAGAAATAAAAAAAACTAAAACATGACTGTGTCAAGCGAGAACTCTAAGCAAAAGAAAACAGGAAGGAAACATGATCCCACAGCCTCGTCGGGTTTTCGTCGTCATCAACCGCCTCAAGGTTTCTACCTGCAACCAAAAACAACAAAGTAGACTGGTGAGTATAAAAATACTCAGTAAGCAACCCACTCACGTCCAAACAAACTAACATGCAACCAAAACAAGACTCAACTTCTAAACTCACTCAACCCCAACCAGGTCTCACATTTAGCACACTTCAACCTGAGCCGCCTGCGGTAATAACTCGAGCTCTACCTTCGGTCTTTGAACTTTGATTCACAACGCAATGAGAGAAAGCAACTCTCACGCAACTACACACTGACATAGAGCAGAACAGGTACGTATCCTACATGCCCTATGGGGAATCGCCTCTAAGCCAACACGGGATAATGGAAAGCAACCACTCCCTAACGTGGACGTACCCCAGGCTTTCATATCACGTTAGCATGGTGCAGTGAGGTACGTAACCAACATGCCCATTGGGGAATCAGCCCTAAGCTCGCACGGGATAATGGAAAGCAACCATTCCCGATCTCATCGGGGGCGCCACTCGCCTCACGAGCCCATCATATAACATCAACCTAGAGGTTCCGACTCGCTCAGGCGTAACTCAAGGTTTAGCAAGTGCTGAGTTTTGCGCTTCATAAGGTTACTTAAGGTTATTTAGACATTGCCAAAATCCTTGACCCATTCTCAAGAGTCCAAAATTCAGCAAGGTTCTCACTTTCAACCAACACCTCAAACTACCCAAATTCCACTTTCAGACACCACTTAGTTCGACGTCCGACTTAGCCTTACCCCAAGCTCCGCATGTTTGCTCACTCCCTTGTTTCACGTCGATGAAACGCCTCCCTAATTAGCATTCTAAATAGCCCAGCCCGTCCCACAGGGCGCTCGTATGTTATGTCTCACTCACGAGTCTATTGCCATACTCATAGTGACCCACCTCGAAGCATTCTCGTCTTTGTTCTGTGCCATGACTACCATGGCTCACCACAAGACATCATTGCCCCTGTCTCGCCCCCACACACTGTGACTCACCAGAGACATCATCAATACACAAATTACATGCTAGTTTCTCGCCACACAAGGTTGTAGGATAACGTCACTTAAATAAGGAGTAAGGTAGGGACTACTAGCCCGAGTGGTTCCACGACAAAACTCTCTTGTCTTGGTACTAAAACCATAATTGAAAATACATACTAAAATCAAGCAAACAATACAAGTTGTAACTCATTGAAGATCCTCGACCATGCATGCGCAAATTCATCCTCAGTTGGAACTAACCTCTTTAGAAAATACGAGAACATAAGGCTCCAATCCACAAGATATGCAAGCAAACTCTCTTACTTAAGAACTCGCTTACTGGATCACGTTGGCTACAAAGTTCGATCCAAGAATCCAAGAAAGAATCACTTCCTTCAAAAGTCAAACACGAGCCCGCCTAAAACATTTTCAAGGAAATGACTGGTCACTAGCGTGGCTTAGGGCTCGCCTTTAACACCCAACCATGTTAGTTATAACGATGCAAACATCTTAAACACGAACCAAAGCTTAAGTCATTGTACCCAACGGTCACACTTGGCCCCAAACCAAAGTAACCAAAACATTAGTTTGCAACCTTGGACCCTTTACAAGAACAGTGTCCCGCTTAGGTGACCCTCAACCCAACACCGTAAACCTCTAGTGGGTTTGGTCGACCACACTATGCCGCACTCGCTCATCTAGGGTTTACTCGTGGCTCACAAATTCCAACTGCTAACCTCGAGGTGGAACCCGAGCATAGGACCACCTTTCAACTACATCAGTCTCAGACCCACAATGTTCGTTTTCAGCTTATTACAATCAAAGGCTTAAAGCCTCACTCTTAACTTGAAGTCTTAGCCCTTATTCCCACATTAACTACATTATTAGTCCATTAGTGGTACAAGCAACACAAGCACAATCCAAAACTCGAACATATGCATCACTACATAGTTTTCTGTGCATTACACACAATTCACCGATTACACATTCAAGCAAAACAAACAATAACTTTAAGGGACTTACTCCAAAAGACTACTTACAGATACCTAAGTATCCGAGAGCTTGACCTCGTGCACCACACAAAACTCTAAACACGAAGGAGATCCTATCTGGCAACAAATAACTTAAATCACGTTCCAAGCAACTTTAATTGAAATAACTCGACTTAATGAACCAAACAGACACAAGGAGACTTAAAATGTGACCGAGAAAATGAAAGTGGACAACTGAACCTAACAAACGGTAGCGACACGGTGGCGACGACGACGGTGACACGGCGGCGACGGCGATGGCGACACGGTGGCGACGATGGCATCGGCAAGTGGAGCACAAATCCGGGACACCCGAGGCCCGATCTATTAAAAAATAAAATCCAAAAGATGAGAACCGGACTCAAAACCATTGAACCAAGATTACCAAGGACTTGAAAACAACTCACGGACGACTTCCAAGCTTGTTGCCGACGGCGGCGACGTCGAGCGACAGTCACGACGGTGACAAAGAGCTGCAAAAATCGTTGAAGAGCTGTTGATTGGCATCGGAAGTGGTTGAACCCGAAATCTCAGGCTGGAGGATGAAGGAGACACGCGAAGGACGGATTCAACGATTTATAATCGGGTACATTGCGTGAAAAAAAGAAGAAGAAGAAGTTCGTGGAGGTTGCCGCGCGTGAAGGTCGGGCGAGAGAGGAGATAGTGGCGGTGAATGTTAAATGAAGAAGAAGAAGAAGAAGAAGAAAAAGAAGAAAAAGAAGAAAAGAAAGGGCACACACGAATTTTTTTCTTTCTTTTTAATTAATAACAAAAATCCTTTAAAACTTATATTTTCTTTATTTAAAACTATACTTTTTTTTAGAACACAAAATACCTCAAAATTTCCGGGCGTCACAATTTAATAAGCATCCTTTAAAAAAAATAATAACAAAACTTTTATTCGTTTTAAAGAAAATGAAAAAAAAAAGCTTTCATTTCATTTTAAAAAATAAAAAAATAAACTTTAATTAAAATATATATAAAAAAGTTTCATACAGTATCAAAGTTTGATTAGAACAATTTGTTTATATTAGTCTTGTAACAACCCTAACTCTAATACACCTTGTCTAAGGTCATTAATGTTCATGCATGCATTTGATGTCGTAAAACATTTCAAATTTTAAAATGAAAGTGAAAGAAAATGAATTTCTTTATCAGAATCCAAAAGTCAAGCATTTAAAGTAAGCAAAACTAAATGTTGATCTCTAATTTCAAAATAAACATAATTCTTAATCCAAAAATAATATCAACAGAGATTTTTTTTTTTTTAGAATACTAATTACTATAAATGCGAAAATCATCCCAAATTTCCCATCCAGACAATAGTCGCCGAAGGGAGGACGACGTTGAAAGATAAACTAAGGCAATCGTATCTCTTTCGGGAATTCACGGTGTTTAGACCCCCATGATCAAGACCCTCCAAAAGAAAGGTTTGGTCCAGGCCAAACTAGCAATCGAATCATAGGTGTCTCACGGTGTGAATCGATAGAAGAGATCTTGTGTCGCATTTTCACATGTTCCACTCCCACTCACTAATGAACAACATATTGTGATGGTCCAACCATACACAACACCCTTCTCGGGCAAGTGAGAAGGTGGGCGCCCGTTGTCCAAGCCCTGGAGACATCACTTAAGGGAACAACCCCTCTAGATTCCCTATAAGCGGGAACGAGTGAATTCCATCTCGCGTAGTTAGGTTCCCAGCTCTCTACTTGGTTCTGTCCCTGATATTGGCGAGTAACCGAGACCACCCTCACCCGTACTAGTCAAAGGACAGACCCCCGCAGAAAGAAGTCCGTAATACACTCAAGATTCAGGTCGAGCCACTAATGGTCATCTACGAATTTATTAGTCTTTACTGTCAATGGTGTTATGTCAGTAAGTCTAATAATTCACGTTCTGGTCTTGTACAATCTCATTGTATAGGATGCCCCCACTTGCATGTCAACCACATGAACGAGTCAGATCACTTCGTTTGTATCTAATACAAAGCGGGTCGCATCCACAGTGTATCCAGGATTAGGTCTCCAACCCCATCCTTATCATCAGAGACCGTTCGGGTCATTAACTCGAACGTGATCCTTCTTGTGTGTCAACTACACACCGCTCAAGTTCTAGTTCTCTCATATATTCAATGACCACGAGCTTAGTTTCTTGGAAAGGATTAAAAATATTACGAGACACAAAGTAAAGAAATGAATAACTCTTATCAATTTCAACAACAATATTTTACAAACACGAGATTAGGATGTAAATCCCAACAAACTACCACTTGGAATAAGCTAGTAGAGAAGATACATTTCAAAATGTATTTGAGTTACAATAAAAAATACAATAAACTAGGGCATTGAATACTCGTTTTACACATCTCCCACTTGTCCTAGTCAGGAAGCTCTCGAATACCTAGACTCTCTAGGTGACGCTCAAACACTTTAGCCGTGAGGGGCTTTGTAAATGGATCAGCTACATTGTGCTCCGATGCTATCTGCGTGACTGTTACGTCTCCGTGGTGCACAATTTCCCGTATCAGATGATACTTGCGCTCAATATGTTTACCTCTCTTATGGCTTCGAGGCTCACGTGAGTTGGCTACTACACCACTGTTATCAAAGAACAGCGTGATTGACAAGTTCATATTTGGAACAACTTCAAAATCCGTCATGAACTTCCTAAGCCAAACAGCTTCCTTTGCAGCTTCACAAGCCGCAACATACTGCTCTGCTTCCATAGTGGAATCGATGATGCATCCTCGCTTGATGCTTCGCCATACTACAACTCCTCCATTCAAAATGAAGGTGACCCATGCAGTGGATTTCCTAGAATCCTTATCGGTTTAAAAATCGGAATCCGTGTATCCTGTAAGGATCAAATCCCCTTGGCCATACACTAAGTTGTAGTTCCTCGTTCTCCTAAGATACTTGAGGATTGTCTTTACGACTGTCCAGTGATCTAATCTCGATTGGGTGATATCTCACCGACAATTCCCTCTTTGCATAACGGATGTCGGGCCTAGTACATAACATTGCATACATCAGGCTTCCCACAGCGGAAGCATATGGAATGCGTCTCATATCCTCAACATCTTGAGGAATCTTAGGACACTGATCCTTGACAAGTGAACCCCATGCCGGAATGGCAGTAAGCCCTTCTTGGAGTTCTGCATCTTATATCTAGACAACATTTTGTCAATATAAGACGCCTGAGACAAGGCTAGCATTCTGTTTTTCCGGTTCCGGACTATCTGGATACCTAGAACATACTGAGCTTCTCCCAAATCTTTCATTCGGAATTGTGAAGCTAGCCACTTCTTAACGTCGGTAAGAAATTCTACCTCATTCCCAATGAGAAGAATATCGTCCACATACAACACCAAAAATGCGACAGTTTTGTCAACGATTTTCTTGTAGACACAAGGCTCGTCGACATTTTGACCAAAACGATAAGATTTGATTGCTTCATCAAACCTTATATTTCAAGACCTCGAAGCTTGTTTCAGTCCATAAATGGACTTATGAAGTCGGCAAACCTTTTGCTCTCGGCCTTGGGCAATGAACACTTTTGGTTGGTCCATGTAGATGGTCTCATCAAGTTTGCCATTAAGAAAGGCTGTCTTGACAGCCATCTGCCATACTTCGTAGTCATAATACGCGGTGATGGCCAGAAGGATCCTGATTGACTTTATCATGGCAACAGGTGAAAAGGTCTCCTCATAGTCAACCCCTTCAACCTGGGTAAAACCCTTTGCCACAAGTCGGGCTTTGAAGGTTTGCACCTTCCCATCTACGCCACGTTTACGCTTGTAGATCCATTTACAACCAATAGGTTTTACCCCATCCGGTTGATCCACAAGCTCCCAGACAGAATTGAAGTACATAGACTCCATTTCTTGGTCCATAGCTTTAATCCACTCGTCTTTATCAACATCAGTCATTGCCTAATCATAGGTCAATGGTTCCTCACAGTCATCGCCAGGAGCGACAACTGAGGTTTCAGCTAAACCCATGTAGCGATCAGGCTGTCTCACAGTCCTCCCACTATGTCGATGCATTCCCAACTCTTGGGAACGGATTTGACTAGACGTGCTAGGGTCAACAACGCTTGCTGACGTACTAGCCCCATCAGCAACTCTTGCTGATGAACTGTCCATTTCATTCAATACAATTTTACTTCTTGGTAAATGATCCCTGATGTGGTCTTCCTCTAGGAAAATGGCGTTTGTCGACACAAACACCCTATTTTCCTTTGGATCGTAAAACAGACCACCCCTAGTCTCTTTAGGGTAACCTACGAATAGGCACAATTTCGAACGGGGTTCTAACTTTTTCGTGTTTGACACGAACACATGGGCCGACATCCCCAAATTCTGAAGTGATGTAAACTACTTTTACGTCCACTCCAGAGCTTAAAAGGTGTTTCACAAACACTCTTTGATGGAACATTGTTCAAAATGTAAACCGCAGTCTCCACTACGTAACCCAAAAAAGAACCAGGGAGACGAGCATAGCTCATCAACGACCGAACCATGTCCAACAAGGTCTTGTTTCTCCTCTCTGATACACATTCTGCTGTGGCATACCAGGTGTTGAGAGTTGGGACGTAATTCCGTGTTCTATCATATAGTCCTGAAATTCAGTGTCCATGTACTCTACACCTCGATTCGATCGAAGTGCTTTAAGTGATTTACCTAAGAGGTTCTCAACCTCAGTCTTATACTCCTTGAACTTTTCCAGAGTTTCAGACTTCTTATACATTAGGTAAATATACCCATATCTAGAGTAATCGTCTATAAAAGACACAAAGTACTCATAATCGCCCCGAGCTTTAACATTCATCGGATCACAGAGGTCAGAATGTACTAACTCAAGAGGCTCTTTGGCTCTATATCATTTTCCACTAAAGGGACGTTTGGTCATTTTGCCATCAAGGCATGACTCACATACCGGTAAAACGTTTTCTTGCAATTCGTTTAGAAGTCCACTCTTCACTAGTTTCTCAATCCTATTGAGATTAATGTGGCCTAACCGTAGATGCCAAAGATGGGCATTTTCTTTTGGACAAACTTTCACCTTCTTAGTTCGTGTTTCTGTAGTTTTAAACAATTCAGTATTCAAAACACTTTTGACCGAATTGGGTTTCAAAACGTACAGATTATTTTCGAGTGAAGCTGAACAAATACCATTTCCTTTGAAAGAAATAAACGTTTTATTTAATTCAAATGAAACTGAAATATAATGTTCAATTAAGTAGGATATAGAAACAAGGTTTCTAGTAAATCCTGGAACTATGTACAAATTGTCTAACAATAAGTACTTCCCGCCAAAATGCAGCTTCACGAAGGTCGATTCTTTGCGCAGCAGAGACAAGCTCCTGGATCCAACTCTCAGAGAGTCACCTCACCCTCTCTCGCGTGCGGTGCCAGAATCAATCCACGAAAGAAGAACAAACGTGGTTAGTGACGCCTGAATCCAATATCCAGGCAGAGTCATTACTCTCCACTAAAGAAGTTTCTTTCACAAGTAAATCACATTTACCTTGGTTCTTTCTCTTGGCCAGGAATTTGGGAAAGTTTCTCTTCCAGTGTCCGCCCCATTACAGTGGAAACACTTTCCTTTCTCTGCAACCACCTTGACCTTCTTGACCTTCTAGGCGGCAGCTCGGTCAGCTTTACCCCTCTTCATCCTCTTCTTCCCTTTCGGGCGTAAAGGAGCAACAGGTTTTGTCGTAGAGGTTGAACCCCTGTGATAAGACCTATAGGCAACATTTGCCTCAGATTCCTTGACCCTGTTAAGGGACTGGAAATTCTATAGCTCATTGAGGAGGGTAGTCAAATTGTAGCTAATTTTGTTCATAACAGCATTGCTACGAAACTGAAGGAAACTCTTCGAAAGAGTCTCCATAATAAAACTTACCTGGTTCGACTCGTCGATCGAAGTCCCATTCATCTCGGCCAGATTAAAGTGAGTCATCATGTCTAGAACATGTTCACGGACAGACGACCCCTCTTTCATCCGAGCGTTGAAAATGTATTTGAACGAGTCATGTCGGACCTGAAAGGACTGATGTCCAAACATTTCCTGCAAAGACTCTATGATCTCCTTAGCGGAAACCATCAGCTCATGCTTCTTTGCCAAGACATCAGACATGCTGGCAATTATGTAGACCTTGGCCTTTTCATTGGCCCTGATCCATCGATCGTACGTATCGCGAACAACTCGCGACACGGTCGAGCCCGACATCTGAGGACACTCCTCAGACAACACGAACTTGATGTCGTCAGTTACCAATATTGTATTGATGTTGTTTTTCCAACTCTGGTAATTATCTCCCACTAACTTATCGGAAGCAAGTAACGCTATAATAACACTAGACATATTTAGCTGAAAATTTAAGAAAAACTTTGTATTAGTCTCGCAAAAAATCTTTTGAAAACAAATCATGTTTTAGCAAAAATGTTTCATGATTCCTAGGTCATTCAAAATTTTGCAATGATACCCTAAAGGTTTAGAATGACTGCCGCCGAAGGGTAAACAACACACTCCTCCTCTAGGACGAGACTTTCTCGATCAGACCCTAATCCCAAAATAACTCTAATTCCATTAGGCATCCAATTACCATTGTTCAGTCGAATTCATTAACACTTAACGAATTATGTGAGTGTCACCCTCAATCTTTAAGTTTCCAAGTATCCGTCCTAATAATAGCCACCGAAGGGTGAACTAAGAAGGAAAACCAACCAGAAAACTGTATCCCTTTCGGGAATTCACGGTGTTCCGACTCCCATGATCAAGCCCTCCGAAAGGATTGTCTGGTCTAGGCCAAACTAGCAGGCAGATCATAGGTGTCTCACGGTGTGAATCGAAAGAAGAGACCGTGGGTCTCGTTTTCACAAGTCCCGCTCCCACTCACTCTAAGTACTCTCTCCATCCACGATGAAATTGACCTATACAAATGCCACCCGAAGGGGAACGCTCCCATTTGCGCCATGAGGCCGAGTATAGATCTCAGGGTGCGGACTTAAAGAAGATTTGTGATTGGAAATTGAAATGTATCTCATACACTATATTTCCTCTCACTCAGTACTTTAATTTTAATAGGCATTGACCTAGATAATCGCCTAAAAATTACCTAAGTCTACCAATATAACTCTTATATGGTATTTAGCCTAAGTCTATAATCACATTATTAACTTAGTCTATGTGAGAAAATTAATTAACACTTAATTAACGACACTCACGAAAATATAACCTAAGAATCTCCAGACCGAATTCACTCCCAGGTTGGTTTCCAGGTAGGGGTCTTCCGCAAGAGTCAAGTTAAATACCCCAGCCTTAGACAAAACCTTCCTTAGACAGAGTTACTAATAAGTCTCCATTCAAATATTATATTTGACTTCATTAATTTCTAATATAATTAGAAAATTAGAAAACCTAAGTCTAATTATTCAAGTTCTAAACACTTTAAAACTAATAATTAACTTAGGTTGCATGCATTTCTATGTTATAGTGCTTGATCATTCATCACATAAATAACTATATACTATAACATAATAATCATTCATCACATGAATAGAGATGCATGAGCATACTTTAATCAACAAAATATAACACTTATATTAATTATATTAAATATGCATTTAATTACATTATAACTCTTATAATATAACCTATCATGCAAACTATATTATAACTCTTATAATATACATGATGCATGAATATGTTTAACCTAAGGTGGGATTTAAAAACTATATGACATACATTATGCACATAGAAATTAATTAAAATTATACATCTCATGCATAAAATAATTAAATAGCAAAAATAGACCGTTTTTGGCACTTAGGGCGATTATTTAATTAAATAAAATTAATATAACATTTATATTAATAATATTTAATAAAATTATTAAATAATTAAAATAAAACGCGTTTTTTTATAATAAAATCGAAAAATTTAATAAATCCAATGGATAAAAAGCGCCACGTCGCTCGCATTAACTCTTTTCGACGTAAACAGCGTTGCTGTAACGCTGTGCGCGCTGTTAACGCGTTGTCGCCTATAACGCCGAGGCGCGTTCTCAACGCCGTATCGTGCTGCAGGCCCCTCGACCGCAAGCACGACGTTGAGACGTCGTTGGGCAGCGTCTCAACGCCATCGACAGACAACATGCTCCTTGCTGTTTTTCTATCGATTTTTTGCCTGTTTCCGCTCCGATTTCTTTACAGCAACTCTTGCCACGAACAATCCGGATTTATAGACTCGATTTACAACAAAATTGCCCAAAACAACGGGCCCTTACATTGATCTCATCAATAGAATTGTAAATCTAATCTAGTGCCAAAAATAAAAAATATTCATTTCGCAAACCAAACATTCATCTCATGAAACATGGTAAAATACCCACCTAAATCTTAATAAAACAGTGCATAGATGAAGCACCATCGAATTGGCTCTGATACCAATTGAAGGGAATGAGAATCCCCGCGCAGCGGAAGACGATCGAATCGTCTTGGTATCACCATGCAACATGCTTATATCAATATTGATCTAACTATTAGATCTAGGCTAAACATGCTGAAATTTTAGAGAAAGAAGAAAAACACTTACTTGTTGTATACAAATTCAACAATCTCTCCTGTAGATCACGAACTCTTCGCGCTTCTCGATCTCTACGAACTCTTTCCACGATCGGATCCCAAACACTAGCAAATGATCTTCTTGGTTATTCTCTTTTGGAGATGGGAAGTTGGTGGGAACTTTTGTGTTTTGGAAGGTGAAGAGAATTGAGAGAGTAGAGAGAATTTCACTTTTGGATTCTTATGGCAAAATCCAAAAAATGAAAACTTAGCTTATCAAACCCTTCTTACAAAGGGTTTAAATAGTGGAATAATGAAGTTCACAACTTCACATTATTATTACTTTACCACTACCATAGGTTATGTAAATCTTATTTACATAATTATATAATATAAGATATCTCATATCTCATGTTGCAAATCTCATTTGCAATTTATTAAATTGAATCACATCCAATTTATTTTCTCTCCATCAATTTCTCCAATTAGCCCTTCATTCAACAATTAGGCTAACATATAGTTTATTATGAATCTCATTAATATTAAACTATATATTATATCATCTATATCTCATATAAATGATATAAATACTCTTAAAGTGAAATTGAACACTTCAATTTCATACCAAAACATTAACCCTTCTTTTATCCCAGTTGAGCAAACCAAGGGACCTAATGGACCTACAAAGGATTTGGTTCCAAAGATTTGAGGTTAACTACCAAACTCTTTGACCCGGTCAACAAATGTTCATTAGCTACAGAACACTCCACTATAACCTATAGCTATACTCCCATCGATTGTAGAATATTACGTGTCCACCGATATAACCAATGCTCATGAGTCGACCCTTCACAGTCGTTCAGAGACACTACTGGTCAAAATTACCGCTTTACTCCTTTGTCTACTTCTTATTCCTTAAGTCCCCACTCCTCCTCTAATAAACAACATATTGTGATGATCCAACCATACACAACACCCTTCTCGGACAAAGTGAAAAGGTGGGCGCTCGATGTCCAAGCCACGAGACAACACTTAAGGAACAACCCTCTAGATTCCCTATAAGCGGGAACGAGTGAATTCCATGACGCGTAGTTAGGTTCCCAACTCTCTACTTGGTTCCGTCCCCCGAGAAGATAGGCATATTGGGCGAGTAACCGAGACCACCCTCACCCGTATTAGTCAAAGGATGGACCACGCGCATGCAGGAGTCCGTAATATGCTCGTGGATTCGTGTCGAGTCACTAATGGTCATCTACGAATTTATTAGTCTTTCATCACAACGGTGTTATATCGATAAGTCTAATAAATCACGGTCCTGGCCTTGTACAATCTCATTGTATGCAGATGCCCCCACTCGCATGTCAACCACATGAACGAGTCGATCACTTCGCTTGTATCTAATACAAAGCGGGTCGCATCTACGCAGTATCCAAGATTAGGTCTCCACCCAATCTTATATCAGATCGATCGTCGGTCATTAACTCGAATTTGATCCTCCTTGTGTGTCAACTACACACCGCTTCAAGTTCTAGTTCTCTCATATATTCAATGACCCTGATATTGCGAGACACAAAGTAAAGAAATGAATAACTCTTATTAATTTCAAAAACAATATTTTACAAACACGAGATTATGACAGAAATCCCAACAGGTAAATGATCATCGACGGAACATTGTTTAAAATATAAATCGCATCTCCATCACAGAAACCCCAAAAAGAATTAGGGAGACGAGCATAGGTCATCATCGACCCAACCATGTCCAACAAGGTTCTATTTCTCCTCTCCGATACACCATTCTGTTGTGGCATACAAGGCGCTGAGAGTTGGGACGTAATTTCGTATTCTATCATATAGTCTTGGAATTCAGTGTCCATGTACTCTCCACCTCGATCCGATCGAAGTATTTTAAGCGATTTTCCTAAGTGGTTCTCAACCTCAATCTTTTACTCCTTGAACTTTTCAAGTGATTCAGACTTCTTGTGCATTAGGTAAATATACCCATATCTAGGGTAATCGTCTATGAAAGACACGAAGTACTCATAACCACCCCGAGCTTTAACATTCATCGGACCACATAGGTCAGATGTACTAACTCAAGAGGCTCTTTTGCTCTATATCCTTTTCCACTAAAAGGACGTTTGGTCATCTTGCCCTCAAGGCATGACTCACACACCGACAAAGAGTTTTCTTCCAACTCGTTTAAAAGTCCACTCTTCACTAGTTTCTCAATCCAATTGAGATTAATGTGGCCTAACCGTAGATGCCAAAGATGGGCATTTTCCTTTGGAAAACTTTCGCTTTCATAGTTCGTGTTTCTGGAGTTTTAAACAATTCAATATTCAAAACACTTTTGACCGAATTAGGTTTCAAAACATACAGATTATGCTCAAGTGAAGCACAACAAAAAAGATTACAATTTCTTGAAATAAACGCTTTATTACCATGAAAAGAAACGGAAATACATTGTTCTAAAATGCAGGAAATAGAAACTAGGTTTCTAGTAAACCCTTGAACTATGTACAAATTGTCCAACAAAATGTAGTTCCTGCCAAAATGTAGCTTCACCGTGCCGATCGTGTTGGGATTTTTGTCCTAATCTCGTGTTTGAAATATATTGTTTGAAATTAATAAGAGTTATTCATTTCATCAAGTTGTGTCTCGCAATATTTATAAACTTTTCCAATAAACTAAGCTCCAGGATCATTGAATTTATGAGAGAACTAGAACTTGAACGGTGTGTAGTGGACACACAGGGAGGATCACGTTCGAGTTAATGACCCGAACGGTCTCATGTGATATGGATAGGGTTGGAGACCTAATCCTAGATACACTGTGGATGCGGCCCGCTTTGTATCAGATACAAACGAGGTGATCTGACTCGTTCATGTGGTTGACATGTGAGTGGGGGCATCCTGTGCAATAAGATTGTACAAGACCGGACCGTGAATTATTAGACCTACTGATGTAACACCGTTGACAGTAAGGACTAATAACTTCGTAGATGACCATTAGTGACTCGACCTGAATCCTGAGTGTGTTACGGACTCTTGTCTGCGAGGGTCTGTTCTTTGACTAGTACGGGTGAGGGTGGTCACAGTTACTCCCCCAATATGCCTATCTTCTCAGGGACAGAACCAAGTAGAGAGCTGGGAACTTAACTACGCGAGACGGAATTCACTCGTTCCCGCCTGTAGGGAAACTAGAGGGGTTGTTCCCTTAAGTGATGTCTCCAGGGCTTGGACAACGGGCGCCCACCTTCTCACTGGCCCGAGAAGGGTGTTGTGTATGGTTGGACCATCACAATATGTTGTTCATTAGAGGAGCAGTGGGGACTTAAGGAACAAGAGGTAGACAGAGGGGTAAAACGATAATTTGACCAAGCCGGGTCAAAGAGTTTGACAGGTTAATCTCGCATCATTGGAGCCCGTCACTGTAGGTCCATTAGGTCCCTCGGTTGGCTCCACCTGGGTTAAAAGAAGGGTTATTGTTTTGGTATGGAATTGAAGTGTTCAATTTCACTTTAAGGGCATTTATGTCATTTCTATGAGATATGAATGATATAATATATAGCTTAATGTGAATGAGATTCATAATAAACTATAGGTTAGTCTAATTGTTGAATTAGGACTAATTGGAGAATTTGATTGAGAGAAATTAAATTGGATGTGATTCAATTTAATTAATCCACAATTATTGCAAATGAGATTTGCAATATGAGATATGAGATATCTTATATTATGTGGTTATGCAAATGAGATTTGCATAACCTATGGTTGCGATATAGTGGTAATAATGAGGAGAAATTAACTACCTCATTCCACTATTTAAACCCTTTGCAAGAAGGGTTTGGTGATCATTCTCTCATTTTCTGGTTTTTCATCAAAGAAGAGAAGAAGAACTCTCTCAATTCTCTCTCAATTCTCCTCCCTCCCCAAAACTCTTACAAGATCCCACCATCTTCCCTTCTCCAAAAGAGAACAACCGAGAAGATCACTTGGTGGTGTTCAAGATCATTTTGGTGGAAGTTTTTGTTGAGATCGAGTAGCTCGAAGAGTTCGTGGCCCGAGGAAGAATTTGCAGTGTTTGTCTACAACAAGTAAGTAAAATATATTCTTGTTGTAAATTTCTTTTTCTTTAAGCATGTTTAGCCTAGATCTAAGTGTTAGATCAATTTTAATGAACACATGTTGCATAATGATACCACGACGATTCAATCATCTTCCACTGCGCAGGGATTTCATTCCCTTCAATTGGTATCAGAGCCATTTCGATGGTTCTTCTTTTACTGTTTTGTTAAAATTAGGTGGGTATTTTGCCATAATTTCATGAGATGATTGCTTGGTTTGCATTATGGATGTTTTCGATTTTTGGCACTAGATTAGATTTACAATTATGTTGATGAGATCAATGTAAGGGCCTGTTGTTTTTGGGCATTTTGTTGTAAATCGAGTCTGTAAGTCTGGATCGTTCGTGGCAAGAGTTGCTGTGAAGAAATTGGAGCGAAAACAGGCGGAAATCGATGGAAGAACAATAAAGTGTTTGTTGTTCTGTCGATAGCGTTGCAACGCTGCACGCGTTGGGCGGTTAGCAGTTGCTGGCGGTTTTTTCGCGAGAAGTGGGAGATTTTTCACTTCATTGGCGGTTAGCAGTTGCTGGCGATTTTTTCGCGAGAAGTGGGAGATTTTTCACTTCATGGGCGGTTAGCAGTTGCTGGAGATTTTTTCGCGAGAAGTGGGAGGTTTTTCACTTCATGTGCGGTTAGCAGTTGCTGGCGGGTTCTTCGCGAGAAGTGGGACGTTTTTTCACTTCATGGGCGGTTATTTTCGTAATTTTATTTTTTTTAAAAATGTAATTATTTATTTAATTTAATTATTTTATTAAATAATATTAATATAAATGTTATATTAATGTTATTTAATTAAATAATTGCCCATAGGTGCCAAAAACTAGTCCATTTTTGCTATTTAATTATTTTATGCATGAGATGTATATTTTAATTAAATTCTATGTGCATAATGTATGTCATACAGATTTAAAATCCCACCTTAGGTTAAATATTTCATGTAACGCCCCTACTTTTACAACATAAATTCCTAGGGACATTACTACTCATGCATGCATTCGAGGCCTTAACTGAGCTTAAAACAAATAAAAGTTGATAAATAAAAATCAATTTAATTTGGGATCCCATAGAAATACAAAACTTTTACAAGAAATATAATTAAATTCGGCCTCTAGTTTCAAAACTCAGACTACACACAAGCGGAAGACCATAATCTTTTAAAATTCTTTCTAAATCACGGATGCGGAATTCATGACTTGGTTCCCATGGCTTCTGTAGCGCATCCATGCCACTCGCCTGGTATGCTCTCGTCTCTACCTGAAAACATTTTAAAACAAAGAAAGACACAACAAAGGTAGAGGGATGAGTATTATAAAATACCCAGTAAGTGGGGGGTCGGGATATGCATACACATACAATCATGATCTCTAAACTCATTCGTTACATACATAGATGGGATCTAAAACTTTCTAGAGTTGCCAGGTCTTTAATCCATGGCTGCATATTTAATTGTCAGGCCTTTAATCCATGACTGCTTATTCAGTTGCCAGGTCTTTAATCCATGGCTGCTCATTCAATTGTCAGGTCTTTAATCCATGACTGTTTATTTAATTGTCAGGTCTTTAATTCATGGCTGTTCATTTAATTGTCAGGTCTTTAATCCATGGCTGTTCATATAATTGCCAGGTCTTTAATCCATGGCTGGTCGTATAATTGCCAGGTCTTTAATCCATGGCTGTTCATATAATTGCCAGGTCTTTAATCCATGGCTGTTCATATAATTGTGAGGCCGACTGGTCATCCTGAGTCATTTCTTTTCGGGTCCTCACGGACTCAGCATTTTGACCCATAGGTCTCTATTGCAAGTTTGACCATGCACATAGTGATCTCAGGATAACCAATGTCCACACTATTCGTTAATTCATTTCGTGGCATACAAAACATGCATGAGGTCCCATCACCACATAATCATGGTGTACATATCACAAACATCATCATCAATATATCATTCATACTTTCTCATGGACAAGTGTGAAAAATCATACTTTTTGTAAGAAACATGAAACATTCTCATGCAAACTATCATCCTATTCTCACATGAAATAATGGGATCCTTATACATAACATACGAGAATACTTTCACATAAAATAATGGTTCATTTTCACATAATACATCGAAGTATTTGCACATAAAATATCACGTATTCTCAAAATAATAACTGTATATTTTCATGTGAAAAATATAAACTATTTCGCATAAAATCATGAAAATCATTTTCATTTACTCCCATTAAAAGTTCGGCACGAGGTCCCTTACAAAACCATTTGAAAATCATTCACTCGAGATTCTCGAGAAACCCTTTGAGATACTCGTTTCTAAATTCACGCCCTAAGCATGAGTTTTGGAAATTCACCTTTTGAAATAATTCCTCAATTTTCATCCTTTACAACAAATACACATTTCAGGAAATCGTAATCACTTCCCTTTTTTAGATCGTTTGTAGAAAATCCCTTACCTTAGCTCGAAACTCTTTACATTCCGCTCCTAGCTCAAAGTTTCGCTTAGTCATGCTCGATAGTCGAATCCCCTAAATCACGTTCATCAATTCTTTAATTAACTTACATAATTAGGCACTTATTTTGAATCCAATTATAGTTAGGCTAAATTACCACAAACGGACGCTTAAAACGAACTCGGGAGGTCAAAACAGGTGGGCCGGAGCAGCTCCGGCGAGCGGCGGCGCGTGTGGCGTTAGAGACGGCGCGTACCGGCGCGTGGAGCACGTCGTTGGAATCCTCGTGGTCTGATCTACTTGGAACCGACCTTCTCTCAATCAAAACCGATCCGAAACTACCTCAAAAACCCGAACCAACGTTGGACCGGCGGCTACTTCTCCTCCAAACGGCGGCGAGTTTACGGCAGTGACCGGCTATATACCAGAGCAATCTCGACGCCGTCAATCTCGTTTTCCGGTGAACGTTTAATCTCCGGCGAGACTTGCTTGCACAGCAGTCGATTCTTCATGTCTCAGTCGCTGGTGGCTCGTGGACGGACGACCAACCCTTCGATTCGAGCGAAGCAGCTACGGTGGCGGCGAATTGCGTGCGGTGCAAAGGTTCGACGGTCGGAGTGTCTCCGACGGCCTGCTCGACGTGCTAAACACGAGGGTGTCCTCTTCACGTAGGTTGGTTGATTGGGTGACCGGTTTATCCTTGGATGTGCGGCAGGGGTGCAAGTCGACAACCATGGAGGAGGAAGAAACTTCTCTCGTAAACTGTGCCTTAAACTAGAAACCCTAGTTTCATTCTTTTAACAAATTACTAAATTGCCCTTCTCTTAACTTCTAACTACAAAAATGCCCCAAACCCTAATTAAAACCTTTATTTGCCTAGTTTCTTTAACTTGCACAAGAGTATTAAATCCACTTATCTATTTTAAAGGTCCAACTTAACTAATCCTCACTAAAATAAGCTCAAGGCATCACTTAAGGGTATTTAGAAAATTCTAGGGCATTACAATCTTCCCTCCTTAAGAACTTTCGTCCTCGAAAGTTTCTAATCTAGTAATACTTTGGGAAAGCTTGTTCACACCTGCTCCACTCAGCTACGATGAGTCTTCGGTCCTTATGCTAGAATCAGCACTAGCTGCTTCTCAAGTATCACGCCTTGGTGTAAACTTATTACCCTACGGTCTCGTAACTTTAACTTGAGCTCATTCTCTTCACAAGAATTCTTCTACTGAAGCCTACATAACTGATGCCCTTGACTCGGATTCCACATTTGGAAAGTTCCAGCTTCGAATTCTAAGATAACTCGGAATATTTAGCTCGTAATTCCTTCTCTAGTCCTTTAATTAGTTTCTTCTGTTTTGGTGACTTCAGAAAGGAGCTCTTTGCTAAAACCATTACATTGTTGTTGAGTATCAAAATCCTCTTTAAGGTTTGCTGCACCAGCTACTAGCATTCATTTCAAGACATGACTAGATCATTCAGACTGACCATCGTTTCCATAACTTTAACACCTTTCCAAGAGATGTGACTTCGAGGATATAGTTAACAACTTTGTTCGGTTGCTCGAGACTCTTCACATTAATGGTTAACCTTTCGCTACTCTCAACGACCTTTTAGTAAACGCTGCAGTGACGATCTCACTCACGTATTTAATTAACTTTGGGGTTTTCTATTGAAATCAATAGCTCGTTGAAAGTTTCAAGTCACGGTAGGAGTAACTCAAACTTAGGTCTCATTTGATTGTCGTGACACATGAAATGTTTCGTACGACTCTGTCGTTCTTATTACAAGAATGCCCTGAAAATTTCGGCAGCATAACGGCGTAACTACAACAAAACCAAAATTTTCTCTAACACCTGCTTGATAGAAATGCACTTCTACAACCAGACAACCAACCAGTCACGCCTCCAAACTTCATTTCAAGATTTACTCAGAGTTCAGAACACACAATACATAGGAATGTTGAACAACAAAATATGAATGAAACACAATTTCTTTAATCGTAAACAAGAATTCTTTAAAGGCAAGGAAATCTAACAATCAGGTTACGACCCTAATCTTAACACAAACTTTAAAAGAGTGTAACGAAGTCCTCTTGACTCACCTTACTTTAAAGTCTAAATAATTATAGGTTATCGCATTAAGTGGCAAAATTTTCATCGCAAATTCTAGGGATTAGAATGAACCTTTTAAAGCAAGTTATTCAAGATACAACTCGTACTCTATCTCTTTTAACCTTTTCTCGGTCTATGGCACAACGGAACAGTCATTCGTATCACCCTCCTAATATAACTCTCACCGATATAACATTTCGATACTAAGCGATCTCGCGAACATGAATCTAGTCTTTTAAAGCTCATTCTCCCATTACCTTCCAACTCCTTATATAACATGCGCAGGTGATCGTTCGAATATAATGAAATTTTCTTAACACTAACAGGGTCGGATACTTTCTAAGCGTATCCTCTACACTTCTTAACTGTTCCCGCTCTTTTGTCATGAAACCCTAACGTTCAACTTCGAATACGAATGGTTCATTCCATACTCTAGACTTTGAGCTTTTCAAGAACTACAATATTCCTCTGTTAAGGTTCTACTCGCGAACTTAGTTGTTCAAGGTTTCTTGAAAGACTTTCACCTCGTAATGTCTACTCTTTCCTTCTTTTGTCCAAACTACCCCTTTTGATAACGCATAGTAGTGAGTCTTATCTTGACAAAGTTTCCTTTAAGCCTTACATCCTGAACTCGGACATTTCCTTTCTAACATCGAACACCTGAGGTCACATACCCGTCTTTTCTTAGCTTAACAACTCTTATTATGCTTCTCTTTTGAAGTTTACTTAAGCCCTTAACTCCTTAGTGACCTTTCGACTACTTTCACCCATTAGGGCTTACTCTTCCCTCCTTATGCCTAAACTAATCGTTCTAAAGTACTTTCTATATCCCCTCTTAGATCAAGCTAAACCAAAAACATCTCTAGTAACTTATGTACAACAGTTGTTTTACTCTTTTCTTGAGCGCTAAATCCATCAAGTCTATCAACATTAGGGTTACTTAAGTCGAATCTCTATAATTTTCATGATGTTCGAAAAGTGATTTGAAAGTCGTTTCGGAATATCTACTCCCTGGTTTATGACGGGCGCTAACTTGACTCCAAAATCATCTTAAGGAACACTATGCTCCTCGTACTGGTGGAATAGGTCGTTCATTCATAACGAAGAGATTTATCCTTAGCAACAACTGTCTCCACTTCTCATCTCTTATGCACACGCATAAGTATACCACTTTCTCCTTTATGCATCACACTAATACTTCTTATGGCGATAAACTACTATTAACTCTTGTAAAGGAGGTTACGTATCTGTGACTTAAGTTCTTTTATTTTGCTGGGGCATTCTGTAAGGAGTATTAGAAATTTCTGTTACTCTCTATTTTTAATTCCGTACTTAAGTCTGTCTCTTGTGTTGGGGTAACTTTAAAAGATGAAACATTCCTTATCTAATACTAGCGCATTGATCCTCGTGCTTAATCTCCTTAAACTTGACCTTCTTCTTTTAGTAAGATTAAGGACATTCTCAACTATTTGTACTCGTTTGGTTATAAGTCAAATTCACTAAAACCTTTCTTAAGAAACCATCAACCTAGCCTTTACTAAAGGAACCTTATAGTTTCATATTTCTAATGGTCGCTCGACTACTACCACTATACACTTTACCAAACGAAAAGGAGTTCCTCAACTTGATTGTTACATAGCGAAGAAGAGATTCAGAGCACTTTCCTCTATTAACCGAATTCTCTCTCCTTAAACCTCTGATCGGGAAAGGAAACTTTACTACCTAAAAGTTCAAGGTTAACCTCTCAGGCTATTTCTTTCAAGTTGTACACATATATCTAGTCCAACAGGTAGAAATTAGTAGCAAGGTTCCTTATACACATTCCACAAGCGTGAACACACCTGTGATCATATGAATGTCTATTCGTGCACAAGTTTCTGGAGTCCCGACAATCAATTCTCTTGTGTTCTCAAACTAAAACCCTAATTCCTTACTTTTCTTCTTTATACTTGTCCTTATTAAGTCTATTTAGTTTATGGTATCGCTTTTGAAACTTCGTATCATGCCTATCTGTAGTAACACATTAATTGTGTATATCTCTCGTGGTTCTCCTCGGAGCAAAGGTCTAAATAAAATCGAAGTGTTTCAAGTATTTTGAAGAATTAAATTTTCGTTCAAACATTAACAATCTAGTCTTCCCTTTAAAGCTCGAGTCCATTTTAAAACATCTTTGCTCTCTTTACTTTTGAACTCCTTGAATACCATACTTACGTATTCACTTGAAGGTGAAGGGCTTTATTTAGGAACCAACAGAGTCGAAAACTCCAAAGTGGTACGTTTACTAAATCTCGTACCTTTCTATCCAATTGATCTAGCATGAATGAATGAGACTACTAACCTCTCACCGAACACATTCAAACTTTGAACTTCTCATGAGTAGTCTTAACTTTTATTATTGAAAGCTATACTTAAGTAATCTAGTTTCTTAGCAACCTTTAACACTCTAACCTCTTAAGTCTTACTCTTTACTCCCTTGGTCAAAGCGGACCTTTTAATAATCCACAACATGTGTTTTATGGCTATAAAACTTCATTTTTAGCGTAAACATTCTTAACTAAAACATTTTCCTTTCTATCATCAATAGTAGGGATCACATGTGTTTTCTTTCCTTTCGGCGTAAGATCATGCCAACGCTATGACGTATACGCGTATAGATTCACATATAAGCATTTCATTTATGCATTTCCTTTTCATAGACATATAGTTTAGCTCATACATTCTCATTCTTTCTTAGTTTGGAAATTCATCAAACTTGATTTTTATATAAAAGTATCTTTACATGGAATACTAACTTTTCTTTTCGTGAACAATAAAACTTTTAATTTGAAGGCATACCTGGCGGTGACTGGAGTTGCTACTTAGCCATGGGATACTTGTTGCTTACTCTGTAGTTTAGTCTACAAGACCTATAACCTTGGGCTCGATACCAACCGTAACGCCCCTACTTTTTACAACATAAATTCCTAGGGACATTACTACTCATGCATGCATTCGAGGCCTTAACTGAGCTTAAAACAAATAAAAGTTGATAAATAAAAATCAATTTAATTTGGGATCCCATAGAAATACAAAACTTTTACAAGAAATATAATTAAATTCGGCCTCTAGTTTCAAAACTCAGACTACACAAGCGGAAGACCATAATCTTTTAAAATTCTTTCTAAATCACGGATGCGAATTCATGACTTGGTTCCCATGGCTTCAGAGCGCATCCATGCCACTCACTTTGATATGCTCTCGTCTCTACCAAAAACATTTTAAAACAAAGAAAGACACAACAAAGGTAGAGGGATGAGTATTATAAAATACCCAGTAAGTGGGGGGTCGGGATATGCATACACATACAATCATGATCTCTAAACTCATTCGTTACATACATAGATGGGATCTAAAACTTTCTAGAGTTGCCAGGTCTTTAATCCATGGCTGCATATTTAATTGTCAGGCCTTTAATCCATGACTGCTTATTCAGTTGCCAGGTCTTTAATCCATGGCTGCTCATTCAATTGTCAGGTCTTTAATCCATGACTGTTTATTTAATTGCCAGGTCTTTAATCCATGGCTGTTCATTTAATTGCCAGGTCTTTAATCCATGGCTGTTCATATAATTGCCAGGTCTTTAATCCATGGCTGATCGTATAATTGCCAGGTCTTTAATCCATGGCTGTTCATATAATTGCCAGGTCTTTAATCCATGGCTGTTCATATAATTGTGAGGCCGACTGGTCATCCTGAGTCATTTCTTTTGGGTCCTCACACGACTTCTCGTGATTTTGACCCATAGGTCTCTATTGCAAGTTTGACCATGCACATAGTGATCTCAGGATAACCAATGTCCACACTATTCGTTAATTCATTTCGTGGCATACAAAACATGCATGAGGTCCCATCAGTCACATAATCATGGTGTACATATCACAAACATCATCATCAATATATCATTCATACTTTCTCATGGATGATGTGAAAAATCATACTTTTGTAAGAAACATGAAACATTCTCATGCAAACTCATCATCCTATTCTCACATGAAATAATGGGATCCTTATACATAACATACGAGAATACTTTCACATAAAATAATGGTTCATTTTCACATAATACATCAAGTATTTGCACATAAAATATCACGTATTCTCAAAATAATAATCAGATATTTTCATGTGAAAAATATAAATTATTTCGCATAAAATCATGAAAATCATTTTCATTTACTCCCATTAAAAGTTCTACACGAGGTCCCTTACAAAACCTTTTGAAAATCATTCACTCGAGATTCTCGAGAAACCCTTTGAGATACTCGTTTCTAAATTCACGCCCTAAGCATGAGTTTTGGAAATTCACCTTTTGAAATAATTCCTCAATTTTCATCCTTTACAACAAATACACATTTCAGGAAATCGTAATCACTTCCCTTTTTTAGATCGTTTGTAGAAAATCCCTTACCTTAGCTCGAAACTCTTTACATTCCGCTCCTAGCTCAAAGTTTCGCTTAGTCATGCTCGATAGTCGAATCCCCTAAATCACGTTCATCAATTCTTTAATTAACTTACATAATTAGGCACTTATTTTGAATCCAATTATAGTTAGGCTAAATTACCACAAACGGACGCTTAAAACGAACTCGGGAGGTCAAAAGCAGGGTTTGGAGCAGCCGCTCGTGCGCGGCGGCGCGCGGCGGCGTGCGGCGGCGGCGTGTGGCGTTAGAGACGGCGCGTACCGGCGCGTGGAGCACGTCGTTGGAATCCTCGTGGTCTGATCTACTTGGAACCGACCTTCTCTCAATCAAAACCGATCCGAAACTACCTCAAAAACCCGAACCAACGTTGGACCGGCGGCTACTTCTCCTCCAAACGGCGGCGAGTTTACTGGCGATGACCATTATATACCGAGCAATCTCGACGCCGTCAATCTCGTTTTCCGGTGAACGTTTAATCTCCGGCGAGACTTGCTTGCACAGCAGTCGATTCTTCATGTCTCAGTCGCTGGTGGCTCGTGGACGGACGACCAACCCTTCAGTTCAGGCAGCAAGCTACGGTGGCGAATTCGTGCGGTGCAAAGGTTCGATCGGTCGGAGTGTCTCCGACGGCCTGCTCGACGTGCTAAACACGAGGGTGTCCTCTTCACGTAGGTTGGTTGATTGGGTGACCGGTTTATCCTTGGATGTGCGGCAGGGGTGCAAGTCGACAACCATGGAGGAGGAAGAAACTTCTCTCGTAAACTGTGCCTTAAACTAGAAACCCTAGTTTCATTCTTTTAACAAATTACTAAATTGCCCTTCTCTTAACTTCTAACTACAAAAATGCCCCAAACCCTAATTAAAACCTTTATTTGCCTAGTTTCTTTAACTTGCACAAGAGTATTAAATCCACTTATCTATTTTAAAGGTCCAACTTAACTAATCCTCACTAAAATAAGCTCAAGGCATCACTTAAGGGTATTTAGAAAATTCTAGGGCATTACATTTCATGCATCATATTTATATTATAAGAGTTATAATATATAGTATGCATGATAGGATTATATTATAAGAGTTATAATATAATGAATGCATGTTTTAATTTATTTAATAAGTGTTTTTTTTTTAAATTAAAAGCATGCTCATGCATTTAATTCATGTGATGAATTATATTATGTTATAGTATATAGCATTATTCATGTGATGGATGATCAAGCACTATAACATAGAAATGCATGTAACCTAAGTTAATTATTAGTTTTAAAGTGTTTAGAACTTGAATAATTAAACTTAGGTTTTCTAATTTTCTAATAAGATTAGAAATTTAGGAAATCAAATATAACCTTTGAATGGAGACTGATAAGTAACTCTGTCTAAGGAAGGTTTTGTCTAAGGCTGGGGTATTTAAGTTGACGCTTGCGGAACACCCTACCTAGAAACCGACCTGGGAGTGAATTCGGTCCGGAGATTCTTAGGTTATATTCTCGTGAGTGTCGTTAATTAAGTGTTAATTAATTTACTCACATAGACCTAAGTTAATAATGTGATTATAAACTTAGGTTAATACCATATAAGAGTTATATTGGTAGACTTAGGTAAATTTTAGATGGTTTATCTAGGTCAATCCCTATTTAAAATTAAAGTACTGAGTGGGAGGAAATATAGTGTATGAGATACATTTGAATTTCCAACCACAAATCTCCTTTAAGTCCGCATCGTGAGATCTATACTCGGCCTCGTGGCGCAAATGGGAGCGTCCCCCTTCGGATGGCATTTGTATAGGTCAATATCATCGTGGATGTTGAGAGTACTTATTAGTGAGGGGGAGCGGGACTTGTGACAACGAGACCCACAGTCTCTTCTTTCGATTAACATCGTGAGACGCCTATGATCTGCCTGCTAGTTTGGCCTTGACCAGACAATCCCTTCGGAGGGATTGATCATAGGAGTCGGAACACCGTGAATTCCCGAAAGGGATATAGTTTCCTAGTTGGTTTTCCTTCTTGGTTCACCCTTTGGTGGCTATTGTTTGGACGGGTACTTGGAAACTTATAGATTGAGGGTGACACTCAACGAATTCGTTAAGTGTTAATGAATTCAACCGAACAATTGTAATTGGACGCCTAATGGAATAAGAGTTATTCTGGGATTAGGTTCTGATTGAGAAAGTCTCGTCCTAGAGGAGGAGTGTTCTATTCACCCTTCGGTGGCGGTCATTCTAAACCTTTAGGGTATCGTTGCAAAATTTTGAATGACCTAGTGATGCGAAAATATCGAGTGCCCTAAACTAATGTAAATTAGAATAAGACTCCGACACTTCTACGACGTGCAAGTATACAAGGTTGAGAGCAGCAAGTGATAAGTTAAAGTATCGATCCCACGAGGACTAGCTAAACTTAAATGAATGAGTGTCCTAGCAAATTTTCCTTATTTTAGTGCAATGCATGAGTGTGCAAATTACTATTGTAAATAAATAAATTGATGAGTAAGAAAGATAAGATAAGATAAAAGAAAATAATTGAATTTAAATGCGGGGAGAGGAGAATGCAAACAAGAGGGAAGATGCAAGATATGAGATTTTTATGAAAAATATAGGCTCGGGTAAGGTTGGAGTTTTCGTATTCAATTGGAATGAATTTTGAGTGATGCCTTGGATTTACCTACACATGTATTCAAATGATTTCTTTCAAAATCACTAAGTTTTAAAACCTACAATCTCTCAATTAAGATCTAAATTATGCTCATGATTTAAGGTTCTAGGTGGGTTAATCATCCCTAATCAACTCAATAATCCTAGAATGAAATTTTAGTTTTCTAATTCAATAGCTCTCTCAAGTTCATGAATTCTAGAGAAATCAAAGTGGTCAATTCTAATTCTCATGCAACATTAAATTCAATAAAATTTCATAAATTAAACAATGACATTAATCATAAATTCGTTCCAAAGTTTACATTGAAAACAACCTAGCCCTTGCCTATGAAAATTTAGTTCATGATTAAAATCGAGTCACATATCTCTAGTTTAAGCATGCTTTTATTGATCAAGGAGTTCATGCAAAAAAACCAACAATGTTCACTAAATTAGCTTAAATCAACCACAATTCTAGCCTAAAACAGTCACGAGTTATGCTTAAAACAGTGAGAAAAAGTAGTATAAATCAGTACGTAAACATCCCAAAAATTCAGTATTAAATTGGTGGTTGACAACAAGCAATAAAACTTAGAGATAGGGAAAAAGTTACACACCAGGTGGCATTGCTTTTGCTACAGCAATTGCCTAGCAGCAACCCTCTGTTGATGGTCTGCAGCAGGGCACTTTGCTTCAGCAAAACCCTTTGGTTGGTTTCAGCAACAGTGTGCCAATTGCTTCAGCAAATGGCTCAATCGCAACAGTTTTTTTTAGGTTCTGGCCGACAGTAATATGAGATAAACCGAAGCTCCGAACGACGATCCAACCGTTCAAACCGAAGGCTTATGAGTCTCGAACATGGTGACAGAATTTCAGCACAATCCAACGGTTAAAACTCCGGAAAAGAACAACTTTGTGAGCGTTGTCTGTGAAAAACCGAACTGCAGTGGTCCCCCAACGTGACAACAATATCTTACACAGAAAACTTCCAAACGACGATCCAACCGTTAAAATTGAAGCTCTATGAGTCTCCAAAAGGCTGATAAAATTGTGGCAAAATCCAACGGTTGAATAGCCAGAAATCACAAACGTCGTGAAAGACGTCTGTGAAAACCGAACTGCAGTGATGCTCTCGATTTTGCTACAACAATGGCATCTCGGTTTTGCTACAGCAATGACACCTTGAAGCTTCAATTTTTCCTCACTCACACGATTGCTACAGCAATGGAACCTTCACAATTTTTCTCTCCAATGCACACTTTTGCTGTAGCAATCACCCGTTCTCTCTTGGTCTCTTTCTCTTGTCGTCAATTCTCTCATTCTCCACCTTTTCACTTGTAAACCCTAGCCTCCTTATACAAGATGGTGTTGCCCTAACTCCACAAATTATAAAAATACCCTTAAGGGTAAAAAAACCATATTAATAAATTGTCTAAAATGCCCTTAGGGACTCTTGTAATTTTTAAACATCTCCTGCACACAGAAAAATCTCGAATAAATTTGTGAAGTGAATTATAAATCAAACTAAATATGCAAGGATTTTTTAGAGTTAAAATCTCAAATTTCGGTCTTTAATTCACCGTTAGCTTATTTTCCTAAATTTCTTAAATTAAAGCACAAAAATATCAAAATTAATTCTTTTTGAACCTAATGCTTAAATTCAAGATTTAAAGCTAACATACATAATTTAGGGATAAAATAACATGAGGCTCAACAAATTTTATGCAATTCAAGTAGATTAAACACTAAAATTCTATTAAAATAACTCACCTATGGCGAGTTATCACCTAGGGATCATGAAACAATTTTGCTAAAACTTGATTGGATTTCAAAAGTTTTTTGCGAGACTAATACAAAGGTTTTTCTTATTTCTCAGCTAAAAATGTCTAGCGCAATTATAGTTTTACTCGCTTCGGATAAATTAGTGGGAGATAATTACCAAAGTTGGAAAAACAACATCAATACAATTTTGGTAGAGGACGACATAAAGTTCGTGCTTTCTGAGGAGTCTCCTAAGATGCCGGGCTCGACCGCGTCGCGAAGTGTTCGCGATGCGTATGATCGGTAGATCAGGGCCAATGAAAAGGCCAAGGTCTACATAATTGCCAGCATGTCTGATGTCTTGGCAAAGAAGCATGGTGATGGTTTCGCTAAGGAGATCATGGAGTCCTTGCGGAAAATTTTGGGACGATGATCCTTTCAGTCCGGCATGACTTCGCTCAAATCGTTTTCAACGCGCGCGGATGAAAGAAGGGTCGTAAATCGTCCGTGAACATGTTCTAGACATGATGATCCACTTCCATCGGCCGAGATGAACGGGGCTTCGATCGATGAGTCGGCAGGCAGTCGATTTTATTTTGGAGACTCTTAGAAGAGTTTCCTTGATTAAGAGCAATGTTGTTATGAAAAAATTAGCTACACTCGACTACCCTCCTAAATGAGCTCTGACAATTTCCAATCCTTGAATAGGGTCAAGGAATCGAGGCAAATGTTGCCTCTGAGTCTTATCACGAGGTTCGACCTCTAGGATGAAAACAAACTGTTGCTCCTTCACGCCCGAAAGGAAAGAAGAGGATGAAGAGGGGTAAAACTTACCGTGCTGCCGCCCATAAGGCAAAAAGGTCAAGGAGGTTGCAGAGAAAGGAAAGTGTTTCCACTGCAATGGGGGCGGTCATTGGAAGAGAAACTTTCCCAAATTCCTTGTCGAGAGGAAGAATCAAGGTAAATGTGATTTTCTTGTGACTGAAACATGTTTAGTGGAGAGTAGTGACTCTGCCTGGATTTTTGAATTCGGGCACCACTAACCACGTTTGTTCTTCTTTTTAGGGGATTGATTCCTGGCAGCCGTTGCGAGAGGGTGAGGTGACTCTGGGTTGGATCGGGAAGCTTGTCTCTCTTTGCGTGATCGACGACACAGTGAAGCTAAACTTTGGCGGGAAGTACTTATTGTTGGACAATCTGTACATAGTTCCAGGGTTTACAAGAAACTTTGTTTCAATTTCCTGCCTAATTGAACATTGTATTTCAGTTTATTTTGAACTCAATAAAGCGTTTATTTCTTCCAAAGGGAATGTCATATGTTCAACTTCACTTGAAAATAATCTGTATGTTTTGAAACCCAATTCGGTCAAAAGTGTTTTGAATCTTTGAATTGTTTAAAATCTATGAAACATGAACTAAGAAAGCAAAAGTTTCTCCAAAAGAAAATGCCCATCTTTGGCATCTTCGGTTAGGCCACATTAATCTCAATAGGATTGAGAAACTAGTGAAGAGTGGACTTCTAAACGAGTTGGAAGAAAACTCTTTACCGGTGTGTGAGTCATGCCTTGAGGGCAAAATGACCAAACGTCCTTTTAGTGGAAAAGGATATAGAGCCAAAGAGCCTCTTGAGTAAGTGCATTCTGACCTTTGTGGTCCGATGAATGTTAAAGCTCGGGGCGGTTATGAGTACTTTGTGTCTTTCATAGACGACTACTCCAGATATGGGTATATTTACCTAATGCACAAGAAGTCTGAAACTCTTGAAAAGTTAAAGGAGTACAAGATTGAGGTTGAGAACCTCTTAGGTAAATCGCTTAAAATACTTCGATCGGATCGAGGTGGAGAGTACATGGACACTTAATTCCAGGACTATATGATAGAACACGGAATTACGTCCCAACTCTCAGCGCCTGGTATGCCACAACAGAATGGTGTATCAGAGAGGAGAAACAGAACCTTGTTGGACATGGTTCGATCGATGATGAGTTATGCTCGTCTCCCTGATTCTTTTTGGGGGTACGCAGTGGAGACTGCGGTTCATATTTTGAACAACGTTTCGTCGAAGAGTGTTTGTGAAATACCTTTCGAGCTCTGGAGTGGACGTAAAGGCAGTTTACATCACTTCAAGAATTGGGGATGTCCGACCCATGTGTTGGTGTCAAACCCGAAAAAGTTGGAACCCCGTTTTAAATTGTGCCTATTTGTAGGTTACCTTAAAGAGACTAGGGGTGGTCTGTTTTACGATCCTAGGAATAATAGGGTGCTTGTGTCGACAAACGCCACTTTCCTAGAGGAAGACCACGTCAGGGATCATTTACCAAGGTGTAAAATTGTATTGAATGAAATGGACAGTTCATCAGCAAGAGTTGCTAATGGGTCTTGTACATCAACAAGTGTTGTTGATCCTAGCACGTCTAGTCAAATCCGTTCCCAAGAGTTGGGAATGCCTCGACGTAGTGGGAGGGCTGTGAGACAGCCTGATCGCTATATGGGTTTAATTTGAAACCTCGGTTGTCGCTCCCGATGATGATGTGAGGATCCATTGACCTATGATCGGGCAATGGTTGATGTTGACAAAGACGCAGTGGATTAAAGCTATGGACCGAGAAATGGAGTCCATGTACTTCAATTACAGTATGGGAGCTTGTGGATCAACCGGATGGGGTAAAACCTATTGGTTGCAAATGGATCTACAAGCGTAAGCGTGGCATGGATGGGAAGGTGCGGACTTCAAAGCCCAACTAGTGGCAAAGGTTTTACCTTGAGGCCATTGAAGGGATTGACTATGAGGAGACCTTTTCACTGTTGCCATGGTAAAGTTGATCGAGATCCTTCGGCCCATTGCCGCGTATTATGACTACGGTATGGCGGATGGGCGTCAAGACAACCTTTACGAATGACAAACTTGATGAGACCATCTACATGGACCAGCCCAAAGGGTTCATTGCCCAAGGCCAAGAGCAAAAAGTTTTCCCGGCTTCATATGGCTTTGATCAAAATGTCGACGAGCCTTGTGTCTACAAGAAAATCGTTGAGAAAACTGTCGCATTTTTGGTGTTGTATGTGGACGATATTCTTCTCATTGGGAATGAGGTAGAATTTCTTACTGACGTCAAAAAGTGGCTAGCTTCGCAATTCCAAATGAAAGATTTGGGAGAAGCTCAATATGTTCTAGGCATCCAGATAGTCCGGAACCGGAAGAACAGAACGCTAGCCTTGTCACAGGCGTCTTATATTGACAAGATGTTTTCTAGATATAAGATGCAGAACTCCAAGAAGGGCTTGCTGCCTTTGAGGCATGAGGTTCACTTGTCTAAGGATCAGTGTCCTAAGACTCCTCAAGATGTTGAGGATATGAGACTGATTCCATATGCTTTAGTTGTAGGGAGCCTGATGTATGCCATGCTGTGTACTAGGCCCGACATTTATTATGCAGTAGGAATTGTCAGTAGATATCAGTCCAATCAAGGATTAGATCACTGGACAGCCGTAAAGGCAATCCTCAAGTATCTTAGGAGAACGAGGAACTACAACTTAGTGTATGGTAGTGGGGATTTGATCGTTACGGGATACACAGATTCTGATTTTCAGACCGATAAGGATTCTAGGAATTCTACTTCGGGGTCAGCCTTCACTCTAAATGGAGGAGTTGTAGTATGGCGAAGCATCAAGCAGGGATGCATCGCTGATTCCACTATGGAAGCGGAGTATGTTGCGGCTTGTGAAGCTGCAAAGGAAGTTGTTTGGCTTAGGAAGTTCATGACATATTTGGAAGTTGTTCCTAACATGAACTTGACGATCACACTGTTCTGTTATAACAGTGGTGCAGTAGCCAACTCACGTGAGCCTCGGAGCCATAAGAGAGGCAACCACATTGAGCGCAAGTATCATCTGATACGGGAGATTGTGCCCGCGGAGACGTGGCGGTCACGCGAGATAAGCGTCGCAACGTGGTGATCCATTTACAAAGCCCCTCACGGCTAAGGTGTTTGAGGTCACCTAGAGAGTCTAGGTCTTGAGTGCTTCCAGGACTAGGGCAAGTGAGAGATGTGTAAATGGGTATTCAATGCCCTAGTTTATTGTATTACTTCGTTTGTAATTTATGTACATTTAAAATGTATTTTCTCCACTAGCTTAGTCCAAGTGGGAGTTTGTTGGGATTTTTGTCCTAATCTCGTGTTTGTAATATATTGTTTGAAATTAATAAGAGTTATTCATTTCATTACTTTGTGTCTCGCAATATTTATAAACTTTTCCAATAAACTAAGCTCGGGGTCATTGAATTTATGAGAGAACTAGAACTTGAGCGGTGTGTAGTGGACACACGGGGGGGATCACGTTCGAGTTAATGACCCGAACGGTCTATATATATATGGATAGCGTTGGAGACCTAATCATGGATACACTTGTTGATGCGACCGCTTTGTATTAGATACAAGCGAGGTGATTCGACTTCGTTCATGTCGTTGACATGTGAGTGGGGGCATCTGTGCAATGAGATTGTACAAGGCCGGGACGTGAATTATTAGGCGTCTAATGTAACACCGTTGACAATGAGACTAATAACCGTAGATGACCATTAGTGACTCGACTGAATCCACGGCGTGTTACGGACTCACATCTGCGAGGTTTGTTCTTTGACTAAAAATGCGGGTGAGGGTGGTCACGATTACTCGCCCAATATGCCTATCTTCTCGGGGCGAGAACCAAGTAGGGAGTTGGGAACTTATTTACGTGAGGCGAAATTCACTTGTTCTACCTTTAGGAAACTAGAGAGGGTTATTCCCTTAAGTGATGTCTCGAGGGCTTGGACAGCGGGCACCCACCTTCTCACCGGAGAAAGGTGTTGTGTATGGTTGGACCATCACAATATGTTGTTCATTAGAGGAGCGGTGGGGAGTTAAGGAACAAGAGGTAGACACGGGGTAAAAAGCGATAATTTGACCCAACCGTGTCTCTGAACAACTTTGTGAAGGGTCGACTCATGGGTATTGGTTATATCGGTGGACACGTAATATTCAACAACGGCGAGAGTGCGACTACGGGCTATAGTGGAGTGTTACCATAGCTAATGAATGTTGATTAATCGGGTCAAAGAGTTTGTGAGTTAATCTCGCATCATTGGAGCCCATCACTGTGTGGTCCATTAGGTCCCTCGGTTGGCTCCACAGGTTAAAAGAAGGGTTATTGTTTTGGTATGGAATTGAAGTGTTTCAATTTCACTTTAAGATCATTTATATCATTTATATGAGATATGAATGATATAATATATAGTTTAATGTGAATGAGATTCATAATAAACTATAGGTTAGTCTAATTGTTGAATTAGGACTAATTGGAGAATTTGATTGAGAGAAATTCAATTTGATGTGATTCAATTTAATTAATCCACAATTATTGCAAATGAGATTTGCAATATGAGATATAAGATATCATATATTATGTGGTTATGCAAATGAGATTTGCATAACCTATGGTTAATAGTATAGTGGTAATAATGAGGAGAAATTAACTACCTCATTCCACTATTTAAACCCTTTCAAGAAGGGTTTGGTGATCACTCTCTCATTTTACGGTTTTTCATCAAAGAAGAGAAGAAGAACTCTCTCAATTCTCTCTCAATTCTCCTCCCTCCCCAAAACTCTTACAAGATCCCACCATCTTCCCTTCTCTAAAAAGAACAACCAGAAAGATCACTTGGTGGTGTTCAAGATCATTTTGGTGGAAATTTTTGTTGACATCAGTAGCAGAAGAGTTCGTGGCCCGAGGATGAATTTGCGATGTTTGTCTACAACAAGTAAGTAAAATATATTCTTCTTTGTAAATTTCTTCTTCTTTAAGCATGTTTAGCCTAGGTCTAAGTGTTAGATCAATTTTAATAAACACATGTTGCATAATGATACCACGATGATTCAATCATCTTCCGCTGCGCGGGGATTTCATTCCCTTCAGATCGCTGCAGCAGAGACAAGCTCCTCGGATCCAACCCGTAGAGTCACCTCACCCTCTTCCAGCCGCTGCCAGGAACTTAATCCTTGAAAACAAGAGCAAACATGGTTAGTGGCGCCTGAAACCAATATCCAAGCAGAGTCATTACTCTCCACTAAACAAGTTTCCGTGACAAGTAAATCACATTTACCTATCATCTACTTTTCATCAAGGAACTTGGGATAACTCCTTTTCAGGCGTCTGTCCCCGTTGTTGTAGAAACACTTTATGGCAACATCCTTGATTTCTTTGCCTTTTAGGGCGACAGTGCGGTCAACCTTAACTTCCTTCAACTTCTCCTTCTTCCCCTTAGGGCCTGAAGAGTCTACAAACTTTATCGTAGAGGTCGAACCGCTGGAAAAAGGTCTTAAGGCAACACTTGCTTCAGCTTCCTGTCCCCTAGTTTGTACCAAGGATTGGAAGGTTTGTAGATCGTTGAATATGACTGTTGAGCAGTGTGCACGAGGACCTTCCTCGATGTGCGAACTCTTGGTTGTCATTTACCAAAATTGTGTTTATGTTTTTTTTCCAACTTTGGAAATTATCTCCCACTAATTCATCGGACGCGAGTATAGCTATAATTGAGCTAGACATTTTTTATCTGAAAAAATTATGAAAAACTTGTATTAGTCTCGCAAACAACTTTTGAAATCCAATTAAGTTTTAGCAAAATTGTTTCATCATCTCTAGGTCATTCAAAATTTTTCAATGATACCTAAAAGGTTTAGAATGACCGCCATGCCAGAAAGGGTGAGCAGAACACTCCTCCTCTAGGACGAGAGACTTTCTTGATCACCCTAATCCCATAATAACTCTTATTCAATTAGGCGTCCAATTACCATTTGGTGGTGAATTCATTAACACTTAACTTAGCAGTGCAGTGAGTGTCACCCTAAATCTTTAAGTTTCCAAGCATCCGTCCAAACAATAGCCACGGAAGGGTGAACCAAGAAGGAAAACCAACCAGGAAAGTGTATTTCTTTCAGGAATTCACGGTGTTCCGACTCCCATGATAAGGCCCTCCGGAGGATTATGCAGTCGAGCCAAACTAGAAGGCGGATCATAGGCGTCTCACGGTGTGAATCGAAAGAAGAGAGACGTGGGTCTCGTTTTCACAAGTCCCGCTCCCACTCACTATAAATACTCTCTCCATCCACGATGATATTGACCTATCTGAGATGCCACCCAAAGGGGCGCTCCCATTTGCACCACGAGGCCGAGTATAGATCTCACGGTGCGAACTTAAAGGAGATTTGTGGTTGGAAACTCAAATGTATCTCATACACTATATTTCCTCCCACTTAGCACTTTAATTTTAAAAGGGATAGACCTAGATAAACCGGCTAAAATTTACCTAAGTTTACCAATATAACTCTTGTATGGTATTTACCTAAGTCTATAATCACATTATAACTTAGATCTATGTGAGTTACTTAAAACACGTTTAATTAGCGGCACTCACGATAAGTATAATCTAAGAATCTCCAGACCGAATTCACTCCCAGGTCGGTTTTCAGGTAGGGGTGTTCATAAGTGTCAACTTAAATACTGACATTGGACAAAACCTTCCTTAGACAAAGTTGCTAATCAGTCTCCATTCATACACAAAACATTGATTTCCTAATTTCTAATCTCATTAGAAAAAAGAAAACCTAAGTCTAATTATTCAAGTTCTAAACTCTTTAAAACTAATCATTAACTTAGGTTGCATGCATTTCTATGTTATAGTGTTTGATCATCCATCACATGAATAACTATATACTATAACATAAAATTATTCATCACATGAATTTAAAAAATATAACACTTATATTAATTAAATTAAACATGCATTTTAATTATATTATAACTCTTATAATATAACCTATCATGCAAACTATATATTATAACTCTTATAATATAAATGATGCATGAAATGTTTAACCAAAGGTGAGATTTTAAATCTATATGACATACAATATGCTCATAGAATTTAATTAAATCATACATCCCATGCATAAAATAATTGAATACCAAAAATGGACCGATTTTTGGCACCTAGGGGCAATTATTTAATTAAATAACATCAATATAACACTTATATTGACATTATTTAATAAAATAATTAAATAAGTCAATTAAATACATTTTACAATTAAAAAAATAAATTAAAAATACAAATAAAACTGCCCCACTACACAAAAACCGCCCACGTCTCGCGAAACTGAAGCTGCAACCGCTCCCTCTACGCGTGCGACGTTGCAACGCCGTGGCGGCGTTACGCGCGCCGCGTCGATGTCAAGGGCGGCGTGCTCCATGTCGTGGTGTTGCAACGTTGCTCTGCAGCAGGACCTCCGTCCGCAAGGATAGTATTGACACGCTGAAGAACAACGTCTCAACGCCATCGACAGAACAACAAACACCTTTGCTGTTCTTCACCGAATTTCGTCTGTTTCCGCTCTGATTTCTTCACAGCAACTCTTGCCTGGACTTACAGACTAGATTTACAACAAAATGCTCAAAAACAACTGGCCCTTACATTGATCTCATCAACATAAATTGTAAGCCTAATCTAGTGCCAAAAACCGAAACATCCATTATGCAAACCAACATTCATCTCATGAATTTACCCACCTATTTTAACAAAAAGAGTGCATAATGAAGATCCATCGAAATGACTCTGATACCAATTGAAGGGAATGAAAATCTCCGCGCAGCGGAAGACGATCGAATCGTCATAGTATAATTACGCTACTCAATTTTGTTAAAATTATCTAACTCTTAGATCTAGGCTAAACATGCAAAAGAGGAAGAAAAACAGTAAGAAGAAGTTTAGTTACTTGTTGTAGACAAAAACTTCAAGGACTCTTCCTCGGTCACGAACACTTCGTGATTCTTGATCTCAACGAACGCTCCCCACGAATGGAACCCGAACACTACCACTTGGAGTCTCGTTTGTTCTTCCTTTGGAAGAAGGAAAGTGGTGGGACTTTTGGTGTTTTGGAGAGGGACGAGAGTTGAGAGAAATTGAGAGAGAATTCTATTCTTTTAGGGTGAGAATCCAAAAAATGAGAGATTAGCTTGCATTCCTTCTTGAAAGAAGGGATTATATAGTGGAATAATCATGGAGTTAAAATCTCCAAAATATTACCACTTTACCACAACCATAGGTTATGCAAATCTCATTTGCATAACCACATAATATAAGATATCTCATATCTCATATTGCAAATCTCATTTGCAATAATTATGGATTAATTAAATAGAATCACATCCAATTTAATTTCTCTCAATTAAAATTGTCCAATTAGCCCTAATTCAGAAATTAGGCGAACCTATAGTTTATTATGAATCTCATTCACATTAAACTATATATTATATCATTCATATCTCATATAAATGACATAAAATCCCTTTAAGTGAAATTGAACACTTCAATTTCATACCAAAACACTAATCCTTCTTTTAACCCAGATTGAGCCAACCGAGGGACCTAATGGACCTACAGTGACGGGCTCCAATTATCCGAGATTAACCTGTCAAACTCTTTGTCCCGATTAATCAACATTCATTAGCTACGGTAACACTCCACTATAGCCCGTAGCTACACTCCCGTAAGTGAAAAATATTACGTGTCCACTGATATAACCAATGCCCATGACTCGACCCTTCACAGGTTGTTCGTAGACACGGCTGAGTCAAATTACCGTTTTACCCTTGTGTATACCTCTTGTTCCTTAAGTCCCCACTACTGCTCTAATGAACAACATATTGTGATGGTCCAACCATACACAACACCCTTCTCGGGCCAGTGAGAAGGTGGGCGCCCATTGTCCAAGTCCTAGAGACAGCACTTAAGGGAACAACCCCTCTAGTTTCCCTAAAGGCGAGAACGAGTGAATTTCATGTCGCGTAGTTAAGTTCCCAGCTCCCTAGTTGGTCCAGTCCCTGAGAAGATAGTCATATTGGGTGAGTAACTATGACCACCCTCACTCGTACTAGTCAAAGGGCGGACCCGTGAGACGGAGAGTCCGTGCTGGCGCTCGAGATTGGTCGAGTCACTAATGGTCATCTAGGAAATTCTTAGTCCTTACTGTCAACGGTGTTACATGAGTAGGTCTAATAATTCACGGTCCGGTCTTATACAATCTCATTGCACAGGATGCCGCCACTCGCATGCAACCACATGAACGAGTGAGATCACCTCGTTTGTATCTAATACAAAGCGGGTCACATCAACCGTGAATCCATGATTAGGTCTCAAACCCTATCAATTTACTTAGACCGTTCGGGTCATTAACTCGAACGTGATCCTCCCTGTGTGTCCACTACACACCGTTCAAGTTCTAGTTCTCTCATAAATTCAATGACCGTGGAGTTTAGTTTATTGAAAAAGTTTATAAATATTGCGAGACACAAAGTAATGAAATAAATAACTGTTATTAATTTCAAGCGATGAATTTACAAACACGAGATTAGGACAAAAATCCCAACAAGACACAACCTTCCTTAAACAGAGTTACTAATCGGTCACAATTCATAAATCATATTTGATTTCCTAATTCTAATCTTATTATAACTAGAAAACCTAAGTCTAATTAATTCAAGTTCTAAACCAATTTAAAACTAATTAATTAACTTAGGTTACATGCATTTATATGTTATTGTTTTGATCATTCATCACATCAAATAATAAAACTATATAACATACATTAAATCATGAATTAAATGCATGTCAATATTGTTAATCTAATTATTATAAACCTTATATTAATTAAACATGCATACCTTATATTATAAGACTTATAATATAACTAAATCATGCATACTATATATTATAACACTTATAATATAAATATGATGCATGAAATGCTTAAACTTCAGTGTGATTTTAATTCTATATGACATACCATATGCATATAAAAATCATACAACACTTGAATAATATAAAGTAACAAATTTAACCGATTTTGGCACCCCTAGGGACATTAATTTAATTAATTAACATTAATATATCATATATATTAATATAAATTTATATGAATTTGAACACTTCAAATTCACTCCAAACTATGTACCCTCGTTAAGTCCAAATTGAGTCAAGCAGAGGCACCTAATGGACCTCAGGATCATGAGCTCCAATGATCAGAGATTAATTGATCAAACTCTTTGATTTTGTTAATCAACATTCATTAACTATGGGGGCACTCCATGATAGCCTTGTAGCTGCATTCTCCTCAGTGTAGGAAAAGTTGTGTGCATCAATATAACCAATACCCGTGAGTCGATCCTTCACAGGTTGTTCGTAGTCATAGTTATGTCAAATTACCGTTTTACCTCTGTGTCTACCTCTTGCTCCTTAAGTCCCACTACTCCTCTAATGAACAAGTTTGTTGCCTAGTCCTCCCATAAACAACATTCTTACGAGGCGGTGAGAGGGTGGGGTGTTGTTAAATTCTGAGTCAACAATTAAAGGGACAACCCTTCTAGTTTTCCTAGCTCAGGAACGAGTGAATTCCATCCTGCATAGTTAAGTTTCCAGCTCCCCACATAGTTCTACCCCTAGGAAGGTAGGCATATTGGGCGAGCAACTCATGCCACCCTCACTCGTACTAGTCAAAGGACAAACCCTCGCAGAAAAGAGTTCGTAACACGCTCAGGATTAAGGACGAGTCACTAATGATCCTCAACGAATTTATTAGTCCTATACTCTCAACGGTGTTTTATCAGTAGCGGTAATAATTGACGGTTTGTTCCAGTACAATCTCATTGCACAGAATGCCCCCACTCACATAACAACCAAATGAACGAGTTGGATCGCCTCGTTTGTATCTAATACAAAGTTGGTCGCATCCATAGTGTTGTCAGGATGAGGTTCCCAACACTATCCATATCTTTGTAGAGTCGTTGGGTCAATAACTTTCGAGCGTGATTCTACATGTGTGTTTACTACACACTTTTTCAAGTTCTCATAAGTATGACCCTGGAGTTTAGTTTATTGGATTAGGTTATAAATGTTGGGATGTATGTCCTATCTCGTGTAGTTTGTAATATTCCAAGTTGTAAATGAATAAGAGTTATTTATTTGAACATTGTGTAATAAATAAGAGTTATTTATTTAAACTTTGTGTATGGCATTTTTCATAAACTTAATCCAATAAACTAAGCTCCCGGGTCATTGTATTGTGAGAGAACTAAAAACTTGAATGGTGTGTAGTGGACACACAGGGGAAGATCACGTTCAAGTTAATGACCCAAACGGTCTCATGATATATGGATAGGGTTGGAGACCTAATCACGGATACACTGTGGATGCGACCGCTTTGTATTAGATACAAGCGAGGTGATATGACTCCGTTCATGTTGTTGACATGCGAGTTGGGGCATCCTGTGCAATGAGATTGTACAAGACCGGACCGTGAATTATTAGACTTACTGATGTAACACCGTTAACAGTATAGAGCTAATAAATTCGTTGATGACCATTAGTGACTCGACCTTAATCTCTGGCGTGCTACGACCATTAGGTGATCTTTGATTAGTATGGGTGAGGGTGGCCATCTGTTGCTGCTCGCCCAATATGCCTACCTTCTGCAGGGCGAGAACCACGTGGGGCGGGAACTTGACTACGCAAGAAGAAATTCACTCGTTCCCGACTTAGGAAAACTACGAGGTTGTTCCTTTAAGTGTTGTCTCGGGGCTTGAACAACGGGGCCCCAATCTCTCATTGGCCTGAGAGGGTTGTTGTTTATGGTTGGACCATGCAACGTAATTGTTCATTAGAGGAGCAATGGAACTTAAGGAGCAAGAGGTAGACACGAGGGTAAAGCGGTAATTTAACCCACCGTGACTCGAACAACTGTGAAGAAGGTCGACTCATGGGTATTGGTTATATCGATGGACACAACTTGTCCTACGATGATGAGAGTGCGACTACGGGCTTTAGTGGAGTGTTACAGTAGCTAATGAATGTTGAATAATCGGGTCAAAGAGTTTGACAAGTTATTCTCGGATCATTGGAGCTCGTCACGTGTAGGTCCATTAGGTCCCTTAGTTGGCTCAAATTGGACAAATTGAGGGTTTACAGTTTGGTGTGAATTTGAAGTGTTCAAATTCATTATTTGGGTATTTATGTCATTTATATGAGATATAGATGACATAATATATAGTTTGATGTGAATGAGATTCATAATAAACTATAGTATAGCCTAATTGATTAATTAGTGCTATTTGGAGAAATAGAATTGAAAAAAATTAAATTGAATGTGATTCAATTTATAATTCCACATTTATGCAAATGAGATTTGTATAATAAGTTATGAGATACCTTATATAATATAATATGCAAATATGATTTGTATATTATATAGTTAATAATAAAATGGTGAATTGGTGGAGATTTTAACTCCACCACACACCATTATAAAAGGATGCATTCAAAGACATCTCATGAGACTTCTTGTCATTTTTTGGATTTCCATCCAAACAGAGCAAGACAATTCTCTCTAGAATTCTCTCAATGCTCTCAAAAACTTCTCCTCACCCAAAACCAAAGGGAGTCTCACCTACTATCCCTCAACCTCCCGAGAACAACCGAGAAGACCATTTGGAGGTGTCTCTCTGTTCAAATCGTGGTTCTTGTTCGAGGTGTTCGTTGGTACGAGAGAGATCGTGATCGGAGAAGGAAAAAACGTTGAAGAAGAGTTCTTCAAGAGGTTAGTACTTTTTACTTACTGTTTTCTTCTTCTTCTTTGCATGTTTAGCCTAGGATCTATGAGATAGATTCAATTTTAAGATAGAATTACACAATGGATCAACGATTTCACACGAAAATCCCTTCAATAAAATGTGAGACACAATGTTTTAATAACAACGTCTTCCACTGCGGAAATTCAAAATCCCTTCAATTGGTATCAGAGCCAATCGTTGCTCTTCGTTGTGTATTGTGTGATTTCTTAAAATTAGGTGGGTAGCATTAATTTTCATGAGATCAATGTTAATGGTTTGCAATTTTGGATGTTTCGGTTTTTGGCACTCTTTAGATTTACATTAAAGTTGATGAGATCAATGTAAAAGTCCGTAGTTTTGGGCATTTTTTTAATGTAAATCGAGTCTGTAAGTCCGTGTCGTTCGTGACAAGAGTTGTCGTGAAGTAAACGGAGCAAAAACGGGCGATTCCGGTGAAAAACTGCAAAAATGGTGTTGCTGGAATTTCATCAGCGTTGCGTCGTTATACATTTTAGCGTTGCAACACAGAACAACATTACAACCTCGTGGGGTAGTTGTGCGTGGAGCGCGGAAAAAGTTGGAGGCGTGCATTGTGGTCGGCGGTTCGAGTTAGCGGTTGTGCAATTGCCAGTTTCTTTTTTGGTCAGAATCCTTCATAGCAACGCGTTACATTTTAAGCGCTGCGCAATAGTGATGCTTTGACGTGAGTGCGCTGCCGAGATTTACGGGGCGTGAGTGCGTGGGCGTTGGTTTTAGCCTTGATTTTGCAAATTGCCATTTTATTTATTTATTTTATTTATTTATTTGTAAAATTGATTTTTTAAATGTATTTTATTTAATTATTTTAATTAATATTAATATAAATGTTATATTAATGTTAATTAATTTAATTTTGTGTCCCTATGCTGCCGAAAATCGGTCCAATATTGCTATTTAATTATTTTATGCATGAGATGTATGATTTAATTATTTCTATGTGCATAGAGTATGCCATATAGATTTAAAATCCCACCTTAGGTTAAACATTTAATGCATCATATTTATATTATAAGAGTTATAATATATAGTATGCATGATAGGATTATATTATAAGAGTTATAATATAATGTTTGCATGATTTAATTTATTTAATATAAGTGTTATATTTTTTAAATTAAAAGCATGTTCATGCATTTAATTCATGTGATGAATGTATGTTATAGTATAGTATTATTCATGTGATGAATGATCAAGCACTATAACATAGAAATGCATGTAACCTAAGTTAATTATTAGTTTTAAATGGTTTAGAACTTGAATAATTAGACTTAGGTTTTCTAGTTCTAATAAGATTAGAATTAGGAAATCAAATATGACCTTCGAATGGAGACTGATAAGTAACTCTGTCTATAGAATGTTTTGTCTAAGGCTGGGGTATTTAAGTTGACGCTTGCGGAACACCCCTACCTGGAAACCGACCTGGGAGTGAATTCGGTCTGGAGATTCTTAGGTTATATTCTCGTGAGTGACGTTAATTAAGAGTTAATTAATTTACTCACATAGACCTAAGTCAATAATGTGATTATAGACTTAGGCTAATCCAATATAAGAGTTATATTGGTAGACTTAGGTAAATTTTAGCCGGTTTATCTAGGTCAATCCCGATTATTTTAAACTGCTGAGTGGGAGGAAATAAAGTGTATGAGATACATTTAATTTTCCATCCACAAATCTCCGTAAAGTTCGCACCATGAGGTCCATGCCCGGCCTCGTGGCGCAAATGGGAGCGTCCCCCTACGGGTGGCATTTGTATGGGTCAATATCAACGTGAATGGAGAGAGTACTTATAGTGAGTGAGAGCGGGATCTGTGAAAACGGGACCCACGGTCTCTTCTTTCGATTCACACCGTGAGACGCCTATGATCCGCTTTGCTAGTTTGGCTGGACCGGACAATCCCCTACGGAGGGCCTTGATCATGGGAGTCGAACACAGTGAATTCCCGAAAGGGATACGATTTCCTTGTTGGTTTTCTTCTTAGTCCTCCCTACGGCGGCTATTGTTTGGACGGATACTTGGAAATTTAAAGATTGAGGGTGACACTCACAGGATTCATTAAAGATTGGGATGTATGTCCTCATCTCGTGTAGTTTGTAATATTCCAAGTTGTAAATGAATAAGAGTTATTTATTTCAACATTGTGTAATAAATAAGAGTTATTTATTTAAACTTTGTGTCTCGTCTCGCATTTTTCATAAACTTATTCCAATAAACTAAGCTCCAGGGTCATTGTATTATGAGAGAACTAAAAACTTGAACGGTGTGTAGTGGACACACAAGAAAGATCACGTTCGAGTTAATGACCCAAACGGTTTACAGTATATAGATAGGGTTGGAGACCTAATCCTGGATACACTGTGGATGCGGCCCGCTTTGTATTAGATACAAGCGAGGTGATCGACTTCGTTCATGTGGTTGACATGCGAGTGGGGGCATCTGTGCAATGAGATTGTACAAGACCGGGACCGTGAATTATTAGACTTCTTCGATGTAACACCGTTAATGATGTAGAGCTAATAAATTCGTTGATGACCATTAGTGACCTTAATCTTAATCGAGCGTGTTACGGACTCACATGCATGGGTGCATCCTTTGATTAAATGCGGGTGAGGGTGGTCACTGTTGCTCGCCCAATATGTCTACCTTCTCAGGGGAAGGACCACGTGGGGAGCTAGGAACTTGACTACGCAAGAAGAAATTCACTCGTTCCCGACTTAGGGAAACTAGAGGGGTTGTTCCCTTAAGTGTTGTCTCTAGGGCTTGAACAACGGGGCCCCACTCTCTCATTGGCACGAGAGGGTTGTTGTTTATGGTTGGACCATGCAAAGTAGTTGTTCATTAGAGGAGCAGATGGAACATAAGGAGCAAGAGGTAGACATAGGGGTAAAATGGTAATTTGACCATCTTTGTGACTACGAACAACTTTGTGAAGGGTCGACTCATGGGTATTGGTTATATCGATGGACACAACTTGTCCTACAGTGATGAGAGTGCAACTACGGGCTTTAGTGGAGTGTTACCGTAGCTAATGAATGTCGAATAACCGGGTCAAAGAGTTTGACAAGTTATTCTCGGATCATTGGAGCTCGTCACGTGTAGGTCCATTAGGTCCCTCGGTTGGCTCAAATTGGACAATTTGAGGGTTTACGATTTGGTGTGAATTTGAAGTGTTCAAATTCATTATTTGAAATATTTATGTCATTTATATGAGATATAGATGACATAATGTATAGTTTGATGTGAATGAGATTCATAATAAACTATAGTATAGCCTAATTGATTAATTAGTGCTATTTGAAGAAATAGAATTGAGAGAAATTAAATTGAATGTGATTCAATTTATAATTCCTCATTTATGCAAATGAGACTTGTATAATAAGGAATGAGATACCTTATATAATATAATATGCAAATATGATTTGTATATTATATAGTTAATAATAAAATGGTGAATTGGTGGAGATTTTAAGTCCACCACACACCATTATAAAAGGATGCATTCAAAGGCATCTCATGAGACTTCTTGCCATTTTTTGGATTTACATCCAAACAGAGCAAGACAATTCTCTCTAGAATTCTCTCAATTCTCTAAAAAACTTATCCTCACCCAAAACCAAAGGGAGTCCCACCTACTCTCCCTCAACCTCCCGAGAACAACCGAGAAGATCCTTTGGAGGTGTCTCCCTGTTCTAATCGTGGTTCGTGTTCGAGGAGTTCGTTGGTACGAGAGAGATCGTGACCGGAGAAGGGGATAACGTTGAAGAAGAGTTCTTCAAGAGGTTAGTACTTTTTACTTATTGTTTTCTTCTTCTTCTTTGCATTTTTAGCCTAGGATCTATGAGATAGATTCAATTTTAAGATGGAATTACACAACGGATCAACGACGTTTCACAACGTCTTCCGCTGCAGGAATTCAAAATCCCTTCAATAAAATGTGAGACACAAAGTTTTAATAACAAATAACCTTTATTCATTAATTCATGAACTATTACAAACGACACGAGATTATGGTATACACTCCAACAAACTCCCACTTGAACTAAGCTAGTGGAGTACATATTATATTTCACAAATGCAAAATAATACAATAAACTAGGGCATTGAATACTCTTTTACAATATTTTACAATACTCCCACTTGCCCTAGTCAAGAAGCACTCGTAGACCTAGACTCTCTAGGTGACCCTCAAACAACTTAGTTCTGAGAGCCTTTGTAAACGGATTGACAACATTGTGCTCCGAAGCTATCTTTGTGACGACCACGTCTCCGCGATGGACAATCTCCCGTATTAGGTGATACATTAGTTCAATATGCTTGCCCCTTTTATAACTTCGAGGTTTTCTCGAGTTGGCTACTGCACCCCTAATGTCACAAAACAGGGTCACTGGCAAGTTCATATTTGAAACAACTTGCAAATCCGTCGTGAACTTTTTTAGCCAAATAATCTCCTTAGCTGCTTCACAAGCTGCTACATATTCGGTTTCCATTGAGGAATTAGCAATGCATCCCTCTTTGATGCTTCAACACACTACAGCTCTTCCGTTAAGAGTGAAGACTGGCCCCGATGTGGACATCTTAGAATTCTTATCGGTCTGAAAGTCAGAGTCTATGTATCTCGTATGGATCAAATCCCCACTTCTATACACAAGCATGTAGTCCCTCGTTCTCCTTAGATACTTGAGGATTGCCTTTACGGTTGTCCAGTGATCTAATCCCAGATTGGATTGATTCCTACTGACAATCTCAACTGCATTACAGATATCGGGCCTAGTACACAACATGGTGTACATAAGCCTCCCTATATCTAAAGCATAAGGGATCAGACTCATGTCTTCGACTTCTTAAGGTGTCTTAGGACACTGTTCCTTAGACAGGTGAACCCCATGCCTGAAAGGCAACAAGCCTTTTTTTACAGTTTTGCATCTTATATCGTAACAACATCTGGTCAATATAAGAGGCATCGGGGTGTGGCTAACGTCTTGTCAATATAAAAGGTTTCCTCATCGTCAACCCTTTCTCGCTGGGTAAACCCCTTTACTACTAGTCTTGCTTTGAAGGTCTGCACCTTCCCATCTACACCACGTTTACGCTTGTAGATCCACTTGCAACCAATAGGTTTTTGATAGCATGCAAATATGATATCTTATTTCTTATATTTTAGCTAGTATTTATTTTTAAAACATGGGTCTTCATGGCATTTTATGGTTAATTTCAGGAAATGGAGATTCAGAAGAAAAAATAGAGTGTTCGAGACTATTTTGGTGCAATTTGAGAATATGTATGCTTAATTGCAAGACCAAGAAATAATATAGATGTATTTTTAGTATAAGAAATATATTGGGAGATTCTACATTGAATCCTAATTCTAACACATCAAACCAGAGATCATTCGGACGCTCGAGCAAAAAGATATGACAAAAATGGTTGCAATGGGTGGTGGCGGCAAACACAACGTTCCAACATCGACCCTAGCGTTGCAACGTTGTGCCAACTTTCTATAAATACATCTTTATTTAGCCCATTCAAAAGGGAGCCGAATTGTATATAATTTTACACCTATTTCGACTCTTATACTAAAAAGGGAGCAGAATATTATACTTTGGAGGCCAAGCACGTGTGAGAAGGCCATTGTGATGGGAGCTCGGGAATGAAAGTCCGACATCATCACCAACGAGTTTTCTTTCTTCTTCCTTTTAGTTTTTAGTTTTTTTATAGATTCTAATACGACATTAGCATATTTTTTATAGTGATTATGAGTAGCTAATTGTCATAGTCAAGCATTGAGTAGCATGTTTTGAACTTATTTAAGTATGTATTGAATTTTGTTTGTGTTATTTTGTTTTTGGTGTAATTCATTTATAAATTACTTGATATTGTTGGTTTAAGTGGGTTCGAGATAAAAAAATTTAGATTAGAGCAATGTTTCCAAGAACCTTAGTAAATCTGGGCACGAGAGTGACATAGGTTCTCTGGGAAACATTTAAGAAGTTGCTTCAAGTCGTGCATGCTTTTAAAATTCATAAAGAAACTTTAAGATTTATTGCTATGCATGAGAATCACTATGGATCGAGAGATTCTTTTGTGTTCCTTTACTTCTTCTTTATAAATTCGCAACCATAGTACATTACATGTGCTACATAAGGAATTAACTTGTGAAATAAATTCCACTAACATTTCTATCATATTCGTGTCTTCATTTGTATGTTTACTTTTCTATCTTTGTTTCCACCTTTTTATCAAAGTTTTGTTGTTTTAGATAAAATTAAGAATTAGTATCTTAGTCGTTAATCAATCTAGAAAAACATTCCTGAGGACAATACTCTTAACTCAAATCGCTATAATAAAACTTGACTCGTACACTTGGAATATTGCAATATTATTTTATACAACAGTTTTATCCCATTCGGTTGGTCCACAAGCTCCCAAACGGAATTGAAGTACATCGATTCCATTTTCTGATCCATGACTTTAATCCACTATGAAGGGAATGAAAATCCCCGCGTAGCGGAAGACGATCGAATCGTCGTGGTATCATTATGCAACTCGTATTTGTTAGAACCGATCTAACACTTAGACCTAGGCTAAACATGATGAAAAGGAAGAAAAAAAGTGAGAAGAACATACTTACTTGTTGTAGACTGTTCTTCAACTTCCTTCCTTGGTCACAAACTCTTCGTGCTTCTCAATCTCAACAAAAACTTGAACTCACGAACAAGATCCGGTCACAACCACTTGGAAACTCGGTTGTTCTTCTTTTTAGAAAGAAGAAAGATGGTGGGATCTTAGTTTTGGAGAGGGAGGAGAGTTGAGGGAATTGCTTGAGAGAGAGTTCTCTACTTTTGGTTGAAATTCCAAAAATGAGAGAGTCAGATCCATTCCTTCTTGCAAGAAGGGTTTTTATAGTGGTATTGATGTAGTTAAAATCTCCACATAATTACCACTTTACCACAACCATAGGTTATGCAAAGCTCATTTGCATAACCACATAACATAAAATATCTCATATCTCATATTGCAAATCTCATTTGCAATAATTGTGGATTAATAAATTGAATCACATCCAATTTAATTTCTCTCAATTAATTTCTCCAATTAGCCTTAATTCAACAATTAGGCTAATCTATAGTTTATTATGAATCTCATTCACATTAAACTATATATTATATCATTCATATCTCATATAAATTACATAAATGCCCTTAAAGTGAAATTGAACACTTCAATTTCATACCAAAATATTAACCCTTGTTTTAACTTGATTGAGCCAATCGAGGACCTAATGGACCTCGGATGACAAGCTCAAATGATCCGAGATTAACCTGTGAAACTTTTTGACCCGGATAACCAACATTCATTAGCTACGGTAACCCTCCACTATAGCCCGTAGTTGCACTCCCGTCAGTGCAGAATATTACATGTCCACTGATATAACCAATGCCCATGAGTCGACCCTTCACAGGTTGTTCGTAGACACGGATGGGTCAAATTACCGTTTTACTCCTGTGTCTACTTCTTGTTCCTTAAGTCCCCACTGCTCCTTTAATGAACAACATATTGTGATGGTCCAACCATACACAACACCCTTCTCGGGCCAGTGAGAAGGTGGGCGCCCGTTGTCCAAGCCCTAGAGACAACACCTAAGGGAACAACCCCTCTAGTTTCCCTAAAGGCGGAAACGAGTGAATTCCATCTCGCGCAGTTAAGTTCCCAACTCCCTACCTGGTCCTGCCCCTTAGAAGATAGGCATATTGGGCGAGTAACTGTGACCACCCTCACCCGTACTAGTCAAAGGACAGACCCCTGCAGACAGGAGTTCGTAACACGCTCAGGATTCACGTCGAGTCACTAATGGTCATCTACGAAGGTATTAGTCCTTACTATCAACGGTGTTACATCAATAGGTCTAATAATTCACGGTCCGGTCTTGTACAATCTCATTGCACAGGATGCCCCCACTCGCAAGTCAACCACATGAACGAGTCACATCACCTCGTTTGTATGTAATACAAAGCGGGCCGCATCCACAGTGTATCCAGGATTAGGTCTCCAACCCTTTCCATATCACGTAGACCGTTCGGGTCATTAACTCGAACGTGATCCTCTCTGTGTCCACTACACACCATTCAAGTTCTAGTTCACTCATAAATTCAATGACCACAAAACTTAGTTTATTGGAAAAGTTTATAAATATTATGAGACACAAAGTGATGAAATGAATAACTCTTATTAATTTCAAACAATATATTACAAACACAAGATTAGGACAAAAATCCCAACAAACTCCCACTTGGACTAAGCTAGTGGAGAAAATACATTTCTTAAATGTACATCAATAACAATGAAGTAATACAATAAACTAGGGCATTGAATACCCGTTTACACATCTCCCACTTGCCCTAGTAAGGAAGCTCTCGAAGACGTAGACACTCTAGGTGACCCTCAAACACCTTAGCCATGAGGGGCTTTGTAAATGGATCAGCTACGTTGTGCTCCGACGCTATCTGCGTGACTGTCACGTCTCCGCGGTGAATAATTTCTCGTATCAGATGATACTTCCGCTCCATGTGTTTGCCTCTCTTATGGCTCCGAGGCTCACGTGAGTTGGCTACTGCACCACTGTTATCACAGAACAGTGTGATCGACAAGTTCATATTTGGAACAACTTCCAAATCTTTCATGAACTTCCTAAGCCAAACAGCTTTCTTTGCAGCTTCACAAGTCACAACATACTCCGCTTCCATAGTGGAATCAGCGATGCATCCCTGCTTGATGTTTCACTAGAATCCAACTCGTCCATTCAGAATGAAGGCTGACCCCGAAGTGGATTTCCTAGAATCTTTATCGGTTTGAAAATCATAATCCGTGTATCCCGTAAGGATCAAATCCCCACTACCATACACTAAGTTGTAGTTCCTCGTTCTCCTAAGATACTTGAGGATTGCCTTTATGGCTGTCAAGTGATCTAATCCTTTGTTTGAATGATATCTACTGACAATTCCTACTGCATAACAGATGTCGGGCCTAGTACACAACATGGCATACATCATGTTCCCTACAGCTGAAGCATATGGAATCCATCTCATATCCTCAACATCTTGAGAAGTCTTAGGACACTGATCCTTAGACAAGACCCTTGCCTGAGGCAGCAAGCCTTTCTTGGAGTTCTGCATCTTATATCTAGACAACATCTTGTCAATATAAGACGCCTGAGACAAGGCTAGCGTTTTGTTCTTCCGGTTCCAGACTATCTGGATACCTAGAACAAACTGAGATTCTCCCAAATCTTTCATTTGGAATTGCGAAGCTAGCCACTTTTTAACGTCAGTAAGAAATTCTACCTCATTCCCAATGAGAAGAATATCGTCCACGTAGAACACCAAAAATGCGACAGTTTTGTCGACGATTTTCTTGTAGACACAAGGCTCGTCGACATTTTGATCAAAGCCATAAGATTTGATCTCCTCATCAAATCTTATGTTCCAACACCTCGAAGCTTGTTTCAGCCCATAGATGGACCTATGAAGCCGACAAACCTTTTGCTCTTGGCCTTGGGCAATGAACCCTTTAGGTTGGTCCGTGTAGATGGTCTCATCAAGTTTTCCATTCAGAGAGGCTGTCTTGACATCCATCTGTAATACTCGTAGTCATAATACGTGACAATGGCCAGAAGGATCCTGATCGACTTTACCATGGCAACAGGTGAAAAAGTCTCCTCATAGTCAACCCTTTCAACTTGGGTAAAACCCTTTGCCAATAGTCGGGCTTTGAAGGTTTGCCCATTCCCATCTACGCCATGTTTACGCTTGTAGATCCATTTGCAACCAATAGGTTTTACCCCATCCGGTTGATCCACAAGCTCCCATACAGAATTGAAGTACATAGACTCCATTTCCTCGTCCATAGCTTCAATCCACTTGTCTTTGTCAACATCAACCATTCCCTGATCATAGGTCAATGGATCCTCACAGTCATCATCAGGAGCGAGAACTGAGGTTTCAGCTAAACCCATGTAGCGATAAGGCTGTCTCACAGTCCTCCCACTACGTAGAGGCATTCCCAACTCTTGGGAACGGATTTGACTAGACGTGCTAGGATCAACAACACTTGTTGACGTACTAGCCCCATCAACAACTCTTGTTGATGTACTGTCCATTTCATTTAACACAATTTTACTCCTTGGTAAATGATCCATGACGTGGTCTTCCTCTAGGAAAGTGGCGTTTGTCGACACAAGCACCCTATTTTCCTTAGGATCATAAAACAGACCACCCATAGTCTCTTTAGAGTAACCTACGAATAGGCACAATTTCGAATGGGGTTCCAACTTTTTCGGGTTTGACACCAACACGGGCGTCGGGCATTCCCAAATCCTGAAGTGGTGTAAACTGCCTTTACGTCCACTCTAGAGCTCGAAAGGTGTTTCACAAACACTCTTCGACGGAACATTGTTCAAAATATAAACTGCAGTCTCCACTACGTACCCCCAAAAAAGAATCAGGGAGACGAGCATAGCTCATCATCGACCGAACCATGTCCAACAAGGTTCTGTTTCTCCTCTCCGATACACCATTCTCATTGTGGCATATCAGTCTTTGAGAGTTGGGTCGTAATTCCGTGTTCTATCATATAGTCCTGGAATTCAGTGTCCATGTACTCTCCACCTCGATCCGATCGAAGTGTTTTAAGCGATTTACCTAAGAGGTTCTCAACCTCAGTCTTGTACTCCTTGAACTTTTCAAGAGTTTCAGACTTCTTGTGCATTAGGTAAATATACCCATATCTGGAGTAATCGTCTATGAAAGACACGAAGTACTCATAACCGCCCCAAGCTTTAACATTCATCGGACCACAGAGGTCAGAATGTACTAACTCAAGAGGCTCTTAGGCTCTATAACATTTTCCACTAAAAGGACATTTGGTCATCTTGCCCTCAAGGCATGACTCACACACTGACAAAGAGTTTTCTTCCAACTTGTTTAGAAGTTCACTCTTCATTAGTTTCTCAATCCTATTGAGATTAATGTGGCCTAACCGTAGATGCCAAAGATGAGCATTTTCTTTTGGAGAAACTTTTGTTTTCTTAGTTCGTGTTTCTGCAGTTTTAAACAATTCAGTAATCAAAACACTTTTGACCGAATTAGGTTTCAAAACATACAGTTTATTTTCGAGTGAAGCTGAACAAATAACATTCTATTTGAAAGAAATAAACGTTTTATTTAATTCAAAGGAAACCAAAATACAAGGTTCAATTAAGCAGGAAATGGAAACAAAGTTTCTAGTAAACCCTGGAACTATGTACAAATTGTCCGACAATAAGTACTTCCCGCCAAAATGTAGCTTCACCGTGTTCCTCTTTCGGAAATGGAAACAAGGTTTCTAGTAAACCCTGGGGCAGTTCCTCTTCCAGTGCTCACCCCCATTGCAGTGAAAACACTTTCCTTTCTCTGCAACGTCCTTGACCTTCTTGCCCTTCTAGGCGGCTGCTCGGTCAGTTTTACCTCTATTCATCCTCTTCTTCCTTTTTTTCGGCGTGAATGAGCAACAAAGCTTCGTCCTAGTGGTCGAACCCACAGTGATAAGACACAGAGGCAACATTTGCCTCAGATTTCTTGACCCTTTTCAAGGATTGGAAATTCTGTAGCTCCATGATCTCCTTCGCGGAGAGTGTAGCTAATTTTGTTCATAACAACATTGCTACAAAACTCAAGGAAACTCTTCAGAAGAGTCTCCAAAATAAAACTGACCTGGCTCGAATCGTCGATCGAAGCCCTGTTCATCTCGGCCAGATTAAAGTGGGTCATCATATCTAGAACATGTTCGCGGACAGACGACCCCTCTTTCATCCGTGCGTTGAAGATGTATTTGAGCGAGTCATGCCGGATCTGAAAGGACTGTTGTCCAAACATTTCCTGCAAGGACTCCATGATCTCCTTCGCGGAAACAATCAACTCATGCTTCTTTGCTAAGAAATCAGACATGCTGGCAATTATGTAGACCTTGGCCTTTTCATTGGCCCTGATCCACCAATCCTACGCATCACGAACACTTCGCGACGCGGTCGAGCCCGACATCCGAGGACACTCCTCAGACAACAAGAACTTTATGTCATCGATTACCAAAATTGTGTTAATGTTGTTTTTCCAACTTTGGTAATTATCTCCCACTAACTTATCAGATGCGAGTAAAGCTATTATTGCGCTAGACATTTTTAGCTTAAAAAATAAGAAAAACTTTGTATTAGTCTCGCAAAAAACTTTTGAAATTCAATCAAGTTTTAGCAAAAGTGTTTGATGATCCCTAGGTCATTCAAAATTTTGCAATGATACCCTAAAGGTTTGGAATGACCGCCACCGAAGGGTGAACAGAACACCCCTCCTTTAGGACGAGACTTTCTCGATCAGACCCTAATCCTAAAATAACTATTATTCCGTTAGGCGTCCAATTACCATTGTTCGGTCGAATTCATTAACACTTAACGAATTCTGTGAGTGTCACCCTCAATCTTTAAGTTTCCAAGTATCCGTCCAAACAATAGCCACCGAAGGGTGAACCAAGAAGGAAAACAACCAGGAAACTGTATCTCTTTCAGAAATTCACGGTGTTTCTACTCCCATGATCCAGCCCTCCGAAGGGATTGTCTGGTCCAGGCCAAACTAGCAGGCAGATCATAGGCGTCTCACGGTGTGAATCGAAAGAAGAGACCGTGGGTCTCCTTTTCACAAGTCCTGCTCTCACTCACTATAATTACTCTCTCCATCCACGATGAAGGAAGACGCTCCCATTTGCGCCACGAGGCTGAGTATAGATCTCACAGTGCGGACTTAAAGGAGATTTGTGGTTGGAAATTCAAATGTATCTCATACACTATATTTCCTCCCACTCAACACTTTAATTTTTAATAGGGATTGACCTAGATAAACCGGCTAAAATTTACCTAAGTCTACCAATATAACTCTTATATGATATTAACCTATGTTTATAATCACATTATTAACTTAGGTCCATGTGAGCAAATTAATTAACACTTAATTAACGGCACTCACGAGAATACAACCTAAGAATCTCCAAACCGAATTCACTCCCAGGTCGGTTTCCAGGAAGGGGTGTTCCGCAAGCGTCAACTTAAATACCCCAGCCTTAGACAAAACCTTCCTTAGACACAGTTACTTATCAGTCTCCATTCGAAGGTTATATTTTATTTCCTAAATTTCTAATCTCATTAGAAAAATAGAAAACCTAAGTCTAATTATTCAAGTTCTAAAGACTTTAAAACTAATAATTAACTTAGGTTGCATGGATTTCTATGTTATAGTGCTTGATCATCCATCACATGACTAATACTATACTATAAACATACATTCATCACATGAATTAAATGCATGAGCATGCTTTTAATTTAAAATATAACACTTATATTTAAATAAATTAAAACATGCATACATTATATTATAACTCTTATAATATAATCCTATCATGCATACTATATATTATAACTCTTATAATATAAATATGATGCATGAAATGTTTAACCTAAGGTGAGATTTTAAAACTATGTGACATACATTATGCACATAGAAATTAATTAAAATATACATCTCATGCATAAAATAACTATACAGCAAAAAATGGACCGGTTCTTGGCACCTAGGGGCAATTATTTAATTAAATAACATTAATATAACATTTATATTAATATTATTTAATAAAATAATTAAACAATAAATAAATTACATTTTATAAATCCAAAATTAAATAAAAAACGGAAAATAACTGTCCACAATGTGAAGCTCGTCCCACTTCCTCGTGAAACTGCCACGAACTTCTCCTCAACGCGTGCAACGTTGCAACACCGTGGACAGCGTTGCAACGCTCTCGCTTGTAGCGTCGACCCGCGTTCTCAACGCCAGCGGCGTTGCAACGCTGATCTGCTGCAGGGCCTCCGTCTGCAAGGACAGCGTTGAGACGCCGTGAGGCAGCGTCTCAGAACAGCAAACTCTTTGTTGTTCTTCCACCGATTTTCGCTTGTTTCCGCTCCGATTTAATCACAGCAACTGTTGCAACGAAGGACCCAGACTTACAGACTCGATTTAAATCAAAATGCCCAAAAACAACGGGCCCTTACATTTATCTCATTAAGATAAATTGTAAATCTAATCTAGTGCCAAAAACCAAAAACATCCATTTAAGCAAACCAAACATTAATCTCATGAAATTAAGGCAATTTACCTACCTAATTTTAACAAAAACATTGCATAAATGAAGAACCATCGAAATGACTCTGATACCAATTGAAGGGAATGAAAATCACCGCACAGCGGAAGTCGATCGAATCGTCGTGGTATCATTATGCAACTCGTATTTGTTAAAACCGATCTAACACTTAGACCTAGGCTAAACATGCTGAAAAGGAAGAAAAATAGTGAGAATAACGTACTTGTTGTAGAATGTTCTTCAACTTCCTTCCTTGGTCATGAACTCTTCGTGCTTCTCAATCTCAACGAAAACTTGAACTCACGAACAAGATTCGGTCACAACCATTTGGAAACTCGGTTGTTCTTCTTTTTGGAAAGAATGAAGATGGTGGGATCTTAGTTTTGGAGAGGGAGGAGAGTTGAGAGAATTGCTTGAGAGAGAATTCTCTCTTTTTTGGTTGAAATTCCAAAAATGAAAGAGTGAGATCCATTCCTTCTTGCAAGAAGGGTTTTTATAGTGGTATTGATGGAGTTAAAATCTCCACATAATTGCCACTTTACCACAACCATAGGTTATGCAAATCTCATTTGCATAACCACATAATATAAGATATCTCATATCTCATATTGCAAATCTCATTTGCAATAATTGTGTATTAATTAAATTGGATCACATCCAATTTAATTTCTCTCAATTAATTTCTCCAATTAGCCCTAATTCAACAATTAGGTTAATCTATAGTTTATTATGAATCTCATTCACATTAAACTATATATTATATCATTCATCTCTCATAAAATGACATAAATGCCTTTAAAGTGAAATTGAACACTTCAATTTCATACCAAAACATTAACCCTTCTATTAACCTGTTTTTGAGCAAACCGAGGGACCTAATGGACCTACAAAGTGATGGGCTCCAATGATCCGAGATTAACTGTCAAACTCTTTGACCCTGTTAACCAACATTCATTAGCTATGGTAACACTCCACTATAGCCCGTGAGTCGCACTCCCACCGGTCAGGAGAATATTACGTGTCCACCGATATAACCAATGCCCATGAGTCGACCCTCTCACGGGTTGTTCGTAGACACACTACCGAGTCAAATTACCGGTTTACCCCTGTGTCTACTTCTTGTTCCTTAAGTCCCTACTGCTCCTCTAATGAACAACATACTGTGATGATCCAACCATACCCAACACACTCATCTTTGTCAACATCATCCATTACCTGATCATAGGTAAACAATCATCATCAAGTATGACGACTTGGGTTTCAAATAAAAACCATGTAACGTTAAGGTTGTCTAACAACCCTCCCACTACATCGAGACATTTTCAACTCTTGAGAATGACGTACTTGACTAGACGAGTTAGGATCAACAATAGTTGTTGATGTGCTAGCACCATTAGCAACTCTTGCTGATGAATTGTCCATTTCGCTCAACACAACCTTACTTCTTGGTTTTTTATCCCTTATGTGATCCTTCTCAAGGAATGTGGTGTTTGTTGACACAAGCACCCTATTTTGCTTACGATCGTAAAAGAGACTATTGATGAGGCGAAAATGCACAAGCGCATATGATCAAAATAATATAAACTTGAAGTATTCTAGAGTATCGAACCCAAAAGAACAGTTTTAATAAAATTTATTGAGATGACACAAATTGTTGAAAAATTACAAGTGAAAGGTAACCGAGAGTGAGTTGAATGGTGTGGTGATTGTGTCTAAAAATAAATACAGTAATGAGAAAGAAGGGATTCAAAATGCTAAGTCCGCCAATGAGAGACAACGCAACTCGAGGCAATTGCCTCGCGTGACAGTTACACTTTGCAGCACGGAGCGACAATGGCATGACAGTCGGACATACTAGCTCACGAAGGCAAACCAATGAATTGCCTTGTCGCGTAGTTGTGTTCTCCTATCGCCGGAACACAATTTTCTTGTATTGTATCATCGATCGACTGCCAAGCGATGTAACCCGGTTAAACTCTCCAAGCAAGTAAACCAAGCCCTACTCCCATTTGACCTTCTGTAAAGCATCGTTAGGAGGCTGAGTGATTCATCCTATATGTTTATATCTCATGTGTTCATAACCATGGCTCTATAGACTTGGAGGGTTTCCCTATGCCTAGGGTCAACTTTCGGGTTTTATGTCTAAGCATATTTACTCCATTACTTTTCGGAACTCCACATTAGTTCAACCCTTTCGGTACCGAATGCAAGCTTAATAGGTAACTTGAGATGGCCAACAAAGGTTTCCCACAACAAAATCATCAAAAGTAAACTTACTTGGAAGTCTAACCAAATTGCCCTTGCTTTGAAGTTTTGTTATCTTCCCTTATGGAATTCACATTCTGAATCCCTAAGGAAAGTTAGTGAAGGAGATCTGATCCTGGTGAGCAACGAAAACTTGTTTTTATGGATCAAATACTCGTTTGTTTTGGTTTACTCCAAATACCAGTACATTGGTTAAAATACAGAGAGAGACTTTCTAATCTAATCTAATTAGACATGAATTCTAAACATGCAAACACATGTTGTAAGTGACTTAAACTAAAAGGGAAGATATGTTACCTTTTTAGTTTTTCAATTCAGTAACTCCTTGCTTCTTTTGCACAACAAACTAAACAAACAATAACTTTCCTCTGATCTTTCAAGAGGACAATAACCACTTGGAAAACCTCCTATGGCTCTGAGTTCCACTTAGATCAACCTTGGTTTGAAGGTGTTCCAATAATTGAAAGGGAAAGGAAATTCTAATTGGGAAAGAGAGAAAAGACAATTTTGCAGCAATTAGTTAATTGCTCCAAATGCCTCGAATTAACTTCATCTCCCAACTCCCTACACTTACCCATAGGAGTGGAGACAAAGCAGGGAAGTGGGGAACGACAACTACACGTTCCCCTATTTTAATTTAATAATTAATTAATTATTTATATATAACATATTTAATTAAATTAAATTTAATTAAACCAATTAATTAATTCTTAATTAATTAATTCAAATATCTTATATTTTATTTAGATATATATGATGAAATCACATTTAATAAATTTTCCCCTCTAACCTATAATTTTAATGCACATCTTATGTAAAATAAATTTTAACCTATTGTTTTCAAATATGAATCTCATTCACATTTAAATTAATATTTGAACTCTTTCAAATATTTAATTCTCTCAAATAATTTAATATGAATCATATTCACATTAGATTTATGATATAAAGTTCCAAAACTTTAAATTATAATGTATCGATATACATTAATGTTTATTCCCTAATTGAATTTGAACATTTCAAATTTAAACGATCTAAGAACCCTTTACGAGTTTGAAGGTTGACCTAATGAACTGTTACGTAAATTTCGCAATACCGCAAGTGTACGGGTCAAGTTTTAATATAGTGAATTTCAGTACGAGTATCGTCCTCAAGATTGGGTTATTAATTTAATTAATTCCTATCAATAACACCATTCAATTTTACCTAGAAAATCAAACTTAAGGTGAAGTGAAACACAAAATCAAAGAGTGAAAACTGAGAACAATCAGGAGAGACAAATATCTTAGGGACTAGATTTCACAAATTAATTAACTATTTTATTGAGATCATGTTAATGGATTATTGCACTGTTTTTATAAACAAAGAAACTAAAATAACAAATAACCTCTCTCGAGTAAAGTGAATCTCATGCAAGACATAGAATTAAACATCTATGTTCAACCTAAAAATCAAGCATGCCACTAAGTTCAATTCTTATGAGTTTCGAATAACTCTTCAATCACTCTCAACTCAAAGTAACTATCAGTATGGAATTAAGATCAGATCTAAAATATCTTTCACAAGAATAAATTTAGACCTAAGAACAAATAAACCGTGATCAAGAGTCTATAAGCATTAAGGATGCAAATGCACGAATAAAAGCATTACAATAAACCAAAAGCAGTAAATTCAACAAAATAGTGTAATTAAAAGGCTACATTTATCCCTGAGATAATGAGTTTAGTTGCTCATGTCTACTATAATTCCTACTAAACTCAAATACAAAACCATAGTTTAACAAACATAGTGAAAAAAATAAAAAATGAACTCTCGTGGTGTGAACGACAACGATCCCGGAACCTATTACGAACTCCGAGCTACAAAAGTCTTCCACTTGAAATCTCTCAAAAGTTTTCTTACAACCCCTTACAATGAATTTTAGGGAATGGTTCAAAAGCTCTCCCAAAAGTCTTCTAATCAAGAGCCAAAACTTCCTTTTTATATTATCGATATGATGTTGCAACGTTGGGTATGGCGTTGCACACAACAAAACTTCCTTTAAGACCCATGGCGTTGCAACACTGTAAAGGCAGCGTTGCAACGCCAGGGGTCTCCAAGGAAGTTTTGTTGTGTGTTGGGTGTTGCAATGCTTCAAGGTTGTTGAGGTTGTTGGGTTTTATGTCCTAAAACTCGTGGTTTTGTAAACTGAATCTATATTCTATTTTGCAATAAAGATATTATTGCGATTTATTCATTAAATGTGTTATTCAATAAAGTGAATTGTATATTGTGTAACCTTAATCCAATAAAGAACCCTTTGCTATAGGATGAATACTTGAACTTTATGTGTGACATGAAAGTGGATCAAGTTCAAGTTATAGGTTGAACGGTGTATAGTATAAGGATAAGGTTGGGTACCTTATCCTGCGAAAACTATGGACGCGACCCACTTTGTAGAGTACAAATGATGTGATCCTACATCATTCATGTGGAGACATGAGAGTGGGGGCGTCCTATGCAATGAGTTTGCATAAGACTGGATTGCGAAATAGTCACTTAGACTTTATCACTCTGTTTACTGTCTTAATTGACTATATTCATACGATGACCTAGGTAACTTGATCTTAATCCTAAAAGTTGTATAAACTTCAGTTTATTCGGATTATCTTTAGATTTGCATCGGTGGCCCGAGACTGCCGACTCAATAAGCCTCCCATTTCAGGGATAAGTCTGGATAGATAGTTGGTAACATAATTCTGCAAGATGTAATTCACTCCTACCCGCTTTAAGGATTAGTAGAGAGGTTGTTCCCTTAAGTGATGACTCTGGGTCTTGAACAAAGGGTCCACCCCTCTCTTGGCCCGACAGAGATTTGGATTGTTGGTTGGACCACAAACTAATTGTTCATTAGAGGATCAGTGGGACTTAAGGAACAAGAGGTAATTACAAGGGTAAAACGGTAATTTTGACCCAGATGTAATTACGAACGACCTGTGAAGGATCGACTTACTAATCATGGTTATATCGAGTGGGCGAAAATATATCTACAAAGTGAGGAGAGTGCAACCACTAGGCTTTAGTGTTGGTTAACGAATGTTGATTAGCTAGGTAAAGAGTTTGGCCTGTTAATCTCATGTCGTTGGAGCTCATGATCCAGTAGGTCCATTAGATTCTCCTTACTAGCTCGGACTAATTTGAATTGTTCAAATTCGAGTTTGAGAGAAACCGTTAATTATATGTGATATATTTAATGAATCATAGCTTAGTTATGAATTAAAATGATTAAAAGGAGGAGTATATATTTAAATATGATTTAAATATTAGATCGGAATATAACATGAATAAAGATTCATGTTTGGAAAATCGATCGGGATCAGGCAATTTATTTAATTTAATATTTGATATTAAATTAAATTAAAAATTAATTCATTTAATTATTTAATAATTAAAGTAATTTTAATTCAAAAACCAATATTATATTGATTTTTGAAATACAATTAAATGAAAAATGAAGGATTTTCATGATTTTAATGAAAATGAAGTTGGCAACTTGCCCAATCCCTCTCATCTTCAAATTCAACAAATTTGGCCACCTCCTCTCAAAGAATCCTCATCACCCTTGAGTTGTCACTCTAATGAGGCTTAATGAAGCTTTATATAATGGTGATTTGAGGTATTTTGATAGAATTTTGCATAAATTAAAAGAATTCTCGTTTTCTGACCTTTGAGGTTTTTTCTTTCAAATTCACTCAACCTAGGATCCCACAATCCGTTCCAAGGCCTGAGGATAGTAGGGAAGATACTAACGGTTGTCCACGAACTGATCGTGGTGAAAATCATCCACTGGGTGAAGAGAATTTGATCTTCAAAGATGACTTTCTTACCTCCCAGTTTTTCCACCTTTGAGCATGCATTTTATTTTACAATATTGATCAACTTAGAGTGTTGAAGATCCAAAATTGCTTCCGCTTTCTTAATCTAGACCCTTTAAATTTGTATCAGAGCAATTTTGAGCACTCAATTTGATCTATTTTGTTTTGTGGTGGGTATTTTTTTAAATCTATTTTCTCTCGGTGTTTAAAGTGAAATTCTGGATTTGGCATTTAAATTAAGCATCAATTCGTGCTTTATTTTCAAATTGCTCAAGTGTGTTTGAGCATAACTTTTCCTGTAATTCCTCAATGGTATACTCCTCTGGCAACCCTTTTTTCTCTAAGTAGTCGATTATGTTTCCCGGGATGGTGTTCTCCGGTGACCTACCAATTGTAGAAGTAGGATCTTTTGCAAAAATGTGTGAAAAATAATCTGTAAAAGTTTCGTGTCGATCAGAGTTCGGAAAGGTTTTCAATTTGAAGAGAGAAGCTCGAATGGTCCTCAAAACTGGAAACAGAGGATGCTGGATTTTTCAATCTACTATAGTGAATTTTTGTCCACTCGTGAAAATTTCAAAATGAGAAGATTGAGTTGACCTTTGACCAGGTTCAATAATTTTTAATCGGTTCGACTCAATTTTGGTCCTGGTTTCGGGCATAATTAGACCGGTTCTCGACTGCTTTCAAGGCCGCTTTTTTCATTTAGGAGGTTCGTTTTACCATTTGGAGGCTCGGTTCAACCTTTTACAACCCTGTTCAACCCTTTGAAGGTTCGATTCACACATTTGCAAGCCGGTTCGACCCAAATTCGAAGAGTTCGAAGTGGTTCGATGTTAATTCTAGATTATTAATTTAGTTGTTTGATTTCATTAGATGCCAAAACCAGTCTAATTTAGTGTTGTTAATTAATTATGCATTTTGAATGTATGTTCTAATTAAAATCCCTAATTGAATGTGAATAAAGTATGCTATATAGATTTTAAAATCCTACCATAGGAAGCATGCTCAAAACACATCTCAATCTGTTGAAGATGTGTATGACCGCTAGATCAATGCCAATGAAAAGGCAAAAGCCTATATCCTTGCTAGCATACCTAATGTTTTAGCTAGCAGGCTGGAGGGCAAGGTCTCAGCTCGTGAGATCATGGATTTTGTGCTTAATTTGTCTAGACAACCGTTCAAACAAATTTGGCATGAAGTCCTAAAGTACGTTTATAACGCGCACATGGAGGAGGGAATGTCAGTTAGAGAACATGTTTTCAATCTGATTGCTCACTTCAACATAGCGAAATTAAACGGAGCAACCATAGATGAGAAAAGTCAGATTTAGTTGATCCTAGAATCTCTTCCGAAGAGTTTTCTGCAATTTCGCAATAATGCAACGATGAACAACATAGAGTATGATCTGACTTCTCTACTAAATGAGCTGCGGAATTATCAGTTTCATATGGATTATAAGAGACAACAGAATAGAGAGGCAAATCTGTTTGCCCATTCCAAATGTTCTAAGAAGGGTTCAACCTTTGGAACTAAGAACTACAGTCATAATTATGAACTTAACAAGATATAGAAGAAAAAGATAGGGAGCAAATAAAGAGCAGTCGTCTGGCAAGAAAAATTGTTATTTGATAACATGTATGTAATTTCAGGGTTTATTAGAAACCTTATTTCTTGCATTAACGAACATTGTACTTCAATTTCTTTTCAATTGAAGAAAGTGTTTATTTCTTTGGAAAAGTATTGAACTACGTATTACTCTTCTTGAGAATTATTTGCAATGGTTTAATTCAGTTAAAATGGGTTTAAACACTGAATTATAGAAAATATATGAATTGATTTCTCCTAAAAAAAAGTTTATCTTTGGCATCTTAGTTGTTATGACAGATGACAGCTGCAAAGATCCATCGACTTACAATCAAGCGATGGTTGACAAAGACAAAGGCAAGGGGGTCATAGCCATGGACCAAGAAATGGAATCTATGCACTTCAATTCTTTTTGGGATCTTGTAGATAAACTTGCTGGGGTAAAACCTATAGGTTGTAAGTTGATCTACAAGAGAAAACGTGGTGTAGATGGAAAAGGTGTAAACCTTTAAAGCTAGACTAGTAGCAAAGGGTTATACCCAAGTTGAAGGGGTTGATTATAAGGAAACTTTTTCACCTGTTGCTATGGTAAAGTCTATCCATATCCTACTTTCCATAGACGCATATTATGACTATAAGGTATGGCAAATGGATGTCAAGACAACCTGTTTGAATGACAATCTTGAGGAAAACATCTACATGGACCAACCCAAAGGGTTCATTGAACAAGGACAACAACAAAAGGTTTGCAGGCTTAAAATATCAATTTATGGACTAAAACAAGCCTCTAGGTCCTGGAACATAAGATTTGATGAGACAATCAAATCTTTTTGTTTTGACCATAATGATGATGAACCTTGTGTCTACAAGAAAATCATTAATAGTTCTGTCACATTCCTAGTTCTATATGTTGATTCCGTGGACAGAGAAATATATTTGCAGTGAAAAGAGTGTAACTGCGGGACTTTAGTGGAGTGTTCATGCAGTTAACGAATGTTGATTAGGAGGTTAATGAGATTAACCGAATTATCTCATATCGTTGGAGCTTCTGATCTATAGGTCCATTAGGTCCACCTTCTAGCTCGTAAAAGGGTTCTTAGATCGTTTGAATTTGAAATGTTCAAATTCATTAGGGAATAAATTTAATGTATATAGATACGTTATAATATAAAGTTTTGGAACTTTATATTATAAATTTAATGTGAGTATGATTCATATTAAATTATATGAGAGAATTAAATATTTGAAAGAGTTCAAATATTAATTAGAAATATTAATGAGATTCATATTGAAAACTACAGGTTAAAATTTAATGTGCATAAGATGTGCATTAAAACTATAGATTATAGAGAAAAATTGATTAAATGTGATTTAAATTGATAATTATATAATTAAATATTATTTAATTATATTATATTTAATTGTATTATTTTTTCATTAAATTAAGGAAACGTGTCATCCAGACACGTTCCCACTAACCCTCTTCTTCTCCCTATCGATGTTATACTGGGAGAAGAGAGATCAGTTGGTGTTTATCGATGGTTGGTGCAATTGTGAATTGCCAAAAGGAAAATTTTGTCTCTCTCTCAAATTCCCTCTTCTTTTCCAAATAGTTGGAAGCTTTCCCACAAAAGTTTTGGTCTAAGTGGAATCCAGAGTTATAGAAGGTTAGCTTTGTGGTAGTGTCCTGTTGAAAGAATAGAGGAGTTTTTGGTTCTTTGTGTTCTTTGGCAAATTGGAGCAAGGAGTTCTTTGAAAATTGAATCTACAAAGGTTACAAAACTTTTTTTCTTTTAGTTTAATTTACTTACAGCATGTTTGCATGATTAGTTCCATACTCTAGTTAGATTAGAATTATTGCTTATCTCTGTATTTTGCCAATGTACTCGTATTTGTGTTAAACAAAAACAACCAAGCAATTTCGATCTTAAAACACGTTTCCACTAATCAAGAGGATCATATCTCCATCAAGGACCCCCTGAGATTGCTAAGTGCAATTAAATTCAAGGAATTCTCTAATCAATTTTATTCATCCAAACACTAGAATTTAATCAATTTTTTTTCTCAGTAAATGAACGTTATTCACAATTCTAAATTAAATTTCATCAGTGGTTATTATAGTCAAAGTGCCAGGAAAGACTTACAATGAGCAATTCATTCCATCATCCTGAAATCAATCGAATAAACCAGATACAAACAACAGAATATGATAGAGTATGGAATGGAGTCAGATAAAAATAATGCAGTAACAATAATTAAAAAGTAATCTAGTCACCCCCAAACTTTAGAACGACATTGTCCCCAATGTGCAAATATAAAGAAAAAAATCGAATAAAGAAGCAATGGGGGAGAGATAAGAATTGTACCCCCCTTGACTCGTACAAAAAGTCTCATTCCTCATAAGATGAGGCGTAAGGAGGCATAGGGCCTGGGAATGCTGGATCTGAGCCATGAATGTGTCTGAGGCAATGGTATAGATGGTGGTTGGAGGCCTCATTGTAGCGAAAGTGTCTCATGATCCGACGCTCCTCCCGACGACTCTGAGTCTCGTGCTGGCCGAAGCGCTCCTCCAGTCTGGCCATGGCACGAAATAGATCCTGGTAATCCTATGGGGTAGAGTAATGTGGACACTCCGTTGTATCTCCTAACCCATTGCATTATCTACTACCAAGGAAAAACTCATGGTCGTCGACTGGCACCCCAACAATCACTCCTTGGTCATGATCCCGAAGGCCTATGATGTAATTCTTGTCCATCACCCCTTTAAGGTGAATCAACTAGATGACATAGAGCGGTGATGAGAGACGGATGCCCTAACCCTCTAGTGGTCGTGCCTCTCCGAACGTGCTAGATGTTACACTGATGACTTTACCCACATCAATCGTCTTCCCAGTAATAAGGGTGTATAGGAGGATGGCTCGGTCCTTCGTCATATCGCTCATATGGGCAACTAGTTGGAGTCTAGAACAGATAAAACTATGCCACACTCGGCTTGATACGGTGAGGCATGCTGTTCTGAGTTTGGAAACCTCGCCTCTGCTCGTCACCCACAAAGCGCCAGCCCGTGCCAGTGTAGCAAGTATCTGTGCAGGGTCAAACTGTGTCCTGGCATAGAGAGTGTACTTATCAGTCTCATAATCATGTAAATGAAAATACCTGTTAATAAACACCGAATCGAATTGGATGCGTTTCCCTCAAACTGTGGTGTGGTATGCCTCCATAGGCATGTTAGCGTAGAATTTTCGCACAAGGGGAACCACGCCTGCCTAGGGTTGTTGCACTAACAACTCCCATTGCCTCTGCTGAATGTTATGGTAGATGTCCTTGTGATGGGACTCATCAGGGGCAATGCCCCGCTAAGGAACAAGAGCGCGGTTCACGACATAGCTCTGGTAACGACTCGCAACATCAGAGTCCACGAACCTCTGCCCATCATATTATGAACTGGAACAGGCGTTCTCTTTGCTCTTTTAGGTACCATGTGTGACTAGTGCAAAAAAGAACTAAACAATGACAAGCAACAAAGTCAGTGCCATCAGGGGAAGAAGAACAATGAGACAGCCTATGGAAACCACTAGATGGTTCATGAAGAATCTACTAGACTAATGAGGTAGAAATCAAAATAAACTTTTAAGCTCTCTACCGAAAATGTAAGCAAGGGGACAAGCATGGGTCATATGAATCTCGCCTCCAAACAATCGTGAAAAAGAAGTCAAACAATAAAGCACAAGGAAACTGTAACGCCCCTACTTTTACAACATAAATTCCTAGGGACATTACTACTCATGCATGCATTCGAGGCCTTAACTGAGCTTAAAACAAATAAAAGTTGATACATAAAAATCAATTTAATTTGGGATCCCATAGAAATACAAAACGTTTACAAGAAACATAATTAAGTTCGGCCTCTAGTTTCAAAACTCTGTACTACATAAGCGAAAGACCATAATCTTTTAAAATTCTTTCTAAATCGTGGATGCGGAATTCATGACTTGGTTCCCATGGCTTCTGTAGCGCCTCCATGCCACTCGCTTGGTATGCTCTCATCTCTACCGAAAACATTTTAAAACAAAAAGAAAGACACAACAAAGGTAGAGGATGAGTATTATAAAATACCCAGTAAGTGGAGGCTCGGGATATGCATACACATACAATCATGACTTTTCAAACTTGTTCGAAATGTACATATGCGGGACCTAGGACTTTCTCATATTGTCAGGTCTTTAATCCATGACTTCCTTTTTAATTGTGTATTGTCAGGTCTTTAATCCATGACTGCTTTTTCATCTGTGTGTTGTCAGGTCTTTAATCCATGACTGCTTATTTAATTGTCAGGTCTTTAATCCATGACTGCTTATTTAATTGTCAGGTCTTTAATCCATGACTGCTTATTTAATTGTCAGGTCTTTAATCCATGACTGCTTATTTAATTGTCAGGTCTTTAATCCATGACTGCTTATTTAATTGTGGGGCCGATCGTCATCCCGAGTCATTTCGTTTTGAGTCCTCACGGACCCTCGTATTTTTTGACCCATAGGGTCTCTATTGCATGTTTGACCATGCCCATCACGATCTCAGGATACCAATGTCCACACTATTCATTTATTCATTTCGTGGCATACAAAACATGCATGAGGTCCCATCATTCACATAATAATAGTGCACATGTCACACACATCATCATCGATATGCCAATCATACTTTTCTCATAGACAGTTTGAAGGTCATACTTTTGTAGGAAAACATGAAATATTCTCATACAAACTACTGTCCTATTCTCACATGAAATAATGGAATACTTTTACATAGCATACGAGAATAATCTCACATAAAATAATGGTTTATTTCCACATGATGCATCGAAATATTTGCACATAAAATATTAAGTATTCTCACGATAATATCTGTATATTTTTACATGAAAAATATAAACTAATTTCGCATGAAATCATGAAAAATCATTTTCATTCAGTCCCATTAAAAGTTCGGCACAAGGTCCCTTACTAAACCTTTTGAAAATCATTCACTCGAGATTCTCGAGAAACCCTTTGAAATATTCGTTCTCTAAATTCAAGCCCTAAGCATGAGTTTTGGAGATTCACCTTTTGAAATAAATCCTCAATTTTCATCTTTTAAAACAAATACATATTTCAGGAAATCGTATTCACTTCCCTTTTTAAGATCGTTTGTAGAAAATCCCTTACCTTAGCTCGAAGCTCCTTACATTCCGTTTCTAACTCAAGGTTTCGCTTAGTCGAGCTCGATAGCCGAATCCCCTAAATTAATTTCATCAGTTCCTTAATTAAATTACACAATTAGAAACTTATTTTGAATCCAATCATAGTTAGGCTATGTTACCGTAAACGGACGCTTAAAACGAACTCGGGAAACGAAATTGATCGGGTCGGCCGACTCGTGGAGCGCGTGCGTGGCGGCGGCGGCGGCGTGTGGTGCAGGTGCGGCAGACGCGCGCACCTGCCGTAGCGTGAAGCATGTCGTTGGAAACCTTGTGGCCCGATCTATCCAAAACCGATCTCGAAACTTCGAAAACCGATCGAAAACTGGACGAATCACTCGAACCAAACATCGAGCCGTGGCATTGCTTCTTTTCTTCTCGGCCAATTGCGGCGCGTGACGGTCGGCGGCAACGTGCTGGCGGCGCGTGGGGGTCAGATCCGTGAAGCTCGTGAGCCGATCTATTCAAAACCGGTCTCCTCTCTCTAAAAACCGCTTAGGAAGGTAGCGAACCGGTTGAACCAAGGATCAGAGGGCTCGCCACGGCAACCACCGCGGTTAGGGCGTTCGCGGATCGGGGAGAACGGCCGCGCTTTTCGTCGATGCTCGCTGGTCCGAAAGCGGTGCCGCACGGTATTTCCGTTCGCGAGTTCGCCGCGTGAGAGCTGGGAGGTTCGTCCGTTCGTGATTTCCGTGCGCGAGTCGCACAATGACGGTATCTTTGCAACTAGGTTAAAACGAGAAGAGGGCTAGGTTTAGGGTTTGCACTCTAGGTTTACAATGAGATGAAGGAGATGATGGTGGCCTAGGGTTTCCTTATGGTTAAATACTAAGGAGGCTTAATGTTTAGGGTTTTAGGTCAAGTCTCATGCAACCCTTATTTAAGCAATAATTACCAAAACGCCTTTGAAATTGCCTTTTCCTTTAATTTCATAGTTAATCTCATCTTAAAAGAATTAATTCACATAAGCTAAACAAAATTACGGCCTCCTCTCTCGCCGAGCTCGATTAAAATCACTAATCCACTTCAACACGGCGTTTACTAGAGCGTTAATTAAAATAAATAATAATACCTGTGATGATGGTCGTCACAATCTTCCCTCCTTAAGAACTTTCGTCCTCGAAAGTTCCTATTCTTGGAATAGTTCAGGATATTTAGCGCGTACTTCCTCTTCTCGCTCCCAGGTAGCTTCTTCCGTGCGGTGGTTCTGCCACAACACTTTAACTAAGCTGATCTCACGGTTACGGAGGATCTTTCGGTCTCTTGCAATAATTTGTATGCCGGTGCGTTACGCCATAACTCAGATCTTCTGTTAACTGCAATGGTTCGAAGTCTATGACATGAGTCGGATCTGGAACGTACTTTCTCAACATGGAGACGTGAAACACGTTGTGAACTGCTGACAGGGAAGGCGGTAGTGCTAATCTGTAGGCCACTGCACCAATCCTCTCTAAAATTTCAAATGGTCCGATGAATCGCGGACTCAACTTCCCTTTCCGGCCAAACCTTAGAATTCCCTTCATTGGGGCCACCTTGAGAAATACGTGGTCCCCAACATCGAATTCTAGGTCTCTTCGTCTCGTGTCGGCATAACTCTTCTGTCTGTTTTGGGCGGTCTGCATCCGCGCCCTAATCTTTTGCACTACCTCATTAGTGACCTGTACCAATTCTGGACCCAACAACTGACGCTCACCAACTTCTTCCCAGAAAACGGGAGTTCTACAACGTCTTCCATAGAGAGCTTCAAATGGAGCCATTCCGATGGTTGACTGGTAACTGTTATTGTAAGCAAACTCCATCAAATGCAAATGAGTGTCCCAACTGCCTGGGAAGTCTAAAGTGCAAGCTCGCAACATATCCTCTAATATCTCGGTTTAATCGTTACATGCTCGCCCATCCGTGCTGCGGATGGAAAGTCATCTTGAAGTTCAACTGCGAACCCAACGCTCTCTGTAAACTTCTCCGGAAGTTGGAGGTGAAACGTGGATCCCTGTCTGATATAATCTTGACTGGAATCCCATGCAAACGGACTATCTCTTCCGTAAAAAGTTGTGCCCACTTATCTCAGAGAATAGGTGGGTTTCCCTGGTATGAAATGTGCTGACTTTGTTAACCTGTCCACTATGACCCAAATTACTGTGTGACCTCGTAAAGTTCTAGGCAGTCCAACTATGAAATCCATTGAGATCTCCTCCCATTTCTACTGAGGTACATGTAAAGGTTGCAAAGAAAACCACGCGGTCTCGCTTCAGGTGCCTTCACCTGCTGACAAGTCAAACACTTGCTAACAAACTCTGCTATGTCGAGCTTCATGTTACACCACCAAAACGATTGCTTCAGATCTCGGTACATCTTGGTACCGCCAGGATGCATAGAAAATGGCGAGTCATGGGCTTCACTCAATATCTCAGTTTTCAGTTTGTCGTCGCCTGGCACACATAATCGACCCTGAAATAGTAATCCTCCATCTGAGGATAGGGCAAACTCAGTCAACTCACCTGTAGTTACTTGCATGCGCTTTTCTACTAATCGAGGTCCACCACCGAGCTCAATGATACGTTGTCTCAAGGTCGGTTGCCTTCGTTAATCGGGCTAATCGAGCCGTGGTCTTTCCTACTAGTCTCGCAATTTCACTCGAGCAAACTCGCGCTCGTAACTCTGTGTGCCTCTGTCACTCGCGCGAAGTATGCACTAGCTTCTCTTTGAGGGCATCGGCCACTACATTAGCCTTACAGGGATGGTATTGTATGTCAATATCATAATCTTTCACTAATTCCAACCATCGTACGCCTCATGTTCAATTCCTTCGGGTGAACAGATACTTGAGACTTTTATGATCTGTAAAAATCAAATTTTTCTCGCCATACTGTAGTGTAGTGTCTCCGGATCTTTAATGCAAATACTCTGCTTTGCTAGTTCCGTGTCATGAGTTGGATAGTTCCTCTCGTATGTCTTCAATTGTCGGGATGCATAAGCTATTACTTTACCGTCTTTGCATCGAGACACAACCCAACCCTTTCTTAGAAGCATCACTTTGTAAACCACAAAGCTCCTGTTCCTCGGGAATCTGTAAGAATCGGGGCCGACACTAATGCGTGCTTGAGTTCCCGAAACTCGCCTCACAAGCATCATCCCAAACAAATGAGTTTCCCTTACGCGTCGGTGAGTCATAGGCATGGCTATCTTGGCAAAATCCGCACGAAACGTCTATAGTATCCTGCAAGACCCGAAAAACTACGTACCTGCAGTAATCGGTGGTCGGACGAGGCCAGCGTGTGACGGCCTCCACTTTCACCGGATCAACAGAGACTCGGCCGGACACCACATGCCCTAAGAAAGATACTTATCTGAGCGAAATTCACACTTGGAAAATTTTGCATATAACTTATTCTCTCTCAACGTGAGTAACACTTTCCTCGTGTGCATTTCATGCTCTTCGTCACACACAGTATATCGATATATCATCGATGAACACAATCACGAACGCATCAAGAAACTCCTTGAATAAACGGTTCATCAAGTCCATGAAGGCGGCAGGTGCGTTGGTCAAACCAAACGGCATCACTGTGAACTCGTAATGCCCATAACGTGATCTCAATCTTTGTTTTAGGAATATCCCTTCACGATTCTCAATCGATGGTAGCTTTGATCTCGGATCAATCTTAGAGAACACTGTTGCTCCTTGCAACCCGATCGAATGTATCATCTATTCAGGGAGAGAGGTATTTATTCTTGATCGTAACTTTATTCAACTCCACCGTAATCTATACACAAAGCGCATGGATCCGCTCTTTCTTTTCACGAACAATACAGTGCTCCCGTGCATGCGGCGGCAGGCGTATAAACCCTTTGTCTAGCAAGTCTTGTAACTGTACTTTTAGTTCTTTCAACTCTGCCAGTGCCATTCTGTACGGGGCCTTGGATATCGGGGTTGTCCCCAATTCCAGCTCACAGCGTCCCCAGCGTACACCGCATAGACAAGGGCATTTTCTGTAGCGCCTCCATGCCACTCGCTTGGTATGCTCTCGTCTCTACCTGAAAACATTTTAAAACAAAGAAAGACACAACAAAGGTAGAGGGATGAGTATTATAAAATACCCAGTAAGTGGGGGTCGGGATATGCATACACATACAATCATGACTTTTCAAACTTGTTCGAAATGTACATATGCGGGACCTAGGACTTTCTCATATTGTCAGGTCTTTAATCCATGACTTCCTTTTTAATTGTGTATTGTCAGGTCTTTAATCCATGACTGCTTTTTCATCTGTGTGTTGTCAGGTCTTTAATCCATGACTGCTTATTTAATTGTCAGGTCTTTAATCCATGACTGCTTATTTAATTGTCAGGTCTTTAATCCATGACTGCTTATTTAATTGTCAGGTCTTTAATCCATGACTGCTTATTTAATTGTCAGGTCTTTAATCCATGACTGCTTATTTAATTGTGGGGCCGATCGGTCATCCCGAGTCATTTCGTTTTGAGTCCCTCACGCACTCACATGCTTTGACCCATAGGGTCTCTATTGCATGTTTGACCATGCCCATCACGATCTCAGGATACCAATGTCCACACTATTCATTTATTCATTTCGTGGCATACAAAACATGCATGAGGTCCCATCATTCACATAATAATAGTGCACATGTCACACACATCATCATCGATATGCCAATCATACTTTTCTCATAGACAGTTTGAACGTCATACTTTTGTAGGAAAACATGAAATATTGTCATACAAACTACTGTCCTATTCTCACATGAAATAATGGAATACTTTTACATAGCATACGAGAATAATCTCACATAAAATAATGGTTTATTTCCACATGATGCATCGAAATATTTGCACATAAAATATTAAGTATTCTCACGATAATATCTCAGATATTTTTACATGAAAAATATAAACTAATTTCGCATGAAATCATGAAAAATCATTTTCATTTCAGTCCCATTAAAAGTTCGGCACAAGGTCCCTTACTAAACCTTTTGAAAATCATTCACTCGAGATTCTCGAGAAACCCTTTGAAATATTCGTTCTCTAAATTCAAGCCCTAAGCATGAGTTTTGGAGATTCACCTTTTGAAATAAATCCTCAATTTTCATCTTTTAAAACAAATACATATTTCAGGAAATCGTATTCACTTCCCTTTTTAAGATCGTTTGTAGAAAATCCCTTACCTTAGCTCGAAGCTCCTTACATTCCGTTTCTAACTCAAGGTTTCGCTTAGTCGAGCTCGATAATGAATCCCCTAAATTAATTTCATCGCCTTAATTAAATTACACAATTAGAAACTTATTTTGAATCCAATCATAGTTAGGCTAAGTTACCGTAAACGGACGCTTAAAACGAACTCGAAAGCGAAATTGATCGGGTCGGTGACTCACGTGAAGCGGCGGCGAGTGGCGGCGCGAGCGCGCGCGTGTGCCGCAGAGCGCGCGTCACCGCCGCGTGAAGCATGTCGTTGGAAACCTTGTGGCCCGATCTATCCAAAACCGATCTCGAAACTTCGAAAACCGATCGAAAACTGGACGAATCACTCGAACCAAACACTGAACCGGCGGCTGCTTCTCTTCTCGACGGCCGCGCGCGCGGATGTGGCGGCGGCAACGTCTTTGGCGGCGCGTGGGGTCGGGATCCGTGAAGCTCGTGGAGCGATCTATTCAAAACCGGTCTCCTCTCTCTAAAAACCGCTTAGGAAGGTAGCGAACCGGTTGAACCAAGGACTGTAGGGCTCGCCGGCGGCAACCACCGTGCTAGGGCGTTCGCGGATCGGGGGAGAAACGGCTCGCCGGCCTTCTGTCGATGCTCGCTGGTCCGAAAGGCGCCGACGCAGACTTCCGTTCGCGAGTTCGCCGGCGTGAGAGCCGGGAGGTTCGTCCCGTTCGTGATTTCGGCGCGTGAGTCGCCAATGATGACGATATCTTTGCAACTAGGTTAAAAAAGCGAGAAGAGGGGCTAGGGTTGGGGTTTGCACTCTAGGTTTACAATGAGATGAAGGAGATGATGGTGGCCTAGGGTTTCCTTATGGTTAAATACTAAGGAGGCTTAATGTTTAGGGTTTTAGGTCAAGTCTCATGCAACCCTTATTTAAGCAATAATTACCAAAACGCCCTTGAAATTGCCTTTTCCTTTAATTTCATAGTTAATCTCATCTTAAAAGAATTAATTCACATAAGCTAAACAAAATTACGGCCTCCCTCTCGCCGAGCTCGATTAAAATCACTAATCCAGCTCAACACGGCGTTTACTAGAGCGTTAATTAAAATAAATAATAATACCTGTGATGATGGTCGTCACAGAAACCATGTACAAAACTAATTCATCACAACCATGCAGGGGGCGAGAGTAAAACAGACACAAACCCAATAACATTCCAAGCACAACAAATATTTATGCCCGAGAAAACAATAGGATATAGTCACAAATTAGCAAGCTAAGACCTCCAAAGAACCAAACCAAGCATGCTAGTACAAACTTGAAGCGCAAACAACCAAAATTATAGCTCACAGGCTCACATAAGAAGAATAATCCAAAGAGAAATCACAAACACAAAGGTAATTCATGTCTCACGACATAAAGCACAAACAATAGGCAAGACTATGTATCAACAAAATCCATGATTACCACAATCCCAAAATCCACATAAAGATAATGCACAAAGATGAAAAAGTAAGACGTGGATCCAAATATGCTCACTATCATGATGAACAACAACAATTGAAAACTTCCATCAACCCACCCAAATCCTCTAATTTCAAAAATATACCATGAAAATTTATCGAAGGCCAAGATTAATCACCAAAAACAATGATCTAACTAGAATAAAACAACTAATCTTAAGCCTAATCAGAGAAAACAAATCACAAATGAGAAGAGAAAGGAAGAAACATGTTACCAACGGTTCAAGCTCCAAATGGGTGTGGATTTTTCTCCAAAAATGTCGTATCTTGCACAAAAAGTGGAGAAAAGTGAGTGGGTAGTGAAAAATTTAAGCAATCTAGGGCAAGGGATGAGAAAGATTGAAGGAAGAGGGGAGAAAAGAGAGGAAAATGTTTAGAAAAGGGTGAAAGTGAAGCCATAATCGTCGAAATCTAGAATTTTTAAATTCCACATTTCATGGCGCGTACAGTAACGCTCCTCACTGTTAGTTGTTGGGTGGCAAAACGCAGCGACGTTGCAACACCAGTGCAAGGGTTGCAATGCTTATTGAAGCATTGCGACGCCCCCGTTTGAGACCTATTTTTTCCACCTGAAAACATAAAAAATATCAAATAATCAATAAAAAAACAAAAAAAACTAAATAAATAAATAAAACACAACGGGTTGCCTCCCGTTCAGCACTTTCTTTAACGTCTTTTACCCAGACCACCTATGTTGGTATCACGTGGGATTTCCATAAGTAAGAACAATGTTCTCCAAATGTCACTCCTGGTCACCGTAGTAATATTTCACACGTTGCTCATTAACTTTGACCAGTGCTCCATGCTTGCCTTGCAACTCAATTGCTCTATAAGGAAGTATTTCCTTCACAGTGAATGGATCCGATCACCTCGATTTCAATTTACTCGATATAAACGAAAACGGGAGTTAAAAAGGAGAACATGCGACAACGAGAAAATGTTCTATTTTTATTTGTTGTTCATGCCAACGAGTTGTTCTCTCTTTATATAACTTGGCGTTCTCGTAGGCTTGATTTTTGAACTCCTCAATCTCATTGATTTGCAGTAATCTTTGCTCGCCTGCCTTCTGAAGATCAAAGTTAAGTGTTCTAATGGCCGAGTAGGCTTTATGCTCCAGCTCCACATGTAAGTGGCATGCCTTGCCAAACACCAAACGGTACGGCGATGCACCTATCAGTGTTTTGAAGGTTGTGTGATATGCCCATAGTGCCTCATCCAATTTTTAGGCCCAATCATTCTTGTTAGTCTTGACTGTTTTCTCCTGAATTAGTGTAATCTCCTATTTGAGATCCCACTTGGGCATTTGTCTGAGGATGATATGCCAATGAGATCTTATGCCTAACTCCATACCTAGCTAACATAAAATCAAACTATTTATTGCAAAAATGAGTGTCCTCATCACTAATAATAGCTCGAGAGGTGCCAAATCTTGTGAAAATATTTGTGTAAAAACTTCATAACAACACGAGCATCATTTTTCTTAGTGGCAATGGCCTCTACCCATTTAGAAATATAATCTATTGCAACTGTGTGGAAGGATCGGATCCATGTGAAGCGATTGTGAATCGCGCGTTCTTAATTTTCTTTCACGAATTACAATCAAGATAAAAAACTACAAAGATTAAGCATATTATATAATGAGGACAACAGGAGAATTACCATTGAAGAACTTTTCTTCACGTGCTTCTTCTCCAACGATCACGATCTCAGCAACTCGAACCCGAACGTATGAAGATCACACCACTAGATATTTTCTGTTGTTCTTTAGGTGAGGGAGGAATGTGGATTCCTTTAGGATTGAAGGGAATGAGAATCCCCGCGCAGCGGAAGACGATCGAATCGTCAAGGTATCATTATGCTACTTGTTCTTGTTAAAACGATCTAACTCTTAGATCTAGGCTAAAACATGCTGATAAGGAAGAAATTTACAGCAAGAAGGAGTTTACTTATTGTAGAGAAACTTCAAGAATTTCTTTCTCGGATCACGAACTCTTCGTGCTTCTTGATCTCAACGAACTATTCCCACGAACGGAACCGAAACACCACCACTTGGAGTCTCGATTGTTCACTTTTGCAGAAGGGAAGTTTGTGGGAACTGTTTTGTGTTTTGGAGAGGGAGGAGAATGGAGAGAGAATGGAGAGAATTCTTCTTCTCTTCTTTGATGAAAATCAAATAATGAGAGAATGACCTACCAATCCCTTCTTACAAAGGGTTTATATAGTGGAATTGATGGAGTTAAAATCTCCACATTATTACCACTTTACCACAATAAGTGACGGGCTCCAATGATCCGAGATTAACCTGTCAAACTCTTTCACCCGGTTAATCAACATTCATTACCTACGGTAACACTCCACTATAGCCCGTAGCTGCACTCCCGTCAGTGTAGAATATTACGTGTCCACTGATATAACCAATGCCCATGAGTCGACCCTTCACAGGATGATCGTAGACACGACTGGGTCAAATTACCGTTTTACCCTCAGATCTACCTCTTGTTCCTTAAGTCCCTCTTTGCTCCTCTAATGAACAACATATTGTGATGGTCCAACCATACACAACACCCTTCTCGGGCCAGTGAGAAGGTGGGTGCCCGTTGTCCAAGCCCTGGAGACAACACTTAAGGGAACAACCCCTCTAGATTCCCTATAGGCAGGAACGATTGAATTCCATCTCGCGTAGTTAAGTTCCCAGCTCCCTACTTGGTCCTGTCCCTGAGAAGATAGGCATATTAGGCGAGTAATGATAACTCACCATAAAGGAGTTATTTTACTAGAATTTTAGTATTTAATCCACTTGAATTGCATTTAATTTAGTGATCCTCGTGTTATTTTATCCCTAAATAACGTGTGTTAGCTTTGAATCTTGAATTTAAGTATTAGGTGCAAAAAGAATTAATTTTGATGTTTTTGTGCTTTAATTCAAGAAATTTAAGGAAACAAGCTAATGGTTGATTAATGACCGAAATTTGAGATTTTTCTTAACTCCAAAAATCCTTGTATATTTAGCTTGATTTATAATTGACTTCATTAATTTATTTGGGATTTTTCTGTGTGCAGGAGATGTTTAAAAATTACAAAAGTCCCTAAGGGCATTTTAGACATTTTACCCGAAGGGTAATATGGTCTTTTTACCCTTAAGGGTATTTTTATAATTTGTGGAGTTAAGGCAACACCATCTTGCATGAGAAGGCTAGGGTTTACAAGTGTAGGGAGATGAGAGAAATTGCGACAAGAGAAAGAGACCGAGAAGAGAAGGAGAACCAAGTGATTGCTACAGCAAAGTGTGCGTTCGAGAGACAAATCATGATGGTGTCTTTCTTTGTAGCAATAATGAGGTTCATCCGTGGTGAGGCAATTGTTGGAGGTCGACCGAGAGGGGCTTCAATTTTGCTCTGAGAAAGTCGAGGGAGCAGATTAGTGAAGGCATTCGGGAGAGCCAACCTATTACCTTGCTGAAGCAATCGTGTGAAGAGACTGTCGTTGGGAGTTGTCAAGGATTGCTGAAGCAATCACGTGAGGTTACTGACATTGAGAGTTGTCATGGATTGCTGAAGCAATCACGTGAAATTTCTTTGCAGCTTGTGTTGGTTGTTGTTTTACAAGCAATCGGTGGATCCAAGGGGTTGTTCTTTGCTTTGTTTCTTGCCTTTCTTTGAAGCAATTGGCGCATTTATTCTTTGAAAAACCAACCCAAGGCTTTCTTTGAAGCAAAGTGCCTGCTGCGAGACCATCGGCGAGAGGCTCGCATCTAGGCAATTGCTATAGCAAAAGGGGAGGAAGAAATCGTTGGTGACGTTGCTACAGCAAGACCGAGCGAGAGGGTTCGAGAGGGCCAAGGGAGAAGCTAATCGATAAAGGTTTGCTACAGCAATTGCGAGGGACGAAATCGAGAGAGTTGGCCCATCGATTTGCTGAAGCAATCGCGTGAGATTGCGGGCGTCGGGAGTCTTGAGAGGTTTGCCGAAGCAATTGTTGGGAGTCTGCCGAGAGGTTTCTTTGAAACAACGTGTAGGCTGCTTGTGAAGGAGGTACCCAATAGGCCTTTTCTTTGAAGCAATTGGTCGATCGATGTTAGGAACAACCAGCAATTCTTTGAAGCAAAGTGCCTAACTTTATACCAAAATCGAGGTGTTTTGCTAGGCATTTCTTTGAAGCAATTTTAGCCTAATTCTTTGTGTAATTTGACTTCCTTTCCTCTAGCACTTACTCTAATATTTTGCCAAATATCACTTGATTTTATTGGGCCTTGTCATACACTAATTGTAGATTAATTGCCTTACTGTTCTAAGAAATTTGTGTGACTGTTTTGGATTATTTTTGCATATGAATTTCTTGATTAGTGTAAGCATGACCAATTTAATGAAGTCTGATTTGATCCTTGCCATGAACTAATTTATCTTAGGCAAAGGTTGGGTTGTGGTCAAATGAAAATTTTGGAATAAATTTATGATTAATGCCATCGATGGAGTTTATGAAATTTTAGTAATTTTAAACATTACATGAGAATTGAAATTGGGTTTTTAATTTCTCTAGAATTCACGAACTTGAGAGAGCTAGTGAATTAGAAAACTAAAACTTCATTCTAGGATTTTTAGTTGATTAGAGATGATTGACACACCTAGAACTTAAAATTCATGATCATAATTTAGATCTCAATTGAGAGATTGTTGATTTTAAAACATAATGAATTTGAAAGAAATCATTTGAACACATGAATAGGTGAACTTGAGGAATTAATCACATCTTTATTCCAATTAAAGCATGAGAGTTACAACCTAACCCAAGCCTACCTTTTCAATTATAGAATCACAACTTTTACTTCTTGCCTCTTGTTTGCATTGTCCTCTTCCCACATTTAAATTCAGTTATTTTCTTTTGTCTTATCCTATCTTCTTTACTTATAAATTTATTTATTTACTAGAATAATTTGCACACTCATGCATTGCACTAAAATAAGGAAATTTGCTAGAACACTCATTCATTTAGGGTCTAGCTAGTCCTCGTGGGATCGTTACTTTAACTTATCACTTGCTGCACTCGACCGTGTATACTTGCACGTCGTAGAAGTATCTGAGTCTCATTCTAATTTGTATTAGTTTAGGGCACCCGATATTTTCGCATCAAGTTTTTGGCGCCGTTGTCGGGGACTAGTTTTGAATCTTAATTTGTTTGAGTTGATTTTAGCATTTTATCCTTATTTTTTTTTGTTGGGTGTGCCTTGTTGTCTTTATTTCGTGTTTGTTTTAGTCTTGGTTATTTTTTTCTTCTGGTTGTGTTGGGGCTTATTGTGTTTGTTGAGTCTGTTATAATTGATTCATTAATTTATTATGGCTTATGATAACTTTGGGTGGTCTTCTGTGCCCAATGAGCAACCACAATATAGTTCTTTTCCTATGATCATCCCCTGCTCAATTTAGAGTCTTCTAGTGAGGGTATGGATCTTATGGCTACCAAATGCCTAATTACTATCATAGTAACCCTATAACTTATGGGGATCACATGTATGATAATAATCAGAGCAATTGGGCCTATGAACCATATCCTAGGAGTTTTGAGCCATATCCTTCCCAAATCCAAGAACCCGAGGTAGAAGATGAATCTTCCCTTAAAACTTTGTTATTAGAATATATGAGAACATCAGATGAGAGGAATAGGCAAATAGGAGAGTCAATTCAACGCCTACTGAGATACACTTGTCTCCCTTAGAGAACAAATGTATTTAGACTCATCTTAGGTTGAACATCCTAGGGAAGAGAGTGAAGGAGGACCCACACCCATAGATAGTTCGGTGAGTCACTTGATCACTGACCCGCTGATAGACCTTCACGATCCTAGTCCTTCAAATTTTTCTGAGTATGGGCAATTAGAGGATTGTGCTTTAGATATAAAAGAACTAGAACCTTGTAACACACACCAAGATGGAGTCAATGAGGCGTGGAAGAAGTCGAGCACATTTGAGTTAGGCCGGGAGGTAGAGTTTGAAGCTCTTGAGTCTATGTTAGTTCTATCTTCTGATTTTTCTCTTATTGATGAGTGTTTTTCTTTCTATGCTCTTGAGTCAGTGTATTTTTGTGAGTCTGTTTATTTTCCTGTTTTTTCTTCTTTTCTATTATCAAATAAAAAACTAAAAAATATTTACTTTGTTGTTTTTCCTTTTCTTTTATTATATAAAAAATCAAAAAATATATCTGAATCGGGCTCTCATGAGAAGTTAGTATTCTTGCTAGCATTAATTTGTTTTGTAGATTCAAGAAAGGGAGGCCCGAAGAAGTGGGAGAATTTTTACGTACCTTGACAAGCCCACGTATACTGCGTCAAGCTAAGGACGTTAAACAAGCGCTTGTTGGGAGGTAACCCAAAGTTTATTTCGTTTGTTTCGTTTTTAATTTTTTTTTAAATTTTTTTTATTTTTTTCTTTTTTTTTCGTTTTTAGTTGTTTTTGTTTTTAAATAAATAACCTTTGCCTATTTTGCAGCTCCCTTAGGGTTTGATGATTGATATGCGCTTTAGTGGAGGTCTCATCGATTCAAGGCAGTATTGTTCTCCCTTCCATCTTTGTTAGTTGTCCTTAAGCATGCTTAGGTGATCATTTTTTTACATTAAGGGCAATGTATGCATTAACCATGAGGGAGACATGTGTTGTTTTGAATCTGATCTTGGGCTTGATTGAAAATTTTCTGTTGATGAGACTGTGTGTTGTTAGCGTTTATAGGGTGTTGCATGCCTTTGTGTTTGTAAAGTTATTTACTTGCTTTAGGACTTCAAAATGATCTATTTTGACTACTGGATTCCATGTTAGTTGTTGGTTTCATGGTCTGTGTTATGCATGATGTAGGTAGTTGATTCATTGTGTTTAAGCAAGTAAAAATAGGAAAAAATGGTTGTTGTCTCTTCTTTAAAAATTAAGTTTCTCATGTGTTTTTAATGGTAAAAGTGTTATGTCTTTTGTAGAAACTTAGTATGCATCTCCTTGAAAATAAAAAGTTAAGGTCAAATCTCAGGGTTAATGAAAATAAGAGTTGTTGCTTGTGTTTGAGGCAAGAGTATGTTATTGTGTTGGGTGTTTTTCAAGGTCAAGCTTGTCATTAGGGTTCTTTAGTGCGCTTATGCTTGGTGTGTCAATCAAAGTAGTTAGGATTCAACTCCTAGGCCAAAAAGTTCGAAAGCTGGAAACCATGACAAGTTAGGTAACTCATACATTTTTTAGAATGCTCCAAAATGAGTAAACTCCAAATTTGTGATCATTTCAAGTTTGGGGGAGTTACCCGACCTCCCTAACTCAATGAGGACATTGAGTACTCTAAGTTTGGGGGGAAAGGTAAATTCTTCATGTTTTTTTAAAAAAAAAAAAGAAAAAAAAAGAAAAAAAGAAAGAAAAAAGTGAAAGAAAGAAAGAGTGTGCAAACTTTTCAATTCCCTAATACTCTATTGGGCAAGAAAAAAAATGTGTTACTTATTTTGTTACTTAGAGTCAGTTCAGGCAACTTGGTGCTCGATGTCAGGGGGTCTGGGCACTAACCATGCTGGCCTCTTGGAGCGAAGGTATCAAGCAAGAAGCTTATTCCTATTGCTTAAGTGCGCTGCGCTAAACCACGTGTGCCATTCTAAGAACTACGGGAAGTCCCATTGCTTAGGTGTGTTGCGCTAAACACGTGTGCCATTCTAAGAACTACGGGAGACACAAAAAAAAAATAAATAAATAAAAATAAAGCAAACAAAAAAAAGAAAAAAAAAACCCCTTGCCCTTAGCAGTGAGTTTTATGGAAATTGAGGGGAGTAATGCACATATCTATTTAAAAAAAAAAGAATATATAAAAAAAATAAAAATGAATGATCATTAAATTGTAGCCATGCGAGTTTAGGAGTCTGACTTATTTTTAACTATGGGTTGCTTGATTTAAATGATTAGGATTCTAGTGGTTGAGCTTGAGGATAGGTGTTGAATCCTGGTTAGTTTGCTCTTGGATATTGATGCATAAGTGTAGTTAGGAAACCCTAGGTGAGCCACTTAGAGAGCATTGAATGAATGGTGACTTGTAGCTTAGAGCATAAGTACTCAATCCTTTTTTAATTAACCCAAATGATTTCAGTCTTTAAAGGACTTTAATATCTTTAGGGAATAGAACTCATTGAGGACAATGAGTAGTTCAAGTTTGGGGGTTTGATAACTCACCATAAAGGAGTTATTTTACTAGAATTTTAGTATTTAATCCACTTGAATTGCATTTAATTTACTGATCCTCATGTTATTTTATCCCTAAATAACGTGTGTTAGCTTTGAATCTTGAATTTAAGTACTAGGTGCAAAAAGAATTATTTTTGATGCTTTTGTGCTTTAATTCAAGAAATTTAAGGAAACAAGCTAACGGTTGATTAATGACCGAAATTTGAGATTTTTCTTAACTCCAAAAATCCTTGCATATTTAGATTGATTTATAATTGACTTCATTAATTTATTTGGGATTTTTCTGTGTGCAGGAGATGTTTAAAAATTACAAAAGTCCCTAAGGGCATTTTAGACATTTTATCCGAAGGGTAATATGGTCTTTTTACCCTTAAGGGTATTTTTGTAATTTGTGGAGTTAGGGCAACACCATCTTGCATAAGAAGGCTAGGGTTTACAAGTGTGGGGAGAAGAGAGAAATTGCGACAAGAGAAAGAGACCGAGAAGAGAAGGAGAACCAAGTGATTGCTACAACAAAGTGTGCGTTGGAGAGACAAATCATGATGGTGTCTTTGCTGTAGCAATAATGAGGTTCATCCGTGGCTGAGGCAATTGTTGGAGGCTGACCGAGAGGGGCTTCAATTTTGCTCTGACAAAGTCGTCGAGGGAGCAGATTAGTGAGGGCATTCGGGAGAGCCAACCTATTACCTTGCTGAAGCAGTCGGAGGAAGGCGCCTAGATTTGCTGTAGCAATTGCGAGGGACGACATCGGGAGAGTTGGCCTATCGATTTGCTGAAGCAATCGTGTGAAGAGACTGTCGTTGGGAGCTGTCAAGGATTGCTGAAGCAATCACGTGAGGTTACTGACATTGAGAGTTGTCATGGATTGCTGAAGCAATCACGTGAGGTCTGCTGCTGCGATTGTGTTGGGCTGCTTTGTTTCTTTGAAAACAATCCGCGGATCCAAGGGGTTATTCTTCTTTGTTTCTTGCCTTTCTTTGAAGCAATTGGTCGCCACTGTTCTTTGAAGCCAACCCAAGGGCTTTCTTTGAAGCAAAGTGCCTGCTGCTGCACCATCATCGGCGAGAGGCCCGCATCTAGGCAATTGCTATAGCAAAAGGGGGCGGAAGAAATCGTTGGTGACGTTGCTACTGACAAGACCAAGCGAGAGGGTTCGAGAGGGCCAAGGAGAAGCTAATCGATAAAGGTTTGCTACAGAATTGCGAGGGACGACATCGAGAGAGTTGGCCCATCGATTTCTTTGAAGCAATCGCGTGAGATTGCGCGCGTCGAGTCTTTGAGAGGTTTCTTTGAAATAATTGTTGGGAGCTGTCGAGAGTTTTGCTGAAACAACGTGCAGCTGCTATGAAGCAATAGGCTGATCAGTGTTGGGAACAACCAGAGCAATTGCTGAAGCAAAGTGCCTAACTTTATACCGAAATCTGAGGTGTTTTGCTAGGCATTTGCTGAAGCAATTTTAGCCTAATTGCTGTGTAATTTGACTTCCTTTCCTCTAGCACTTTAATATTTTGCCAAATATCACTGATTTTATTGGGCCTTGTCATACACTAATTGGAGATTAATTGCCTTGCTGTTCTAAGAAATTTGTTTGACTGTTTTGGATTATTTTTGCATATGAATTTCTTGATTAGTGTAAGCATGACCAATTTAATGAAGTGTGATTTGATCCTTGCCATGAACTAATTTATCTTAGGCAAAGGTTGGGTTGTGGTCAAATGAAAATTTTGGAATAAATTTATGATTAATGCCATCGATGGAGTTTATGAAATTTTAGTAATTTTAAACATTGCATGAGAATTGAAATTGGATTTTTAATTTCTCTAGAATTCACGAACTTGAGAGAGCTAGTGAATTAGAAAACTAAAACTTCATTCTAGGGTTTTGAGTTGATTAGAGATGATTGACACACCTAGAACCTAAAATTCATGATCATAATTTAGATCTCAATTGAGAGATTGTTGATTTTAAAACATAATGAATTTGAAAGAAATCATTTGAACACATGAATAGGTGAACTTGAGGAATTAATCACATCTTTATTCCAATTAAAGCATGAGAGTTACAACCTAACCCAAGCCTACCTTTTCAATTATAGAATCACAACTTTTACTTCTTGCCTCTTGTTTGCATTGTCCTCTTCCCACATTTAAATTCAGTTATTTTCTTTTGTCTTATCCTATCTTCTTTACTTATAAATTTATTTATTTACAAGAATAATTTGCACACTCATGCATTGCACTAAAATAAGGAAATTTGCTAGAACACTCATTCATTTAGGGTCTAGCTAGTCCTCGTGGGATCGATACTTTATCTTATCACTTGCTGCACTCGACCGTGTATACTTGCACGTCGTAGAAGTATCTGAGTCTCATTCTAATTTGTATTAGTTTAGGGCACCCGATATTTTCGCATCAAGTAACTGTGACCACCCTCACCCGTACTAGTCAAAGGACAGACCCTCACAGACAGGAGTCCGTAACACGCTCAGGATTCAGGTCGAGTCACTAATGGTCATCTACGAAGTTATTAGTCCTAACTATCAAGGGTGTTACATCAGTAGGTCTAATAATTCACGGTCCGATCTTGTACAATCTCATTGCATCGGATGCCCCCACTCGTATGTCAACAACATGAACGAGTCAGATCACCTCGTTTGTATGTAATACAAAGCAGGCCGCATCCACAGTGTATCGAGGATTAGGTCCCCAACCCTATCCATATACTGTAGACCGTTTGGGTCATTAACTCGAACGTGATCCTCCCTGTGTCTCCATTACAGACCGTTCAAGTTCGAGTTTTCTCATAAATTCAATGACCCTGGAGCTTAGTTTGTTGGAAAAGTTTATAAATATTTGCGAGACACAAAGTGATGAAATGAATAACTCTTATTAATTTCAAACAATATATTACAAACACGAGATTAGGACAAAAATTCCAACAAACTCCCACTTAGACTAAGCTAGTGGAGAAAATACATTTCTGAAATGTACATAAATTACAATGAAGTAATACAATAAACTAGGGCATTGAATACCCGTTTACACATCTCCCACTTGCCCTAGTCAGGAAGCTCTCGAAGACCTAGACTCTCTAGGTGACCCTCAAACACCTTAGCCGTTAGGGGCTTTGTAAATGGATCAGCTACGTTGTCTTCCGACGCTATCTGCGTGACCGCCACGCCTCTCGCGATGCACAATCTCCCGTATCAGATGATACTTACGCTCAATGTGTTTTCCTCTCTTATGGCTCCGAGGCTCACGTGAGTTGGCTACTGCACCACTGTTATCATAGAACAGTGTGATGATAAGTTCATATTTGGAACAACTTCCAAATCTTTCATGAACTTCCTAAGCCAAACAGCTTCCTTTGCAGCTTCACAAGCCGCAACATATTCCGCTTCCATAGAGGAATCAGCGATGCATCCCTGCTTGATGTTTCACCATACTACAACTCCTCCATTCGGAATAAAGGTTGACCCCGAAGTGGATTTCCTAGAATCCTTATCGGTCTGAAAATCAGAATCTGTGTATCCCGTAAGGATCAAATCCCCACTGCCATACACTAAGTTGTAGTTCCTCGTTCGCCTAAGATACTTGAGGATTGCCTTTACGGCTTTTCAGTTATCTAATCCTAGATTGGATTGATATCTACTGACAATTCCTACTGCATAACAGATGTCGGGCCTAGTGCACAACATGGCATACATCAGGCTCCCTAGAGCTGAAGCATATGGAATCCGTCTCATATCCTCAAAATCTTGAGGAGTCTTAGGACACTGATCCTTAGACAAGTGAACCCCATGCCTGAAAGGCACCAAGTCCTTCTTGGAGTTCTGCATCTTATATCTAGACAACATCTTGTCAATATAAGACGCCTGAGACAAGGCTAGCGTTCTGTTCTTCCAGTTTCGGGCTATCTGGATACCTAGAACATATTGAGCTTCTCCCAAATCTTTCATTTGGAATTGCAAAGCTAGCCACTTCTCAACGCCAGTAAAAAATTCTACCTCATTCCCAATGAGAAGAATATCGTCCACATACAACACCAAAAATGCGACAGTTTTGTCAACGATTTTCTTGTAGACACAAGGCTCGTCGACATTTTGATCAAAGCCATAAGATTTGATTGCCTCATCAAACCTTATATTCCAAGACCTCGAAGCTTGTTTCAGCCCATAAATGGACCTATGAAGCCGACAAACCTTTTGCTCGTGGGTTTGGGCAATGAACCCTTTGGGCTGGTCCATGTAGATGGTCTCATCAAGTTTGCCATTTAGAAAGGCTGTCTTGACGTCCATCTGCCATGCCTCGTAGTCATAATACGCGACAATGGCTAGAAGGATCCTAATCGACTTTACCATGGCAACAGGTGAAAATGTCTCCTCATAGTCAACCGCTTAAACCTGGGTAAAACCCTTTGCCACTAGTCGGGCTTTGAAGGTCTGCACCTTCCCATCTACGCCACGTTTATGCTTATATATCCATTTGCAACCAATTGGTTTTACCCCATCCAGTTGATCCACAAGCTCCATACAGAGTTGAAGTACATAGACTCCATTTCATGGTCCATAGCTTTAATCCACTCGTCTTTGTCAACATCAACCATTGCCTGATCATAGGTCAATGGATCCTCACAGTCATCATCAGGAGCGAGAATTGAGGTTTCAGCTAAACCCATGTAGCGATAAGGCTGTCTCACAGTACTCCCACTACGTCAGGCATTCCCAACTCTTGGGAACGGATTTGACTAGACGTGTTAGGATCAACAACACTTGTTGACGTACTAGCCCCATCAACAACTCTTGTTGATGTACTGTCCATTTCATTTAACACAATTTTACTCCTTTGTAAATGATCCATGACGTGGTCTTCCTCTAGGAAAGTGGCGTTTGTCGACACAAGCACCCTATTTTCCTTAGGATCGTAAAACAGACCACCCATAGTCTCTTTAGGGTAACCTACGAATAGGCACAATTTCGAACGGAGTTCCAACTTTTACGGGTTTGACACCAACACGTGCGTCGAGCATCCCCAAATCCTGAAGTGGTGTAAACTGCCTTTACGTCCACTCTAGAGCTCGAAAGGTGTTTCACAAACACTCTTCGACGGAACATTGTTCAAAATATAAACCGCAGTCTCCACTGCGTACCCCCAAAAAAGAATCAGGGAGACGAGCATAACTCATCATCGATCGAACCATGTCCAACAAGGTTCTATTTCTCCTCTCCGATACACCATTCTGGTGTGGCATACAGGTGCTGAGAGTTGGGACGTAATTCCGTGTTCTATCATATAGTCCTGGAATTCAGTTTCCATGTACTCTCCACCTCGATCCGATCGAAGTGTTTTAAGCGATTTACCTAAGAGGTTCTCAACCTCAGTCTTATACTCCTTGAACTTTTCAAGAGTTTAGGACTTGTGCATTAGGTAAATATACCCATATCTGGAGTAATCGTCTATGAAAGATACGAAATACTCATAACTGCCCCAAGCTTTAACATTCATCAGACCACAGAGGTCAGAATGTATTAACTCAAGAGGCTCTTTGCCTCTATATCCTTTTCCACTAAAAGGACGTTTGGTAATCTTGCCCTCGAGACATGACTCACACACCGACAAAGAGTTTTCTTCCAACTCATTTAGAAGTCCACTCTTCACTAGTTTCTCAATCCTATTGAGATTAATGTGGCCTAATCGTAGATCCCAAAGATGGGCATTTTGTTTTAGAGAAATTTTTGCTTTCTTAGTTCGTATTTTTGCAGTTTTAAACAATTCAGTATTCAAAACACTTTTGACCGAATTAGGTTTCAAAACATGCAGATTATGTTCGAGAGAAGCTGAGTAAATAACATTGCCTTTCAAAGAAATAAACGCTTTATTTAATTCAAAAGAAACAGATATACAATGTTCAATTAGGCAGGAAATGGAAACAAGGTTTCTAGTAAACTCTGGAACTATGTAGAAATTGTCCAACAATAAGTACATCCCGCCAAAGTGTAGCTTCACCGTGTCGATCGTTGCAGCAGAGACAAGCTCCCCGAATCCAACCCGTAGAGTCACCTCACCCTCTCGCAGCCGCTGTCAGGAAACAATCCCTTAATAAGAAGAAGAAACGTTGTTAGTGGCGCCCGAATCCAATATCCAGGGAGAGTCACTACTCTCCACTAAACATGTTTCTGTCACAAGTAAATCACAGTTACCTTGATTCTTCCTCTCGGCCAGAAATTTGGGACAGTTTCTCTTCCAGTGTCTGCCCCCATTGCAGTGGAAACACTTTCCTTTCTCTATAATGTCCTTGACCTTCTTGCCCTTCTGGGCGGCAAGTCGGTCAGTTTTACCCCTCTTCATCCTCTTCTTCCCTTTTAGGCGTGAAGGAGCAACAGGTTTCGCCCCAGAGGTCGAACCCCTATGATAAGACACAGAGGCAACATTTGCCTCAGTTCCTTGACCTGTTCAAGGATTGGAAATCTGTAGCTCATTGAGGAGGGTAGTAGAGAGTGTAGCTAATTTTGTTCATAACAACATTGCTACTGGCCCGATGGAAACTCTTCGAAGAAGTCTCCAAAAATAAAACGACTGCTCGACTCGTCGATCGAAGCGCCGTTCATCTCAGCCAAATTAAAGTGGGTCATCATGTCTAGAACATGTTCACGGACAGACGACCCCTCTTTCAATCGTGCGTTGAAGACGTATTTGAGCGAATCATGTCGGACCTGAAAGGACTATTGTCCAAACATTTCCTACAAGGTATCCATGATCTCCTTGGCAGAGACCATCAGCTCATACTTCTTTGCCAAGACATCAGACATGCTGGCAATTATGTAGACCTTGGCCTTTTCATTGGCTCTGATCCACCGAGCCCGACATCTGAGGACACTCCTTAGACAGCACGAATTTTATGTCGTCAGTTACCAAAATTGTGCTAATATTGTTTTTCTAACTTTGGTAATTATCTCCCACTAACTTATCGGACGCGAGTAATGCTATTATTGCGCTAGACATTTTTAACTGAAAAATAAGAAAAACTTTGTATTAGTCTCTCAAAAATTTTTTTTGAAATCCAATCAAGTTTTAGCAAAAATTGTTTCATGATCCCTAGGTCATTCAAAATTTTGTAATAATACCCTAAAGGTTTAGAATGACCGCCACCAAAGGGTGAACATAACACTTCTCCTCTAGGACGAGACTTTCTCGATCAGACCCTAATCCAAGAATAACTCTTATTCCATTAGGCGTCCAATTACCATTGTTTGGTCGAATTCATTTACACTTAATGAATTCTGTGAGTGTCACCTTCAATCTTTAAGTTTCCAAGTATCCGTCCAAACAATAGCAACCGAAGGGTGAACCAAGAAGGAAAACCAACCTGAAATCAGATCCCTTTCGGGAATTCACTGTGTTCCGACTCCATGATCAAGCCCTCCGAAGGGATTGTCTGGTCCAGGCCAAACTAGCAGGCAGATCATAGGTGTCTCACGGTGTGAATCGAAAGAAGAGACCGTGTGGTCTCGCTTTCACAAGTCCCGCCTCCTCTCACTATAAGTACTCTCTGCATCCACTGCAGGACTTAAAGAGATATGTGGTTGGAAATTCAAATGTATCTCATACACTATATTTCCTCCCACTCATCACTTTAATTTTATTAGGGATTGACCTAGATAAACCGACTAAAATTTATCTAAGTCTACCAATATAACTCTTATATGGTATTAACCTAAGTTTATAATCACATTATTAACTTAGGTCTATGTGAGTAAATTAATTAACACTTAATTAACGGCACTCACGAGAATATAACCTAAGAATCTCCTGACCGAATTCACTCCCGTGTCGGTTTCCGTGTAGGGTGTTCATGGCGTCAACTTAAATACCCCACCTTAGACAAAACCTTCCTTAGACAGAGTTACATATCAGTCTCCATTCAAAGGTTATATTTGATTTCCTAATTTCTAATCTTATTAGAAAATAGAAAACCTAAGTCTAATTATTCAAGTTCTAAACACTTTAAAAACTAATAATTAACTTAGGTTGCATGTATTTCTATGTTATAGTGCTTGATCATCCATCACATGAATAATACTATACTATAACATACATTCATCACATGAATTAAATGCATGTGCATGCTTTTAATTTAAAAATATATACACTTATATTTAAACAAATTAAAACATGCATATATTATATTATAACTCTTATAATATAATCCTATCATGCATACTATATATTATAACTCTTATAATATAAATATGATGCATGAAATTTTTTACCTAAGGTGAGATTTTAAATCTATATGACATACAATATGCACATAGAAATTAATTAAAATATACATCTCATGCATAAAATAATTAAACAGCAAAAATGGACCGGTTTCGGCATCTAGGGGCAATTATTTAATTAAACAACATTAATATAACATTTATATTAATATTATTTAATAAAATAATTAGATAAACAAATTAATTACATTTTATAAATCATAAATTAAATAAAAATCCGAAATTAATCTGCCCACTATGTCAAAACACTCCCACGTTCGGGAAAACTGCCTCCAGCAACTACTCCTCAACGCGTGCAGCGTTGCAACGCCGTGGGCAGCGTTGCAATGATTTCGCCTCAAGCGTCGAAATTTGCATTGTCAACGCCAAGCGCGCGTTGTAACGCCGCTACTCATGAGAGGGGGCATCCGTCCGCAAGGACAACGTTGAGATGCTAAATATATTTATAGATCATAAAACTAGTTGTAATTACAAAGTTAAATATTAGGTTGAATATAAGACAATATTAATTAATTTATGAACATGTGTTTTTTAATAAATTTTATATAATTATTATTTTATATTTTATAATATATTATATTATACATATTTTAATTTAAAAAAGTAAATTAAGTTTATAAACATGAAATACTATATTTATTAAGATTTTATCTTTGTTTAATATAATTCTGCATTTTAAAATTTAAAATTCAGAATCTGGATACAATGAAAACATAAAATGTTGTTTCTAGAATTTCTACTATTTGGGTCACAGAATCCGAAAACAGTTTTCAAAAACACGCCTGCCAAACATGTATTCCCGGAATTAATTGAATACGAAAACATAAAACAAAATCCAGATTTCCTACTAAACAGGCCCTAAGGGATTAAAAATGTTAGGACCACTAAGATAGAAAGACAACACAACTCTAATGTAATTGCCTCGCGTTGCAGTCATAGTTCGCTGCGCAGTGTGACGGTTGCACCTCTAGCACCGTGCGACGCCATGATTCTTCCCTCGAACATTACAAGTCTTAAGGGGAACTCCCACCCCATCTTTATGATGACAACGTTTTGTGGCTTCATCGGACCTTAGGCGAGATTCTTTCATCTTCAACAAAGCATCAAGTAAATGTGTAGCGGAATACAAGTCAGACGTACACGTCGCCTGCCCGTGTACATGCATTCGGTCTTTCCCACACTCTAATTCTTGAATTGTTATTGTTGTAGGTTGGTTAGCCCTGAGTTTCACTTCAGCGTTTTAAGGCTTGAACTTGAGTAAGTATATCACTTTTTAGCTGGTGGTAGTTGCTTAATGGATTTTCAAACCAAGCTTAGTCTCTAAAGCTTATTCTCTTGGTTTAGAAGCATCTTAGAATACTTTTGGAGTGCCTTAGGTAAGTGTTTCTACTTGGTGAGTTTGTTTGAATGTGTGTTGCATGTTTTATGTTTCCCTTATTTGTTTGGTGTTTACTTCTTTCTTATCCTTATTTTATTGGTGATGAGCATGCTTAGATCATAGCATGCAAATATGCTATCTTGTTTCTTATATTTTAGCTAGTTTTTATACTAAAAAACATGGGTTTTCATGGCATTTTATGGTTAAATTCAAGAAATTAAGCTTGAGAAGAAAAATTAGAGTGTTCGAGACTATTTTAGTGCAATTTGGAGCATGTGTATGCTTAATTGAAGATCGAAGAAAAATATAGATATATTTTGAGTATAAGAAATATACTGAGAGATTTTACATTGAATCACGATTCCAATGCAACAAACCGGAGGTCATTCGAACACCCTAGCAAAAAGATATGATAAAAATGGTTGCAGCTAACTCGTTGGTAGCAAGCACAGCGTTGCAACGTCGACCCTAGTGTTGCAAGGTTGTGCCAACTTCATATAAATACATCCTTATGAGCTCATTCGAAAGGAAAATCGAATTGTATGAAATTTTAGACCTATTTTTTATTCTTACACAAAAAAAAAAGGAGTAGAATATTATTCTTTGGGAGCCAAGCAAGTGTTAGGAGACTCGAGATCCCACCTGGAGCTAGGGAACAAAGGATCGGCATCATCACCGACGAGTTTTCTTTCTTCTTCCTTTTAGTTTGTAGTTGTGTTATAGATTCTAATACGACTTTAGCGTATTTTTGTTGTGATTATGAGTAGCTAATTATCGTAGTTAAGGGGTTGGTTAGCATGTTTTGAACATATTTAAGTATGTATTGAACTTATGTTTGTGTTGCATTATTTTTTACAGTTCTTTCTTAAATTAGTTTCTTTTCTTTCGTCCAGTTTAGTATGAACTTGTTGATTTAAGTTGATTCGAGAGAAAAGACTTAGATTAGAGCAAAGTTGCCAAAACATTTAGAAAATTTGGACACAAAAGTGATTTAGGTTCTCTGGGAAACGTTTTAAAAAGTTTCTTAATGTCGTGCATGCTTTTAAAATTCATAAGGTAACTTTAGGTTTTATTGTTATGCATGAGAATCACTAGGGATCGAGAGACTCTTTTGAATATCTTTACTTCTTGTTTATAATCTCACAATAATAGTTCAATTGCATGTGCTAAATAAGGAAACAACTTGTGAAATCAATCCCCCTAACAATTCTTGCATATTAATGTCTCCACTTGTATATCTACTTTTCTAGCTTTATTTTTGTCTTTTATCAAATTTTTGTTGCTTTAGATAAAATTAAGAATTAGTATCTTAGTAGTTAATCAATATAGAAAACCATTCCTAAGGACGATACAATGAACTCAAAATCACTATATTAAAACTTGACCCGTACAGTTGCGATATTGCAATATCATTTTACGCAACATTAGACTTGAACTTATGATAGTTAGGTAGCATGCTACGTTACTAAACTTAATGAATACGAATGAGCATCCATTATTTATGTTGATGGTTTGAATGAGCAGAGCATGACGCATAAATCATGTGTGGGTTGAATGTGCAGAGCATGACGCATAAACCATGTAAGATTTTTTAGAGCATGACGCGTAAATCATATATTTGTTTTGAATGCATAGCATGATGAATAAATTATGTGAGAGAGCAGAGCATGACGCGAAAATCATATGTTAAGGGAGTTGCATTGCATGATGTTAGAATTCATGTACTTTAGGCATAACCTAATTTAGAATGTATTCGTTAAAGTGGTCTTTCGGATTATTTTTCTTCTTTTTGGATGCAAAGCTTGATGTTTAAGTTAGTTATTTGAAAAACCATGTTTATTTAGGTGTGAACAAAATATTGGTTGTTGCTTGTTGATTGATGGTTCACCGAGTGTGAGCTACTTACTAAGTACGTATTATGTACTGAACCACCACCAGATTTTTTAGGTACAGTCGATTATGATGCACCTGGTGATGTCAATGACGAGACCCACACAGAGGACTCCATTAGTTAGAATTTACCACTTTCTTTGTCGAAGTTATGTTAGGGTAGTTAGATAGGATTATGGATGTAATTTTTTCATTGAATAAGAGCAAGCTTTGATATGAACATTTCCAAGGAATGTGGATGATACAATATGACAATCGAAATTACTCACTTAATCAACACTTTGATCTTTGAATTGAGAATTAGGGTTGTCTTATCATTTAGTTTTGGATTACCCATACCTTAAACACTTTTGTTTTGAAATTTTAGGCTCTTTTGAATATCGACCAACCCGCAATGAAAATCGTTAGTGCCAAAAATGTGTTTTCCAGCAAGACCCATTAAGATTCGAGCATCAAATCATTGTTGGGTTGTGGCCCGAACTCAAATCAAACTTGATTCAAGGTAACCACGTGTTGTTCAACTGTCATTGGGGAAAGTCGATCTCTTCGAATACCGAATAGCACTCATTCGTGGTCTTTTAGGTGTCGTTTGGTATTTTACAACACACTTTAATCCTTGTCGAATGATTGATGAGCATTGTCATATTTGTTTGGTGTTACTTCTTATCTTATCCTAATTTTATAGGTGATGAACATGCTTAAACCTAAACTTGTGATAGTTAGGAAACATGTTAGATTATTAAACTTAATGAGCACGAATGAGCATTCATTATTTAAGCTGATGGGTTGAGTGAGCAGAGATTGACGTGTAAATCATGGGTACATTGAGCATGTGGAGCATGATGCATAAATCATGTATCGGTTGTGAATGCAGAGCATGACGCGTAAATCATGTGAGAGAGCAGAGCATACTATGAATATCTCGTGTTAAGGGAATTGTGCATTGCATGGTGTGAGAATTCATGTGTTTTGGCATAACATAATGTAGAATGTATTGGTTAAAGTGGTCTTCAGATTATTTTTCTTGTGTTGGGATGCAAACCACGATGTTTAAGTTAGTTATTTACAAAATCATGTTTGTTCGCGTGTGAACAATATATTGGTTGTTTCTTGTTGATTGATGGCTCACCTAGTTTGAGTTACTTACTCAGTAAGTATTATGTACTGACCCACCACCAGATTTTGTAGGTAGTGACGATTACGATGAACCTGGGGATGTCAATGAGGAGACCCACCGAGAGGACTCCATTAGTAGAAGTTTACCCATTTCTTTGTTGAAGTTATGTTAGGGTTGTTAGATATGATTGTGGATGTTTTTTTCATTGAATAAAAGCATGTAAAGACCATAGTTTTGGGTTATTATATTTGTTTAGTGTTGCGTAGGTAGGTTCCTTTAGTCAGGCTTATGTTCAGGATTATTGGTCTTTTGATCTGTAACGTATTTATTGTTTTTGCGTTGCTGATTTAATTTAAATATGTGTTAAGTTGTTGATATTTTTAGTACTTCAAATTGTTGGGATTGAATTGTAGTTAGAAGGTGGAACTTTGGTACTTGTTGGTTATTTTCCTCATAAGTGTGTTTTTCTTGCTTAACATGTGTAGGAAAAAATTTGGAAACGTCCGAGTCACATCATTACAATCATCGAAATTTTGGGAGAACATACGGTGTATGTTTATTAATGGCCCTAAGTTAGGTTTTGAATTTGTGGTGTTACAAAGTTAAATATCGAATTCTATTATTTAATGATTTAGACGTTGTAGCATATACATATTGGGCACCTAATAAATATATTGATCTACCTATGTAAGAAACTTCATTAAATCCTAAAAATAATAATAACTTTTACGAGATCGATTACATCATTACAATTTTTAAAGCATATGGACTAAAATTGTTACTTACTAAAATTGAAGGACTAAATTGTTACAAATCAAAGTTCAAAAACTAAAATTTTTACAGCTTATAGAAAAAGTTGAAAGACCAAAAGTGATTTTTAACCTTTACTATAAAATTCCACATTCACACAACATATATGGGCACTATAATTAATTAAATAGAACCATATATATTATTGTTAAATAAGTTTGATTCACAATTAAATGGTTGAGTTGATCAAATTTTACTAGGTAAAAGAAATGAAAAGAAAAACACTCATTTAACACACATGTAAAGATTAGAAATAGATAGCCTTTATTTTATTTTGACGTTAATATTGATAGGTAAAGACAATGCTACATGAGCATTACCTAAAGTAGAAAAAAGAGCTCCCTCATGAAGCTAGAAGTTGACCAGATGAAGAGGCGGGGGGCATTTTTCAAAAGACAAAAGTTCCCAAGATTTAATAGGCTTTCCATGATCTAGAATAACAGCCATATAGAATTCAATATGACTTTGGCTATGTGGAACTACTGGCTCTATTGTCACTTCCACCATAAGGCTGTATTCGATTCCTTTGTCTACGATGAGAGATTCACTCCGAACCACTCGAACGAACGTCCATATTGCCCCTAGGAGGCCTTGTGTAAACTTTGTCACTGCAAACCTTCCCATTTGCACCACATATGGACTATTCTCATCGATTGGACGATTATGATTCGACTTTTCGAGTCCTTGATTGTTGACTATACTATAAACCATGGTTTAAAGCTAAACTAAGAAGATTTTATGCTGGTAGTTTGCTCTTGGCTTAAATTGGCAGTTTGATATTCATAGACTTGTATTCTTGAACCGTTCAATAGTAGAATTTGATGCAGTAGAATTTTTCTCATCCAAAGAGAGGGCCAATCAGATAACTTGGAATATATCAAATCCTTTCTTTTTACAACACTCTTTGTTTTCTTAATCTAATATCCCATCTAATTTAGCGTGTAGTTTAGGTAAGATAACATGATCTTTTACTTGCTTTGACATCACCATTTCTGTTTAGGAAAAAGTAATCATTTGGTAGCACAAACTCAACAAAAGTTGTTCTATGCCACAATTATAAGAATTTTTAGATTTTTCGATGGAATATTTATTGATATTGTGTGTTTGGTCTGGAAAAGTAGGTTACGATGATGCATTTTTTTCCATCGGCATTTTCAAGAAATGTGGATGATACAATATGGCAATCGAAATTACTCATGAAATCCCAACGGTCTAAACTAAGTTTTCGAATTTCCCACTGATGGTCTAAGTGAACTAAGAGATTTGTTGGTCAATCTCTTGAATTAGAGACACTTTTAATGTGATTTTTTTACTTTTCTTGATACATTTTAGGTTGGAAAAAATCAAAATTCTTGTTGTGTTATTCTCGTTATTTAAAGTTTGAGATTAAATAAAGGTGATGTAGATGATAAACTCCAACAAAACAGAACAACCATGTAGCATTTGAGATTGGGTTTGTAGACATAAAACTCCAAATACCTATTTGGAACACTAGATGAGGTATAATAATCTGTAGAGTACCCCAAACACAGACAATTATAATCTCACACCTAACAATTTTGCACTCATCACGAACTACTACAAATTTAAAATTATTATAGCCTACTTAGTATCCTAAACAATCTCTAAAGATTTATGTAATTATTTTATTCATATATAGAGTGAAAAATATACTTTATACTTAAATCTTAATTTTTTTTTTTAATTTATGGAATTTAAATTACCAAAGTGTTCTCCATATAATTTTGAGGGAAACAAGTTAATGAAGTTGAAGTGAAAGGGATATATGCTAAATTCTTTAGAGGTAATGTTCAACATTCTCATAAGATGGATATCGAGATTACTTTATTTAATTTATAGCAATGTAGGGTGTTCAAGCATCTTGAGAATATTCGGGTGTCCTAAGATACAGACGTTTATGCATCATGAGAGTGATCAAACATCCTAGGATATCAAGATGTCTAAAAATCTTGAGATGCCCGAACATCTTAGAATGCTTATACAGAAGGCGTCTAAGACGAAGATTTTGATGCCTCCGATTCAAGAGGTTTCTAAGATTTCAATATTGTAGGGAATTATTTATCAGCGTTTTTGCCTATTTTCTTTTACGTATATTTTATTTCATCAAAATTCTGTTCTCACATTTTTAATTTTAGAATTAAAATAAATCTATGAATGCATTCACTAATAAACCACTCTAAAAAGATTAATAGTTATATTTATATGTTTCATTGACATATAAAATAAACTCCATTTAAATGATATGATATATACCTCAATTTATTTTTAGTTGAAATTTAAAATGAAATTATTTATTTATTTTTCATATCCAACAACGATATCCAAAAATTTTTGTTTTTCAAAAAATTACCGTTGATATTATCTCCGAAAATTTTCTCTATTTTAAGCTGCCATATACATAATCCACTAAAAACTACTACAAACCATATAATTTAATTCTTTTAAAAGAAGTTCATTTCTAATCTTTTATAAAAATGATACACAAAATTACATATAAAATTAATACAAACTTAATTGATAAAATCTTTAAAAAAAAATTAAATTATTTAAGACAAAATGTTATACATGCTCATATTATATTAAATGAGCATATAAAATTATTTGAAAATATTGGAATAATACATCATTATAAAATATATTCATAAATATCTTAAAAAAAAAGGCATTACCATTCTAGTATTCAAATTATTTAAGACAAAATGTTATACATGCTCATATTATATTAAATGAGCATATAAAATTATTTGAAAATATTGGAATAATACATCATTATAAAATATATTCATAAATATCTTAAAAAAAAAGGCATTACCATTCTAGTATTCTTGGGCATCGTAATAAATTTCTCCACAAAACAAACATGTGTTATTTAAAAGATGCTAGACAACTATATTCATAGACATCTAGAATTTTGGGCATCTAGAGACGTCAAACATCCTGATCTTCTAAAAATAAATGGCACCTTAATCTTTTCAATTAATTTTGATATATGTTCAGGTAATCTTCTTCCACAATATTAAGGCCCCATTTTAGTTTTTGATTTTTTGTTTTTGAAAATTACGCCTATAAATACTAATTCAATTTATGAGTTTGTATGTTTTGTTTTTTCAACTTTTTAGATATGTATTTTCAAAAACCAAGCCTAATTTTAAAAACTAAAAGAATTAGTTGTCAAGAACTTTTTTGTTTTTAGAATTTAGCTAGAAACTCAAGTGTTTCTTTAAGAAAGATGGAAATCATTTTAGAGAACACAAAACTTGTAGATCAATTGGGAAAAAAAAAACCACACTTTTTAAAAACTAAAAATTAAAATTAATATTGTGTTTGATAATCATTTGGTTTTTGGTTTTTTGTTTTTGAAACTTAAGCCTATAAATACTACTTCAACGTATATGGGTTGCTTTACTTTGTTATCTACTTTTAACTTATCTTTTCAAAAACCAAGTAAGGTTTTTAAAAAACTAAAAAAAAAAAACTACTTTTTGAAATTTTGTTTTTGTTTTTTGAATTTTGCTAAGAATTAAAACGTTTTCCTAAGGAAGATGAAATTCATTATAGAGAAATTGAAAGAAAACAAACATAATTTTCAAAAACAAAAAACAAAAAATCAAATAGTTATCCAACAGAGCCTAAATGATTATCAAACGGAGATTAAATTATCTAATAATAAGTCAAAGAAGTTATAGTTTGCTACCTATGCTTAGTCTCCACCTATTTTTCCCACTTTGCAGCTAGTTGGGATACTTCACATGTGATAAAAAATCAGATTGCTTGTGATATTTTAAATCTTTATTGTTTTACTTTCATGTGCCTTCTTTAAAATGTGGGTTTGGTTCATATATGATTCATCCTTAATTTCTATAATCTCTCCAACCAAATAGAAGGTTATAATAGGCAGAAATCCCCATTTACAATTTTCAACACAACCCTAAATCTTTAAAAAGCAAAAGCTGATGGATAAGAAGTTATTTACATCATAGAAAGGTATATATATTGAAAAGAAGGTATAAAAATATTCATGTCATTTGGAATCCAATTCCTGGTCCAATCACTTCACCAGGAATTACCTTCTCATTAATTCTCTATAAATCACTTGAAACTGAGGTCTTAAATTTTCTCAAAATTATAAATTGTCAAACTTCCATTTTTATTTCAGGAAGTGATCATGGACTATAATGTTGGAAATAGAAATTTATGAGATAATCAATATAAATACATTAGTAAATTAAAACAACAACAAAATGAGAGATGAGAAAGTCCTGTAATTTTTAGATTGAAGCATGTTGATAGAAGTTGTGAGAAGATATGCACTGAATTATTGGACACTTTATCTCAAACATATAACAAATCTTCCACAAGCCTTCTATGTATCTAAACCTTTTAAAGAATCCTCGATTTGCTTGTGTGCTCAAAATCAAAATCGATAATACCTAAGAAATTTTTGTTTTTCAGAAAAGTGAAAGTGAAACCCTCCCCCCAGAAAGATCCTAAGGGGTTTGTTTGGACACATTTGGACAAATCCAAAACCATGTTTGGCTCTATGAGTTCAAAATCTATGTTTTGGATTTTGAAACACAACTCATGGATTACAACAGTGCAACCTTATGGATTTGTGTCATTTTTTCTCATTTTATTTGTCATCTTCCATTTTCAGCGACTACTTGAATAACAGTTTTTATGAAAACTTCGCCAACTACATTGGTGTCCTAACCACTGTTGGCTACCTTCAGCAAAAATTCCACCGACCCAACCACCGTGACAACTACCTCCAAAGACAATTCCGATGACCATATTGGTGACCCCGACTATCGCGACGACTACCTCTCGATTTAAAACTCCGATGACCACACCGCGACTTGACCACCTCTAACTACTACTTTCGACGACCATTCAAGAGACTCAGATACACCTACCCCAACAAACCTAACTTTCCCACAACAAGCACTCGAAAAACCACCTCGGCCCCCAACCACCTAAGAATCGATAACTCTCAAATAGAGAGTACTTATCTCTATTCTTGCTACTAAATTTTACATTATTGTGCTTCATGTGTTGCCTTTTAGCCTTTTCCACTCCTAAATTTTGTATGTTGCTTATGCTTTGATCATTACTTGATCTTAGCATTAGCAATAAGTGAAATTATGATATTTTTGTCTTAACTGAGCTATTTTTCTTGGTTAGGAATAAGAAAGTTGAAAAGATAAGCTTTGGGAAAGCTAAATAGTATTCTGGAAAACTTTGCTTCAGCGAGCTTGAAGATTGCTTTTGTAACACCCCTAAAATTTTAACCACTCTACTAGGGATGTTACTCCAAATTACATTGATTGCGCCAAAAATTCGGCATCATAACGACATAACTAGGACTATCCCGAAAAATTACTATCACCTGAATAAGAAAAGCACTACCAAAACACACTCTCACGAGGGTACCCAACTTCCACCAAACTTCAGTAAACATACAAGCTGGGCTCCAGTCCCCCCGGAGTTCACAGTCAACCACAACCTAAAACATGATTTTTACATGGATTGTTAAATCGACATGCATTTTCATTTAGAGCATACTTTCTTAACAAGTACTACCAGAACAACAAAGTTAAAATTCCATACAAAGTACTGAAAATTACAAGCTAGGTAAAGAGCGCAGTGAAGTATAAAGAAACGGTCAAGAAAACAACTCTATCTAAGCCTAACACATCCTTCCATAGCTTTGTAGAAGCCTCGCCCAATCTAGTCATCTCATTGTTTCACCTTACTTGTAGTCAAAACCCACAAAACGAGGGGTGTGTATAAAATACTCAGTAAGTAGCCCACTTCCTCCAAAGTAAAACAGTACAAAAGGGTCACGCCTTAAACCTAGCTAAAATACAACACACGCCCCGCCCCACAGACTTCCACATACCTTCTGACCCTAACTTGTTCAAATTCTACCCCTTCCCTACCCTTGGCTTCTGGACTAAGTTGGTGTCAATAGCGGTGCTCCCGCCCACAAGCTCATGACCACGGGGCTCTCCCGGGCCTCATCTACGGTGAAGGAACGTGTGCTACCCCTCTGCAACTTTGGGAATCACTCCCTAAGCCTCAATCTAGGACGAGGAATGTATCCAGCGCCCCCTATGTGTCAAGAATCTCTCCCTGAACAACGATCAAGGGCAAGGAACGTATCCGTTATCCCTTGCACTCTAGGAAATCAATCCCCGAGCCACTCGACTAGATGGAGGACATACCCAACATCCCATATCTAACTCGCCAACCTAGAGTCTAACCCATCTAAGGGTTAAACGGGGATCTTAGCCTACGACATGATCGGTTGTGTTAACTACTTCTCTTATACCACACAGTGCCTCTTCGGGCCATCACGGTACTAAGCACAGATCTACACAAGCCTATACTTGAGGGTACATACAACAACATTCATCATGCCTAATACTTCACCACGAGACCAACATCATACATAACAGGTAACTTCAAGCTCAAGCATGTGAGAATAAACAAGCAAGAAAATACACTTTCAAAGGGCCTAAAACAAACCACTTCTACGATCCGCACCATTCAATCACCATGGTCACAATCGAAAAAAAGCTACAAAATCTCTAGCATACATGTGCAAAGTCATCATCCCTAAGCCCTAATAGTCTTGTTTGATTTCATTTCGATTTGGAAATTTTTGGGGTTTAGATCTAATAGTCTTGTTTGTTGTTAACAAGGTAGATTGAATATTTCCAATTCCTTTTAAAATTTCTTATCATTTGGTATCATAGCCTTAGGCTCAAGATCAGATATATGTTTCCTTTGCGTTTATATTGAATTTGTTTTGAATTTTCATGTTTTTGTTTTTTTTTTTATTTTTCAAACTGCATCGATTTTTAGTAGTCTCTGAAAAAGCACCAAAAAGTTATATTTCTGCAATTTTTTCATCTTGGTGTCTTCATCATCGTTGTAGATCGAGGTCTAAGCTTAAACTTTGTCATCTATGAGATTTTTAATTCAGCTTTCTTGAGGGTAAAAAGTATGCATTTTTACAACAGATTCTAAAAAAATTGCTATATCCGAGAACATGAGTTCTTGTTTGGTTCTTGCTGTTTTTGCCTCTAAAGCATGCTCAATCCGAAAATTTGCAATTAGATTTTATCATTATGTTTAAATTTAACCATTTGGTATTTAATCTTTGATGTTACACTTTGAAATTTTGAAAAGTTGGCTAAAACATATTAAATATGGGCAGTTACATTTCTGCACATTGAATTTTCTATCCATTAGTTTCAAATTGTAACTCATATGTTTTAAAAAGCCAACTATTGGTTTTAAATAACAATTCTTTTATTTAAAATTCCAACCATTGTTCTTAATTTGTGAGAGTTACATATCTTGTTCTTAATTTTTCTACCCTTAGATAAAATTTTCATAGATTAATCATTCTGAATTTTTCTTTTCATAAGCCTAGTTTTGCTTGTTTGTATTCAAAGTGTGTTAATCCATGGGATTGCAAATCTTTGCTTCGATAGATCAAAAAAACATTGAGCGGTAAGAATGAGAGCTTATATAGTTTGATTTGTGAAAATTAGTGCAAACACAAGTGATCTACGTTTCCTTGAGTGTAAACATGTGAGAGAGTGTTGTGAGGTTTTTCGTGTTTTCTTAACATGGTTTTGCAGCAATATTTCACAAGTAGATTCGAGAACGAATCTTTTTGAAGAAGGGGAGAATGATATGAACCAAGGCACCTCATGAAGTCCCATTAAATGAAGTCAAGATCATGGAAGTTCAACATAAGTTGCTACACATCATTTATTAAAGAACAACAAGCTTCATTTATGGGACAAGGGCTTCAAGATACTTCAGGATGTGCTTCATTTACTATTGGATGGTTACAAAGAGTTATAAAGATAACAAAGAGACATCATTCTGAGATTTATGGCTAATTTGATGTAAATTTCAGTTTTAAAGTCTTGTTTTCAATGTTTTAGGTTACGAAATAGTTAGTGGCATTATGGTATTGATGGGGATGTACGTTACAACCCTTAAATTGCCATAGGTTATCTTTAGGGTTCAATTTTGAAGGCTATAAATAGTCACATGTAATCCATGGGAAAAAAGAAAGATTAAGAATGTAATCAAAAGAGGCCTTTGTGCTTTTTTATAACCTTGAGCTATGTTTTTGCAATTCTATGTAGATTAGGTTGCATGCTTAGAATCATTCAAGCTTGACTTGATCAATCTTGCTTGTGGAGTGATTCAAATCAAATACAAGTTCTCTTGCCTTGAGATATTTGATCGACAAGGTAATCCGATTTTACTTTCCCTTGAGTTGATTTTCAAAATTGGTTTTGGGGTCTTTGAGATTGAGTTATCTAAATGTCTTGTTTCTTTAAGCAAGGTTGTTAGATCCAATTGTCAATTGTTACTTAACATTTTGACATTAGAATCTTTGGCTCTTTTGATTTCATTTTGAATTTGAGATTTTTTTTTTTTTGTTTTGTGATCTAATAGTCTTGTTTGTTGTTAACAAGGTAGATTAGATTTTCGAATTCCACTTAAATTTCTCATCACCTACACTTATGGGTGGGATAGTCCATTGACTACTTACCTCTATAAGTGACCCGGTAACTGGCTATTCCCTTCTAAAACTGAAATCAAGCTTGCCTGCGTTACTAAAGGAACCTTTGGTTGAAGCGAAAACTACACCCACTCTCGATTCTCCTCGAACTATTCTCCTTGCCAAAAGTACAGTCCTGTCTAGAGAAAAACAACATTTAAAACCTAACTAAACTCAAACTTAACCTGCACATCCAAGCTATCGACTTCACTGAACATACAAGCAACATGAGTTAAGGAGTTAAAGCTTACCAGAACCAGAGTGACCCTACCGAAACCAACGAGCGTGTTGTCTCGAACCGCAACTAACCCAAATCACTTCAATTCACAACCATGTCAAAACAAATAAAAGCGAACAGTCAGAGACTGAGATTGAGAGAAACATAGAGTGAGAGACAAAAAGGGAGAGATAACGATTGACACCGAGAGTGAGAGGCAGAGAGTGAGAGAAATCAATTGAGAGGTCGAGAGTGAGAGACAGAGAGAGAGAGAGAGAAATCGATTAAGAGATCGAAAAGAGATCGAGAGGAGCGAGAGAGAGTGAGAAAAATTTATCGAGGAGAGAGGAGAGGGTGGCCGACGGAGAGAGAGACCAATGGAGAGAGGAGCGGAGGAGAAAGAGAGATGACCGACAAAGTGGGAGAGCGGTGCGGAAAGTGAGAGAGAATGAGAGAGAATACGAGGGAGAGAACGAGGGAGAGGGAGTGGCGAGCAGCAAAGAAAGAAAGAGGGATAGAGATCGAGGGCGAGGAGTGGTGGGTCGACGACCGTTTGTTGGCCGCCGCGACAAAATAGAAGGAAGGGTGTTTGCCCTCCCCGATTCTTCGTCCCTCTTTTTGTTGGATTTATGCCCTAAACTTGTGTAATTTTGATCAAATAAATAAAGAGTTATTTATTTTGATAAAATTATATTCTTTCTTTATAAATTCAATAAACTAAGCTTCAAGGTTGTAATATATCTTGAACATCAGTGTAGTGGACACTATTTGGATTGTGTTCAAGAATATAACCTAAATGGTCTATGATATAAGAATGAGGTTGGAAACCTTGTTCTGGTAACACCATGGATGCGAACCACTTTGTAATTAGTACAAATGAGGTAATCCAACTCATTCATGTTGTTGACATGCGAGTGGGGGCATCTTGTATTAAGAGTTCATACAAGACCGGACTGCAAATTATTAGTCTAACCAGTATAACACCGTTAAAAGGATAAGATTGATAATTTATAGACGGTCGTTAGTGACTCGGCCTGAATCCTGAATAAGTTAAGAACTCTTGCTTATAGGGGTTGTCCTTAAACTTGTATGGGTGAGAGTTTCCTGTAGCCGTCTCAATAAGCCCACCTTCTTAGGGACAGAACCTCGTAGGTAGATGGGGACTTAACTATACAAGATGGAATTCACTCATTCGTACACTAATGAATTAGATAGATTGTTCCCTTAAGAACTGACTCCAGGTTTTGAACAACGGGGCCCCACCCTCTAACTAACTTAAGTGGGTATGAGTCTATGGTAGGACCATAGAATTGTTGTTCATTAGAGGATCAGTGGTGCTTAAGGAACAAAGAGGAAATCACAGGGGTAAAACGATAATTTGACCTAGCTGTGATTATGAACAATTTGTGAAGGGTCGACTCATGGGTAATGATTATATCAATGGACACGATATAATCTAAAGTGAGCAGAGTGCAACTACAAGTCTATAGTGGAGTGACTTGTAGTTAATGAATACCGATTAATTGGATTAAAGAGTTTGATCAGTTAATCTCACATCATTGGAGATCATGAACTGTAGGTCTATTAGATCCCTCAATTGGCTCAACATGGTTATATTAAGGGTATAAAGTTAGGAATGAAATTGAAGTGTTCAATTTCATACATGAGGTGTTATATCAATTATATATGATATGATTAATATAAAATATGGTTTTAATGTGAATTAGATTCACATATAAACAATATAATAGTGAGAGACTAAAGGTGGGATATGATGGTAATTTCCATCCTATTTCCCCATATATATAGTTGCATGAGATGCAATTTGTGGTTAAGGGTTTTCAACAAAACCCTAGCACTCTCTCACATTGTGTTGGAAAGAGTTCCAATTACAATCTCACAAACATCTCACCTCACCTAAAGGGAACCCACCTTCCTCCCTCACCTAGAGAACAACAGAGAAGATCCGGAGGTAGTGTCCATGATCGTTCGGGTTCGTGTTCCTGAGATCGTGATCGTGGGAGAAGGAGCACTTGAAGAAAGAGTTCTTCAAAGGTATAATTGTTGTTGTCCATCTTGTAGAAATTCATGCTTAATCTAGTTAGATTAGTTCTTGATTGTAATCCATGTAACTAAATTAAGAACACGCGATGAACAATCGCTTCCGCTACGAGATTAACTTTTATCGTTTTTCTTTTTTTTGTAAAACGAAACAAAGTAGCTGAAAACAAAAGAAATGGGTTAGGCCTCACAGTCTTCCCACCTTAGAAACTTTCGTCCTCGAAAGTATCTAGTTTGCGAACAGGTCTGGATAACTTGCCTACATATCGCCCTCACGCTCCCAAGTTGCCTCTTTGAGATGATGGTTCTGCCACAGGACTTTAACTAGCTTAATCTATATGTTCATAAGTACCTTACTATCTCGAGCGAGAATTTGCACAAGCTTCTCCTCATAACTCAAGTCACTATCTACCTGCAAGGGCTCAAAATCAATTACATGCGAGGCATCAATTACATGCGAGGCATCTGACACATAACCTCGCAGCATATACACATGGAACACATCGTGAACATAAGCAAGGGACGGTGGCAAGGCTAATCGATAGGTTACTGGGTCGATGCACTCCAAAATCTCGAACGGTTCAATGAACCTAGGGCTTAGCTTGCCCTTTTTACCAAACCTCGGAACACCCTTCATAGGTGCAACCTTCAGAAAGGCATAGTCTCCAACAACTAACTCCAAATTCCTTTGTCTCACGTCAGCATAAGTCTTTTGCCTACTCTGAGCTGTTAACATTCTTGACGAGATTCTCTCCACGACCTCCTTTGTCACCTAGACCAACTCAGACCCTAATAACTTTCGTTCACCAACCTCTCCCCAATGCACTGGGGTTCTGCATCTTCTCCTATAAAGAGCTTCAAAAGGAGCCATGTCGATCGTTGCCTGATAGTTATTATTATAAGCAAACTCGATCAGGTGAAGGTGTGAATCCCAACTCCCTGAGAAGTCTAGGTTGGGATTTATGTCCTAAACTTTTGTAATTTTGATCAATTAAATAAAGAGTTATTTGTTTTGATAGAATTATAGTCTTGCTTTATAAATCCAATAAACTAAGCTCCAAGGTTATAACATATATCTTGAACATCAATAAAGTAGACAATATTTGGATTGTGTTCATGAATATAACCTAAATGGTCTATGGTATAAGAATAAGGTTGGAAACCTCATTCTGGAAACACCATGGATGCGACCCATTTTGTAATTTGTACAAATGAGGTAATCCAACTCATTCATGTAGTTGACATGCGAGTGGGGGCATCCTATATGAAGAGTTCATAGAAGACCGGACCGCAAATTATTAGTCTAACCAGTACCGTTAACAGGATAAGACTAGTAGTTTATATATGGTCATTAGTGACTCGACCTGAATCCTGAGCTACTTAAGAACTCTTGCTTATAGGGGTTTGTCCTTAGACTAGTATGGGTGAGAGTGGCCTGTAGCCCACTCAATAAGCCTACCTTCTCAGGGACAGAACCTCATAGGTAGCTGGGAACTTAACTGTGCAAGATGGAATTCAATCATTCCTACATTAAGGAATTAGATAGGTTGTTCCCTTAAGAATTTACTCCAGGTCATTAACGACGGGGCCCTACCCTCTATGTGGGTATGAGTCTAAGGTAGAACCTTAGACTTGTTGTTCATTGGAGGATCAGTGGTGCTTAAGGAGCAAAGAGGTAATCACAGGGGTAAAATGATAATTTGACCCAGCCGTGATTACGAACAACCTGTGAAGGGTCCGGTCCACTCATGGGTAATGACTATATCAGTGGACACAATAATATCTACAGTGAGGAGAGTGCAGCTACAAGTCTATAGTGGAGTGACTTGTAGTTAATGAACATTGATTAATTGGATCAATTAGTTTGATCAGTTAATCTCGTATCATTGGAGCTCATGAACTATAGGTCCATTAGGTCCCTCCGTTGGTTCAACATGGTAACATTGAGGGTATAAAGTTAGGAATGAAATTGAAGTGTTCAATTTCATACATGAGGTGTTATATCAATTATATATGATATAATTAATATAATATATAGTTTTAATGTGAATTAGATTCACATATAAACCATATTCTAAAGAGAGAATAAAAGAGGGGTAGGATGGTTATTTCCATCCTATTTCACTATATATATGGTTTCATGAGATGCAACTAAGTTGGGTGATCCAAACCTTTGTTGTGTTGTTGGAAAGGTTCCAAAACACACATCTCTCTCACAACATCTCATATCTTCTAAAGGGAACACACATTCCTCCCTCACCTAGAGAACAATGGAGAAGATCCAGTGGTCGTGTCTTCGTTCGTTCGTGTTCGAGGTTATGAGATCTTGATCGTGGGAGAGAAGAGCACTTGAAGAAAGGTTCTACAAAGGTATTTCTTGTTGTCCACTATGTTTATATGCTTAATCTAGTGCTTTACGTTCTTGAATTAAATCGTTGTAACTAAATCAAGAGCGCACTGTGTCGCTTCCAACTGCGGGACTCATTTTTCCCTTGAATTGATATTAGAGCCCAATTGCGTTCTTGATTTACGTTAGGATTTTCAAGAACAAAGTGGGATTTCTTCGCTTTGGGATGAGAAGTATGAACGGTTTTGCAAATTAGATGGTTTCGATTTTGACACTTAGATTTACATAGTTTCGTTGAATTGTTCAATGTAAGAGCCTATTGTTTTGGGCATTTTATTATGTAAATCAAGTCTGTAAGTCCGTGTTGATCGAGGCAAGGTGGTTGTTGAGAAAATCAGAGCGAAAACGAGCAAGAATTGGAGAATTCAGTATGTTGTCTGTGTGCAGCGTTGCAATGCTGCGCTTGCGGGAGGAGGCGCGCATCAGAGGCAGCATTGAAACGCAACCTTCAGCGTTACAGCGGCGAACGACAAGACGTTTACAACAACGCGCAACGGGCGTAAACGGAGAAGGTGCACCGCTGTTACTGTATTGGAGGCGTTTTCAGCATTCAAACGGACGGAAAACATATTTATTTTATATATACTAAATATAAAAACGTTTTATACTTAGTTATTTAATTTTAATTAATATAATTAGATTCTATAAGTTAAAATTAATTTTAGGGTGCCAAAATTGGTCTAATTTAGCTATTTTAATTATGCAATTCTTGTGTAATTATTGTCATGCATAATGTATACTTTTATTTTAGAAATCTCACCTTAGGTTAAGCATTTTCATGCATCATTTATAATATAAAGAGTTATATTATATAGTTTGCATGATTAATTAATATAAAGTTTTTATATTAATTTATGGACAACATTGACATGCATTATATATCATGAGATGATTGTGCTATGAATGTCTTATTATTCATGTGATGAATGATCAAGCACTATAACATAGTATGCATGTCACCTAAGGTTAATTATTAGTTTTAAAATATTTAGAACTTGAAAATAACAAACCTTAGGTTCTAGTTCTAATAAGATTAGAATTAGGAACCAAGTTAATTTATAAGCTATGATTAAAACAGGAACTCTGTCTAAGGAAAGTTCTGTCTAGGTTGGGGTATATAAGCTGACGGAAATGGAACACCCCCGCCTGGGAACTAACCTGGGAGTGAAATTTAATCAGAGAGTTTACAAATTATAGTACCGTTAGTGGGTTTATTAAGGGGTTAATAAACTAGAAATCCTAGGTTTAATATAAGGAGTTATATTAACAAACATAGGATAAAATCAATATAAGAGTTATATTGATTTTCGATATAAGAGTTATATTGATAGAGTTAGGTAAAACCATTAGTCGGGTTTTAGCCTAAGTAAGATTCCTATAACTTTAAAGTATTCAGTGGGAGGAAAAGTGTATGAGATACATATTTTTTCACCTACGCTATCTCTGGGAAATTCACACCGTGAGACTCATACTTGGCCTCGTTGCGCAAACGGTAGCGTCCCCATTCGGATGGTGTTTGTATGAGTCAAATCAAGGTGAATGGAGAGGGTGCTTTGTCACACCCCCTCCCGAACTACCTGCTACTTAGCCCGAAAGGCGGCGTGAAACCAACAGACATTGTTTACCTCTTAACAATACCTGCTGACCCTGTATTCCTGATAAACATACTATGTTCGCATATGGAACATTTTAACATAACACAAATAGAAAAATGGACAACTATTAAACATACACAAGGAGAAACCCTTCATAAGTCTCTCTTGGAAACTAAAAGTCAAGTGCATCAAAACAACACAAGACAACTCATTGTATATACAACCGCTAATGTATAAGACTTCTATAACTACATAACGACTTGCTATACAACACCAGCCACGTACAAACTAACAACTTATGAACTTCCAGCAGACTATGGCAGGATGTCAGGTACAAGGAGCTCGATCTCTACCTGAAAATGGTTGAAAACATTGAAAGAATGAGCTAAAAAGCTCAGTGAGTGTCTATCTTTAAATAATTATAAGCTCACAGGTGAATCATAATAATGGAATATTATAAGTACAAAATAGCTTAACATCTGTTTGTAAACATTAACAAACCATGCTTCCAATTTACAGGTTTTAAGTCACCACTTGTGCATAGCACACAACTCGAAATGTACTAACTTTTCGAGGGTAGATAAATCAATAATATAAAAGCTCATAACAATAAAGCACATGACATGACTCACATCAAACCATAGAGGTGGTAGAGTTACATTTATTCCAATAAGGTTCATACCTCTCTCTCTCTCACGTGCACGTGGAATACCTTTGGTCGTTTGGTTTTCCCTAATACCTTCTTTATGTCCTTCAGTATTAAGGTAAAACCATTTACTACCCAAATACCTTCTCATTGTCCTTCATATTTAGGTAAAACCATTTACTTCCCGGATACCTTCTCATTGTCCTTGATGTCGGGATATCATGATTCATTCCCCTAAGTACCTTCTCGAATGTCCTTGATGTTTAGGGTTAATCAAGATCAAGGCATAACTTGTTTACCATGGAAATCATGTCTTTATAACACATACAACAATTTCTCGACAATTTCATATTATCATCTAAATATGTTCCCAAGTGGATTTACACAAAACATTCTCTAAAGGAAAGCATACTTTCATAATTTAGTTTCCATACTTTGATTTATAGTTACAACTAATTCAAAGCATGCTTAGGTTCCATCATGAACCTTATGTTAGAAAACTCCATGAAGACATTCACAACTAGTTCAAACAAGATGTAATTATCAACACTTATGTTCATGAAGAAAAAAACATAGGTCAAACATAGTTCTAAGATAGAGTCACTCACAATGATAGAATTGGAACCTTGGCTTGTAAACTTGACCTATTTGCTCTTGGCCTGTCAAACAAGCCAAATCAATCATTAGAACCTTGAGCTCATGATTTTTGACCCTAAAACTTGCAAGAAAACACACTTTCAAAATTCCAGCATTTTCAGATTTTCTGCCCTGTTTTCAGACAGCCATAACTTCTTCATTACTTATCCAAAAAGAATTTACTTTATACCAAACTCTTCCTTTTTGAACCCTCTAAAACTCTTATGAAGACATGAAAATGCGATTCCTAACGTATTGGTTAGAAATTACCTCAGTAGCTTAACCCCTAAAATGAATCTGCTGCTGTTCCAGATTTCACTTCCTGCTGCAACCCGAAACTTAACCTGAAGATTACAACATCTTCCAATCATTTTCTTCTCACGATTCCTTCACGAAACGTGTAGGAAATTGAATAAGCTTTCTAACAATACCGATTAGAGCTTCTAACTCCAAGTATACAGATCAGAACAACCAAAACATCAGAGACTTCCCAGATTTGACAGCAAATTCTGTCTTCTGTCTTCCTCTTCACAAAACAGTAAGTTAACTTCAGTATTAGTTCGAGCTTCCTTCACAAACATTGTTCCAAATTGAGTTAACTTTCATGTATCAAAAACTCAACTCTTACCTCTTCTTTTTGAGCTCGAAAAGACCAAAACATCAGAACTGGTCTGAGTTGATCTCCTTGCTGCAATAAAGAATCCTCTTGAGTTCTTCTCCTTTCTTCTGCAACTACAGCTCCAAGTTTATGAAAAATGGCTTCCTTCTTCTTCCTTTCTCCTTCTCCCACGAAATTTCAGCTTGGTTTTGATAAATGAAGAAGAAAATGGAGAATATAAAGTCATTTTAAAAAGCAAGGAGGCAATCTTTGTCTTTTTTCCCTTTTGCTTTTCTTTTCTTTTTCCTTTTCTTTTCCTTTCCTTTATCCCTTTCTTTCTTTTCTTTTCTTTCCTTTTATTTCCTAAACAAAACAAAACACAATGTTATATCCATTCATTTCATTTCATTTTCTTCATTATTTTTAAAGCAAACCAAACCAAAATGGTTTGAGCTTTTCCTTCCTTGTTTTCCTTTTATCCTTCACTTCATTTCTTTTCTTTTTTTTTTAAAACACCAAAATAAGTGTGTAAAGAAACCCTAAGCATTTAGCCAACTTATCCCAAGTCTGTGAGACATATGATCTTCCATTCAATACATGATGCACCTAAAACTTCTCCAAATTGCTAATGATTTGAACTTACTTCAATGAAACTTTTAATATGCTTATTTCAATGTTTACCTATCCCTTTATGAAGTTTAGACACATTGTAGCTCCAAATTCAATAGATTCCCAAATTCGATCACGACATTGTTTAGTGCAACCTATACGATTTTGCATATTTCAAAACATAATGAACGAGTGCTCAATGATAAAAGAGAATAGGGTTTAGGGCTTACATGCTTATAGTGAGTGGGAGCAGGTTTAGTGAAAACAAAACTTACGGTATCTTTTATCGGTTTAGACCGTTAGACCACTATGGTCAGCCTGCTAGTTAGGCCTGGACCAAACAATCCCTTCGGAGGGCTTGATCATAGGGGATCGAACACAGTAGACACCCAAAAGGGATAAAGATTTCCTTAGACTATTTTTCAATCTAGTCCTTCCCTCGACGAATTTTATTGGATGGAGATCTGGGATCTAAAGACAGAGGGTTACACTCACGGGGTACATAAGTTGTGTATGTATCCTGACCGAAAAATGGTAATTAAGACCTATAGGAATAAGAGTTATTTTGGTATTAGGTTTTGGTCAAGAGTGTCTTGATCCAGGGGAGTAGTGTTTTTTAATTACCCTTCAGTGTCATACATTCTAAACCTTTGGAGTATCATTGCAAGTTATAAATGACCTACGAATCATTTAATAATTAGCTAAAACATGATTGGATTAGAGTTATAGCAAGAAACTCATATAAGTTTGTTTGTAAATTTTGAGCAAAAATGTCTAGCTCTATGATTTCCTTATTGGGTGTGAAAAAGTAACTGGAGAGAACATAATGACTTGTAGGAATGGACTCGACATAATCTTGGTTACACATGATCTTAAGTTCGTTCACAATGAGGAGTGTCCTCAATTTTCTGCTCAAAACGCATCTCAAGATGTTGAGAATGCATATGACCGTTGGATCAATGCCAACGAAAAGGCAAAAGCCTATATCCTGGTTAGCATACCTGATGTTTTAGGCAGGAGACTGGAGGGCAAGGTCCCTACTCATGAGATCATGGATTTTGTGCTAAATTTGTCTAGACAACCGTCCAAACAAATTCGACATGAAACCCTAAAATTTGTTTATAACGCACGCACGAAGGAAGGAACCTCAGTGAGAAAACATGTTCTCAATCTGATTGCCCACTTCAACATAGGGGAATTAAACGGAGCGATCATAGATGAAAAATGTCAGGTTTTGTTCATCCTAGAATATCTTCCGAAGAGTTTTCTGCAATTCCGTAGCAATGAAGCGATGAACAACATAGAGAATGATCTGACTTCTCTGCTAAATGAGCTGCAGAATTATCAGTTTCTTATGGATGATAAGAGGCAACAAAATGGAGAGGCAAATTTGTTTGCCCATTGCAAAAGTTCTCAGAAGGATTCATCCTCTGGAACTAAGAACTGAAGCCAGACTTCTGAACTTAAGAAGATACAGAAGAAAAGGAAAAATAGCAAATAAAGAGCAATCGTGTGGCAAAGAAAAGTTGTTATTTGATAACATATAGCTTAAGGGTTTATTAGAAACCTTTTTTATGATTCTTGCCTTCGCGAACATTGTACTTCATTTTCTTTTCAATTGAATAAAATGTTTATTTCATTAGAAAAGTATTGTACTATGTGTTCTCTTATTGAGAATTATTTGCAAACGGTTTAATTCAGTTAAAATAGTTTTAACAGTGAATTATACAAAAGTGCAAGTGCATGAACTAATTTCTCCTAAAGAAAATGCTCACCTTTGGCATCTTAGGTTGGGTCACATTAATCTCAATAGGATTGAGAGATTGGTAAAGAACAAACTTTTAAACGAGTTAGAAGAAAACTCTTTGCCTGTATGTGAATCCTGCCTAGAAGGTAAAATGACTAAAAGACCTTTTAGTGGAAACAGTTATAGAGCCAAAGATCCTCTAGAGCTTATACATTCAGACCTTTGTGGTCCGATGAATGTTAAAGCCAGGGGAGGATATGAATATTTCATCTCTTTTATAGATGATTATTCTAGATTTTGGCATATTTACTTAATGCACCACAAGTCTGAAGCACTTGAAAAGTTCAAGGAATTCAAGACTGAGGTTGAAAATCAATTAGGTAAACTCACGAGTCTTGCTTTGATTTCAGTTTTTTTATTTTGATAAACAAAAATACCAAAAATATTTTCTGTTTGGGGCTCAAGAAAAACAAAATAGCCTTTTAGACTTAGAAGGTTACATCGATTCGAGCAAGAAGGGCCCGAAGAAATATGAGCAATTTTATGTGCCTTGATAAGTCACCGTCTAGCTAAAGACGTCAAAGAAAGCGCTTCTTGGGAGGCAACACAAGTTTTATGTTTCATATCTTTATTTTCTGTATTTTTATTTTTTTGTTGTTTGTGTTTTTTGTCTAATTTCTTTATTTTTGTTCCTCCAGGTGTATGCCCAAGGGGAGAGCTGCATACTTACACTCTTTTGATCCTGAGATCGAGAGGACTTGTAGGAGACTCTTAAGGGAAGGAAAGGCAAAAATGCATACTATGGCTGATCAGGAGCTCATCAATAACCCTAAACCTATAGGGAGTATTTACAACCTGTGTTTAATTACAGAGCGAGTTGGAATAGTCCATGCCCCATAAATGCTAATAACTTTGAACTTAAGACAGGGGTTGATACTAATGGTTAGGGAAGGTGCTTTAAGAGGCTTAGCCACGTAAGATCCTAACTCTCATCTTCAAAATTTCGTTGAAATCATGGTACATTTAAAATGAATGGTATCTTTGCTTGATAGTATTAAACTTACGTCTCTTTCCTTTCTCTTTACTGGTGAGAGCCAAAGAATGGCTAGGGTCCCTTCCCTCAGGTAGTATCACTTCCTGGGAGGAGTTGGCCCAAGCCTTCATGACGAAATTCTTCCCACCTGTGAATGCTGCAAATTTAAGGACTGAGATTGGGACATTCAGGCAGCAGGAGAGAGAGCAACTATTCGAGGCATGGGAAAGGTACAGCGACATGCTCAGGAGGTGCCCACAGCATGGCTAACCAGATTGGCTCCAAGTACAACTATTTTATAATGGACTGGAAGGTAAGACCAGGACCATTCTGGATGCCACTGGTTGAGGAGCTTTCATGGAGAAGACTGTGCAAGAAGCACGTGCCCTCCTGAAGGAAGTGTCAACTGCCAGCTACCAGTGGCCTACAGACAATGACAGATCTAAGCCAGTAGCTGGACAATATCAACTTGATGAGGTAACTTCTCTTAAATCTCATATGGCATCTCTCACTCATGCGCTGAATAATTTTGCAAGATCACCACAGACAGGGATGTTCTATCAATGCTCCCAGCCTAATGGAAAATCCACTATGGAGCAATTACACTACCTAAGGAACAGAACAACAACTATGGAGGAAACAAAAATCAGAATAACCTACCAACACATTACAATCCAGGTTTGAGGTATCATGAGAATTTCTCTTATGCTAACAACAAAAATGTGTTGAATCCTCCTACAGGGCATGCTTCTACATCAGAAAGGAAACCCTCTCTGGAAGACACATTGCACTACTTCATAGCTGAATCCAGAAGTCGGTCCAACAAGCTAGAGAATGCAGTCACAAGTCTATCTGGTATTGTTACTAGTCATAGAGCTGCGATAAAGAACATAGAGACCCAAATTGGCCAAATGAACACATCACTCCAAGCACTGCAAGCAAGGAAAGAAACACCTTGAGGGAATACAGTCTAGCTAAAAGATGTTAAACAAAGAGCTTCTTGGGAGGCAACCCATGCTTCACTTATTTTGTTGTTTTCTTGTTTTAGTTGTTTTTTTCCAGTTCTTAGTTTTCACTAGTTTGTTTGTTTTGCTTTGTAGGTTGTGATGATGTCATCCTTCGTTGAAATCCATGCTCCCGTTCTAAGGAACTCCAACACACATGCTTTGGCTATCCAAGGAACTCAAAAAGATCTCCATAACTCAGGACAGTATTGTTCACTCTTACCCTTCTACTTAATTTGTGCTTATTTCTACAAACATTGGGGGCAATGTTTAGTTTAAGTTTGGGGGTGGGATGTTGTTTATTTGTTGTGACTTCCCTGAGTATGTGATGAATTATTGATTGATCTTTGCATAAGTATGATCAGGATAGCCTAGGATGAGAATTAATTGGAAAGCTTTGTGATTCTGCTGAAACTTGAGAGCATGATATGAATTCGAGTTAATTTAAAAATTTTCTTGAGTTTTCCCTGCACTATTATGCACATAGTTTGTGTTCCTGTGGTTTTGAAATGCTTAGAACAAAGTTATTAGGTTTAGAAGTTTGATGTCACCTCGATAGGTCTAAGAACTAATTTGGGAGTTAAACAAAAGGATAAGGTAAATGACATTATGAAATGCATGGTCTGTATAATATGTGAAATAGTTTGTTTTTGTTGTTTGTTGCTAAAGAAAAAATTGTGAGGGCAAAAAGAGCTACCTTCACTTGATCGATTCGCCACTTATTGAGCGAGTGCTCTGGGTAAGGGTCCATGCAGTGGATGTGTGAAAGCTAGTGTCCTTGCACAAAAAAAAAGAAAGAAAATAGAAAAAATAGAAAAAGTTATAAAAAAGGTGATTAAGTGTTGAGTAGAGTTATTTAATTCTTAAATGTGGGGAGACTCAAATATTAGTAATTACGACCAGTGTAGGGGGAAGTTGTAACGTCCCAAGATTTTAAGTACCTCTTAGGTTTTACTTGGATTAATTTAATGGAAATTAAATTACTCGGGCCTTGAAGTTTCTTACTTTAAATTAAGTCTTGCAATTTTAAGTGAATTGGATTGCGGTTCACCTTGCGAGCAGTGAAGCCACCGTTCGCCGATCAACCCTTGACGCCGTGGTTCAAGTCGTCTGCTCGTCCACCGAAGTTCCATCTCACGACGGTTGAAGCGCTCGTGGTTCACGACTGCAACTACAGTAGGAAGCAATCGCCGCCGACTGAAGTTTGTAGAACTTGGTTGCGCTTCGTTCATGCACGTCGAAACTCCACGAAGTCCTCTGCCCACCCAAGCCGGTACTCGAGCAGCTCGTCGCCCTCAGTTAACCATCGATTTGCACGCAGAGGTTTCAGCGAGTGGGCCTTCTGTGACTGTTCAACGTTTGGTTCGGGCTTTTGAGGTAGTTTTGGATCGGTTTTGGTTGAGGAAGGTCGGTTCCAAGTAGATCGGACCACGAGGATTCCAACGACATACTTCACGCGCGCGTGCGCGCGCGTCTCGACACCACCTGCGCCGCCACCACGCGCCGCGCCGCGAAATCGGCCACGACCAGGATCAATTTCGTTTCCCGAGTTCGTTTTAAGCGTCCATTTGTGGTAACTTAGCCTAACTACGATTGGATTCAAAATAAGTTTCTAATTATGTAATTTAATTAAGGAATTGATGAATTTGATTTAGGGGATTCGACTATCGAGCTCGACTAAGCGAAACCTTGAGTTAGAAACGGAATGTAAGGAGCTTCGAGCTATGGTAAGGGATTTTTCTATAAATTATTTTAAAAGGGAAGTGAATATGTTTCCAAAAGTATTAGTTTAAAAAGAACGGATTTCAAGATTTATCTAAAGACAGAATTTAGAAAAGTATTTCACTCTTTAACTGGAGATGAATCCAAAAGATTTAAGGGTTGAGAGGACCCAAACCAAATGATTTCAAAGTATTTGGAATGAATTTTGATCTGATCATGTATAGTTATGTAATCGAGATCTTTCATGTCTGTCACTGTGTTGGATATATATACGTATTTTAATTGCAAACGTATTTATGATTTATGATTGAAAGTCATGCTATGATTTATCATTTATATGATTGTTGCATCATTATGAATGCATAGATATATCTGATTGAATAATGGGACCTCATGCATATTGTATGTATATGAACATGTCATGTAAGTGTGGCAATTGGTCTCCTGAGAACTTATGCATGGTAAAACATGCATTAGAGACCCTATGGGTCAATATTACAGAGTGCATGAGGACTCAAACCTACGAGGGTGCAGAGGACTCAAACTTATAGGGTGTGCATGGGGACTCAAACCTACAGGTCCGTGAGGACTCAAACTTATAAAGTGTCCGTGAGAGACTCAAAATGAAAAGACTCAGTAGACTCAATTGACCACGCATAGCCAAAGAGAAAAAGTCATGATTTTATGGAAGAAAGGTTTAGGTCCCATTACAGAAAGCTTTATGATTTTAAAAGTCACGAATAATAGTCATGTTTAAAAGTCAGATTTGAAGGAAAATCATATGCATGTGTTTGCATTTCCAGACCCCCACTTACTGGGTATTTTATAATACTCACCCCTCTACCTTTGTTGTGTTTTCTCTGTTTTAAAATGTTTTCAGGTAAAGTCGAGAGCATACCAAAGTAGTGGCATGGATGCGCTACAGGCTCCATGGGAACCGAGTCATGAATTCCGCATCCATGATTTAGAAAGAATTTTAAATGATTATTGTCTTCCGCTTATGTAGTACAGAGTTTTGAAACTAGAGGCCGAACTTAATTATGTTTCTTGTAAACGTTTTTTGTATTTCTATGGGATCCCAAATATAATTGATTTTTTTTTATCAACTTTTACTTATTTTAAAGTCAGTTAAGGCCTCAAATGCATGCATGAGTAGTAATGTCCCTAGAAATTTATGTTATAAAAAGTAGGGGTGTTACAGTTGGTATCAGAGCCCAAGGTTATAGGTCTTGTAGACTCGCTTACAGAGTAAGCAACAAGTATCCCATGGCTAAGTAGCAATTCCAATCCACTGTGTATGCCTTCGAACTAAGAGTATTATTTGTTCATGAAAAGAAAATTTAGTATTCTATGTGAAGATATTTTTATATAAAAATCGAGTTTGATGAATTTCCAAACTAAGAAAGAATGAGAATATATGAGCTAAACTATATGTCTATGAAAAGGAAATGCATAAAGGAAATGCTTATATGTGAATCTATATCCGTTTATGTCGTAAAGTTGACGTGATTTTACGCCGAAAGGAAAGAGAATACATGTGATCCCTGCTTTTGACGATAGAAAGGAAAATGTTTTAGTTAATAATGTTTACGCTAAAAATGAAGTTTTATAGCCATAAAACACATGTTGTGGGTTATTAAGAGGTCCGCTTTGACCAAGGGAGTGAAGAGTAAGACTTAAGAGGTTAGAGTGTTAAAGGTTGCTAAGCAACTAGATTACTTAAGTATAGTTTTCAAAAGTAAAAGTTAAGACTACTCATGAGAAGTTCAAGGTTTGAATGTGTTCGGTAAGAGGTGAGTGGTCTCATTCATTCATGATAGAACAATTGGATAAAAAGGTATGAGATTTAGTAAACGTACCACTTTGGTGTTCTCGACTTTGTTGGTTCCTAAATAAAGTCCCTTCATCTTCAAGTGAATACATAGTTATCGTATTTAAGGAGTTGAAAAGAAAAGAGGGCAAGAGTGTTTTTTAAAATGGGCTCGAGATGTAAAGGGAAAAATAGATTGTTAATGTTGAGATGGAAATTAAATTTTTCTAAATACTTGAAACACTTCGATTTTATTTATACCATTGCTCTGATAGGAAAGCTACAGGGATATACACAATTAATGTGTTACTGCAAATAGGTATGATGCGAAGTTTCAAAAGCGATACCATAAACTAAATAAACTTAATAAAGACAAGTATAAAGAGGAAAAGTAAGGAGTTAGAGTTTTAGTGTGAGAACACAAGAGAATTGATTATCGGGACTCCAGAAACTTGTGCACGAGTTGACATTCATATGATCACATGTGTATTCATGCTTGTAAAATGTGTATAAGGAACCTTGCCACTAATTTTCCACCTCTTGGTCAAGATATGTATGCATGACATGAAAGAGATATTATGAAGTATGAACCTCGAATTCTGGCGTGGTGTAACGTTTCCTTTTCCCCAATCAGAGGATTAAGAAGAAAGGATTTGGTTAATAGAGGAAAGCGCCTTGAATCTCTTCTTCGTTATGTAGAAGGCAAGCTGAGGAACCCATTTGAATTAGTAAAGGGTATAGTTGTAGTGGTCGAGCGACCACTAGAGTGAAACTAGAGGGTCAATTTAGTAAAGGTTAGGCTAATATTCTTAAGTGAGATTTTAGAGAAATGGACATTAGAACTACAATAGTACAAGTAGTTGAGAAAGTCCTCAATTTGACTAAAAGGAGAAAATCGAGTGTAAAGAAAGTGAGCACGAGGAACAATTCATTGGCGTTAGATAAAATAAGTTCGATATTTTGAGGTTATCCTTAACACGAGAGATAGATTTAAGCATGAAGTTAAAGTGGAAGCAGCGGTAGCTTTTAATACTTCTTACAGAATGCTCCAGTGAAGTTAAAAGAACTCAGGTTATAGATACAAGAACTTTTATATAAGAGTTAATAGTAATGTAGCACTCTAAGGAGTATTAGTGTTGTTCGTAAAGGAGAAAGAAACATCTTTACGTGTGTGCACAGGTTAGAGGATGTGGAAGAACGTCGCTGCTAAGAATAAATAACTTCGTCTTTGGATGAACGACCTATTCCACCAGTACGAGGAGCATAGTGTTCCTTAAGGTGATTTTGGAGTCAAGTTAGCGCCCGTCATGAACCAGGGATTAGATATCCCAAGACAACTTTCAAATCACTTTACGAACATCATGAAGATTATAGAGATTTGACTTAAGTACCCCTAATGTTTATAGACTTGATGGATTTAGTGCTTAAGAAAAGAGTAAAACATTGTTGTGATTAAGTTGCCGAAGACATTCTAATTAAACCTAGTCTAAGAAGGGGCAGAAAAGAAAATTGGAAAGGAGTGTTGTAAACAAAAGGAGGGAAGAGTAAGTTCTAAGGGGTGAAAAGAGTTGAAAGGTCACCAAGGAGTTATGTGTCCAAGTAAATTTCAAAGGATGTGCATAATGAAATTTGTTGAGCTAAGAAGAGACGAATAGGCGACCTAAGGTGTTTGGTGCTAGGAAGGAAATGTCTGAGTTAAAGATGCAAGGCTTAAGAGAAATTTTGTCAAGATTAGACACTCACCTGCACGTTATTAAAAGAACCAGTTTGGACAAAAGAGGGAAATAGTGGACCTTATGATGTGAAAGTTTTCAACTAAACTTTGAACAACTAAGTTACGTAAGTAGAGCCTTGACAGAGGAATCCTATAATTTCTGAAAAGTTCAAGGTCTAGAGGTGTTGAATAAAGTATTCGTATTCAAGGTTTGAACGTTAGGGTTTCATGACAAAAGAGTCGGAAAAGTTAGGAAATGTAGTGGATGCCATTATAAAGTATCCAACCCTATTAGTGTTAAGAAAGTTTCATTACATTCAAGTGATTACTTGAGCGGGATATTTAAGGGAGTGAAGGATAAAGGGATAATGAGTTTTAAAAGACTAAATTCCTTTTAGGAGATCGCTTAATATCGAGGTTATTATCGGTTGAGTTATACTAAGGGGAGTGACATGAATGATCATTACGTTGTGCCATAGGTGAGGGAAAGATTAAAAGCGATAGAGAAACGAATTGTATCTTGAATAACTTGTTTTAAAAGGGTCATTCTAATTCCTAGGACTTATAACGAAAATTTGGTCACTTAATGCGATAATCTATAATCGTTTAGGCTCTAAAGCGAGGTAAGTCGGGAGGATTTCATTACACTCTTTTAAAGTTTGTTTTAAAGTCAAGCGTCATAATAACTGAGTGTTAGATTTTCTTGTTTTTAAAGAATCATTGTTTACAATTAAAGAAATTTAGCTTCACTTATGTGTGGTTGTTCAAATTCCTATGTATTGTATGTTTCTGAACCCTGAGTAATCTGAAATGAAGTTTGGAGGCATGATTGGTTGGCTTTCTGATTTTAGAAGTGCAATTTCTATCAAACAGGTGTTAGAGAAAATTTTGGCATTGTTGTAGTTATGCCGTTATCTTTCTTAAAAATTTTGGGGGTATTCTCGTAATAAGATTGACAGAGTTGTATGGAACATAGCATGTGTCACGAAAACCAAAGGAGACCTAAGTTTGAGTTATTCCTACCATGACTTAAGACTTTCAACGAGTTATTGATTGCAATAGAAAGCCCCAAGGTTAACCAAGTATGCGAGGGGTTTGTCACTACAACGGTTTGCTAAAAGGTCGTTGAGAGTAGCGAGAGGTTAACCAATACTGTAAAGAGTCTTGAATAACCAAACCAAGTTGCTAACTCTATCCTTGAAGTCACATCTTTGGTGAAGGTGATAAGGTTATGGAGGCGATGACTAGAGGAAATTATCGAGTCATGCCTTGAAATGAATGCGAGTAGCTGGTGCAACAAACCTTAAAGAGGATTTTGAGGCTCAACGACAACGGAATCGTTTTAGCAAGAATTCCACTCTAAATCACAAGACAGAAGAAACTAGTTAAAGAACTAGAGAAAGAAATACGAGCTAAATATCCCGAGTCATCTTAGAATTTGAATCTGGTACTTTCCAAATTTAGAATCCGAGTCAAGGATATCGATTATGTAGGCCTTAGTTGAAAGACTCCGGTGAAGAGAACGAGCTCAAGTTAAAGTTACGAGTTCATTTGATACGCCAAGGTGTGATACTTGAGAAGCTCATAGTGTTCATCCTCGCATAAGGATCGAAGGACTCTTAAGAATCGAGTAAAGAAGGTCAAGCGAACTATCCCGATTTTATTTCCAGATTGAAAACTTTCGAGGACGAAAAGTTCTTAAGGAGGGAAGATTGTAACGTCCCAAGATTTTAAGTACCTCTTAGGTTTTACTTGGATTAATTTAATGAAAATTAAATTACTCGGGCCTTGAAGTTTCTTACTTTAAATTAAGGCTTGCAATTTTAAGTGAATTGGATTATTTATTTAAGTTTATAGACATTCTTGAGGTTTTGTTTAAAATGAAGGGTATTTTGGTAAATATTGGATTTAGGGTTTCATAAAGGACATTTTGTCCTTTAGGGTGCACTTTAAATCGAGGAAAACCTCTTCTTCTTCCTCCTTGACCTTACGACGGGTCCCAAGCCATTCCGATTATGCGGTTGGGTGGCGGCGATGAAGCCACCGTCACGATCAACCCTTGCCGTCGTGGTTCAACTCGTCCGCTGCTCGTCCACCGAAGTTCCATCTCACGACGGTTGAAGCGCTCGTGGTTCGCGACTGCAACTACAGTAGGAAGAAACCGCCGCCGACTGAAGTTTGTAGAACTTGGTTGCGCTTCGTTCGTGCACGTCCGACCTCCACGAAGTCCCCCGCCCACCCAAGCCGATACTCGAGCAGCTCGTCGCCCTCAGTTAACCATCGATTTGCACGCGAGAGGTTTCAACAGTGAGCCTTCTGGTGAGGCCGGTTCAACGTTTGGTTCGGGCTTTTGAGGTAGTTTTGGATCGGTTTTGGTTGAGGAAGGTCGGTTCCAAGTAGATCGGACCACGAGGATTTCAACGACATACTTCACGCGCGCCGCAGCGCGTCTCACACACCACACGCGCCACCACCACGCGCGCGCTCGCCAAAAGTCGGCCCGACCGGATCAATTTCGTTTCCCCGAGTTCGTTTTAAGCGTCCGTTTGTGGTAACTTAGCCTAACTACGATCGGATTCAAAATAAGTTTCTAATTATGTAATTTAGTTAAGGAATTGATGAATTTGATTTAGGGGATTCGACTATCGAGCTCGACTAAGCGAAACCTTGAGTTAGAAACGGAATGTAAGGAGCTTCGAGCTAAGGTAAGGGATTTTTCTATAAATTATTTTAAAAGGGAAGTGAATATGTTTCCAAAAGTATTAGTTTAAAAGAACTGATTTCAAGATTTATCTAAAGACGAGAATTTAGAAAAGTATTTCACTCTTTAACCGGAGATGAATCCAAAAGATTTAAGGGTTGAGAGGTCCCAAACCAAATGATTTCAAAGTATTTGGAATGAATTTTGATCTGATCATGTATAGTTATGTAATCTGAGATCTTTCATGTCATCATTTGTGTTGGATATATATACGTATTTTAATTGCAAACGTATTTACGATTTATGATTGAAAGTCATGCTATGATTTATGATTTATATGATTGTTGCATCATTATGAATGCATAGATATATCTGATTGAATAATGGGACCTCATGCATATTGTATGTATATGAACATGTCATGTAGGTGTGGGCAATTGGTCTCACGAGAACTAATGCATGGTAAAACATGCATCGAGACCCTATGGGTCAATATTACAGGGTCCATGAGGGACTCAAACCTCACGAGGGTGCATGAGGGACTCAAACTTATAGGGTGCATGAGGGACTCAAACCTACAGTGGGTCCGTGAGGGACTCAAACTTATAAAGGGTCAGTGAGAGACTCAAAATGAAAAGACTCAGTAGACTCAATTGACCACGCATAGCCAAAGAGAAAAAGTCATGATTTTATGAAAGAAAGGTTTAGGTCCCATTACAGAAAGCTTTATGATTTTAAAAGTCACGAATAATAGTCATGTTTAAAAGTCAGATTTGAAGGAAAATCATATGCATGTGTTTGCATTTCCAAACCCCACTTCTGGGGTATTTTATAATACTCACCCTCTACCTTTGTTGTGTTTTCTCTGTTTTAAAATGTTTTGGTAAAGTCGAGAGCATACCAGTGTAGTGGCATGGATGCGCTCATGAAAGCCATGGGAACCGAGTCATGAATTCCGCATCCATGATTTAGAAAGAATTTTAAATGATTATTGTCTTCCGCTTATGTAGTACAGAGTTTTGAAACTAGAGGCAAAACTTAATTATGTTTCTTGTAAACGTTTTTTGTATTTCTATGGGATCCCAAATATAATTGATTTTTTTTTATCAACTTTTACTTATTTTAAAGTCAGTTAAGGCCTCGAATGCATGCATGAGTAGTAATGTGCCTAGAAATTTATGTTATAAAAAGTAGGGGCGTTACAGAAGTTGAATGGAGAGCCTAATAAAGTTGATCCGGGCTTAGTAAAAATGAAGGGAACATAGGTTAATCACACACACACGTAGGAACGCTTAGGAAAAATTTTAAATTGCTTGCTAAAGTATTATGTTTGAATGTTTCCTGTGATTGCTAGATTTCCTCTTAAATCTTTGAGGTTTGAATCAACTGTATGTTTAAGAACAATATAATGTTTAATTCTGTTTTTGCTTGGGACTACCAAAAGTTTAAGTTTGGGGGTATTTGATAGCACAAAAAATGTGTTATCCTTAGGCTTAATTACTGCTAGTTTTATGATGATTTCAAGGCTTTTACGTGTTTAAATCATTAAATTTCACTATAAGAGCGTAAACAGAACAATTGGAGATATTTTGGATCGCTCGAGATCAAAACGAGGCTAATTGGAGCTTAAAATAACATCAATTGGAAGTGAAAGGACCAAACCAAGCTAATGGACTCGAAGTGATGGCGTTGCAACGCTGTCCATAGCGTGCTGTGAAGCTGTATTGAAGACTACAGGCGATAGTGTTGCAACACTGCCTTAGAGCGTTGCAACGCTATCTCAATAAGAATGCATGCACGAGGAACCGCAAAGAGGGCATTGCAATGCTGCCCTCAGCGTTGCAACACCGTCGACTATTTCCTTATTTACCAGCCGCTTAGGGTACAACGTTGCAACGCTCTCCCTAGCGTTGTAATGCTGTACCGATTTAGTCTATATATAGAACTTTATGTTTTCATTATGGGGGGTGCCGAATTTGGTAGATTTTCCACCCTAATTACGAAGTACACTTTGTAAGAAGAGAGAAAAGAGCGTTTTTGGAGCCAAAGCATCCGTGGAGGTTCGAGATCGAAGACGGGAGCTCGGAGACGAAGGACCGGCATCGACACATAAGTTTAATTTCCTTTTCTTTCAATTTGTAATAGCATTCTAAGACGTTTTCTACTTGTTTAGTTTGATTTTCATGTGATTTTAAGTAGCTAAACATTGTAGCTAGGATTTGATTTACTTGTTATGACTTTCTTGCTATGTAATGAAGCATGTTTTGTCCTTATTTTTGGCAATTCGTTCTTTACATCTTAATTTGTTGGTTTAAGTGGACTCGAGAGATAAAGCTTGAATTAGAGCGAAATTGTCAAAACCCTTAGAAATCAGGCATGAGAGTGACTTAGAAATCTTAGGAAAACACATAAAGAAGTTGCTTAATGCCATGCATGTCGTAGGTTCATATGGAGACTATGGAGTTTATAGCATTTGTGAGGCTACTGAGAATCGAGAGATTTTATTGAGTATTTTACTTCTGGTTTATAAATTCATCTCATTGGTTCAATGCATGTGTTAGTTAGGTTATTAACTTGTAAAATCACTTCCCTCAATTCTATTAGTTTGCGTCTCCACATGTTTGTTTGTTTGTTTATCTTTACTTTAAACCAACTATCCACGCTATGTTTCTTTCGCTAAAATTGAGAATTAGTATCTTAGTACTTAATTAATCTAGAAACCCATTCTCGAGGACGATACTTGGACTCTTAAATAACTATACTAAAACTTGACCCATACACTGCGGTATTGCAATATCATAAATTATACGCAACAATACCCAAAAGAAACAAGAGGTGGTTTATTCTATGATCCTAAGGAAAATAAGGTTTTTGTGTCGACAAATGTCATTTTCTTAGAGGAGGACCACATAACGGACAACAAACCAAAAAGTAAAGTTGTGTTGAGTGGATTAGACGGATTAATAGCAAAGGTTGCTAGGAACACTAGTACCTCAACAAGAGTTGTTGATACTGGTTTGTCTAGTCAAGAGAGTCCATCTCAAGAATTGAGTATGCCTCAACGTAGGGGAAGGGTTTTGATACAGCCTTACCATTACATGGGTTTAGCTGAAACTCAAGTTGTTATACAAGATGACAACTACGAGGATCCATTGACTTATAATCATGCAATGGTTGACAAAGACAAAGACAAATTGGTCATAGCCATGGAACAAGAAATGGAGTTTATGTACTTCAATTCTATTTGGGATCTTGTAGATAAGCCTGATGGGGTAAAACCTATAGGTTGTAAGTGGATCTACAAGAGAAAGTGTGGTGTAGATGGGAAGGTGCAAACCTTTAAAGCTAGACTAGTAGCAAAGGGTTATACCTAGGTTGAAGGGGTTGACTATGAGGAGACCTTTTCACCTGTTGCTATGGTAAAGTCTATCCGTATCCTTCTTGCCATCGCCCCATATTATGAATATGAGGTATGGAAAATGGATATCAAGACAACCTTTTTGAATGGAAATCTTGAGGAAAATATCTACATGGACCAACCCAAAGGGTTCATTGAACCAGGACAAAAGCAAAAGGTTTGCAAGTTTAAAAGGTCAATTTATGGACTGAAACAAGCATCTAGGTTCTAAAATATAAGATTTGAAGAGGCGATCAGATCTTATGGCTTTGATCAGAATGATGATGAACCTTGTGTCTACAAGAAAATCATCAATAGTTCTGTCACATTCCTAATTTTTTATCTGGATGATATCTTGCTCATTGGGAATGATGTAGGTTATCTTACTGACATCAAGGAATGGCTAGCTACGCATTTCCAAATGAAAGATTTGGGTGATGTGCAGTTTGTTCTTGGGATCGAGATTGTCCGGAATCACAAGAATAAAATGCTAGCCTTGTCTCAAGCATCTTACATAGACAAAGTGTTGTCGAGATTTAAGATGCAAGATTCCAAAAAGGGTTTGTTGCCTTTTAGACATGGAATCCATTTGTCTAAGGAACAGTGTCCTAAGACACCTCAAGGAGTTGAGGATATGAGACAGATTCCTTACGCATCAGCTTTTGGGAGTCTGATGTACGTCATGTTGTGTACAAGGCCCGACATCTGTTTTTCAGTTGGAATGGTCAGTAGGTATCAATCAAATCCAGGACTTGAACACTGGACAGCGGTTAAAACAATCCTAAAGTAGCTTCGGAGAACAAGTAACTACATGCTTGTGTATGGGGCTAAGGATTTGATCCTTACACGATACACAGATTCTGACTTTCAGACTGATAAAGATTCTTGGAAATCTACATCAGGGTCAGTGTTCACTCTAAACGGAGGAGCTGTAGTATGGCGAAGCGTCAAGCAAGGATGCATCGATTCCACCATGGAGGTCGAATAAGTAGCGACTTGTGAAGCGAAATGGGAGGTCGTTTGGTTAAGGAAATTCATGATTAATTTAAAAGTCGTTCCAAATATGACTTTACCTATCAAGCTGTATTGCGGTAACAGTGGTGCAGTAGCAAATTCGAGGGAACCCCGAAGTCACAAGAGGGGAAAGCACATTGAGCGAAAATATCATCTCATCTGGGAAATCATGCACAGAGGAGACGTGATTGTCACAAAGATAGCCTCAAAGCACAACATTACTGACCCTTTTACAAAGGCTCTCACGGCTAAAGTTTTTGAGAGTCACCTAGAAGGTCTAGGTTTACAAGTCTTCCCCAACTAGGGCAAGGGGAGTATTTTGTATAAAGGGGTTTAAATGCGCTAATTTATTGTATTTACATTACTGTTATGTTTTTGTACGCCACAAGCTTTAGGTCAAGTGGGAGATTGTTGGGATTTATGGCCTAAACTTATGTAATTTTGATCAATTAAATAAAGGGTTACTTGTTTTGATTGAATTACAGTGTTGCTTTATAAATCCAATAAACTAAGCTCCAAGCTTATAACATATTGTTGGGATTTATGCCCTAAACTTGTGTAATGTTGATCAATTAATAAAGTGTTATTTGTTTTGATAAGATTACAGTCTTGCTTTTATAAATCCAATAAACTAAGCTCCAAGGTTATAACGTTTATCTTGAAATCAGTGTAATGGACACTATTTGGGTTGATTTCAAGAATATAATCTAAATAGTATATGTTATAAGAATAAGGTTGGAAACCTCATTCTGGTAACACCATGAATGCGACCAACTTTGTAATTAGTACAAATGAGATAATCGAACTCATTCATGTAGTTAACATGCGAGTGAGGGCTTCCTGTATGAAGAGTTCATACAAGCCTGGATCGCAAATTATTAGTCTACCCAGTGTAACATCGTTAACAAGAGAAAACTAGTAATTTATAGATGGTCATTAGTGACTCGACCTGAATCCTGAGCAAGTTAAGAACTCCTGCTTATAGGGGTTTGTCCTTAGACTAATATGGGTGAGAGTGGCGTGTAGCCGACTCAATAAGCCTACCTTCTCAGGGACAGAACCTCGTAGGTAGCGGGGAACTTAACTGTGCAAGATGGAATTCACTCATTCCTACACTAAGGAATTAGATAGGTTGTTCCCTTAAGAACTGATTCCAGGTCTTGAACAACGGGTGTCCACCCTCTATGAGGGTATGAGTCTAAGGTAGGGCCTTAGACTTGTTGTCCATTAGAGGATCAGTGGTGCTTAAGGAGCAAAAGGGTAATCACAGGGGTAAAATGGTAATTAGACCCAACCGAGATTACCAACAATCTGTGAAGGGTCGACTCATGGGTAATGACTATATCAATGGACACAATATTATCTACAGTGAGGAGAGTGCAGCTACAAGTCTATAGTGGAGTGACTCGTAGTTAATGAATATTTATTAACTGGATCAATGAGTTTGATTAGTTAATCTCACATCATTGGCGCTCATGATCTGTAGGTCCATTAGATCCCTCCATTGGCTCAACATGGTAATATTGAGGGTATAAAGTTAGGAGTGAAATTGAAGTGTTCAATTTCATGCATGAGGAGTTATATCAATTATATATGATATAATTGATATAATATATAGTTTTAATGTGAATTAGATTCATATATAATCTATATACTAAAGAGAGATTAAAGGAGGGGTAGGATTGTCATTTCCATCCCATTCCCCTATATATATATATCGTTGCATGAGATGCCACTAGGTTAAGGAATTCTAAGGAATTTTACAAGCTCTCTTGTTGTGTTGTTGGAAGAGTTCCAAAGCACACATCTCTCTCAAAATACCTCACCTCTCCTAAAGGGAACCCACCTTCCTCCCTCACCTAGAGAACAACGGAAAAGATCCGGTGATCGTGTCTTCGTACGTTGGAGTTCCTGTTGCTGAGATCGTGATCGTTGAAGAGTGGGGCTCTTGAAGAAAGGTTCTTCAAAGGTCATTTTCTTGTTGTCCATTCTATGATTTTATGCTTAATCTATGTTTTATGTTCTTGAATTAATCGTTGTAACTAAATCGGGAGCGCGCGCGATTCGCATGTCGCTTTCATTGCGCGTGTTCGATTCTCTTTAATTGGTATCAGAGCCGAATTGCGATATTGATTTATGTTCTAGATTTTTCAAGAACAAGGTGTGATTTACTGTTTTTGCATGAGATGTATGAATGGTTTTGCAAAATTAGATGTTTTCAATTTTTGCACTTAGTTTTACAATTCCCATTGAAATGTTCAATGTAAGGACCCGGTGTTTTGGGCAAATTTAATTGTAAATTGAGTCTGTAAGTCCATGTCGATCGAGGCAAAACGGTTGCTGAGAAGATCGGAGCAAAAACGAGCAAGGAATGGTGATTCCATGTGCTTTCTGTGTGCAGCGTTGCAACGTTGTTCATCATGAAGAGAATCGAAGTTCCCGCAGTGGAAGCGATAGCGAATCGCGCACTCTTGGTATAGTTACAACGGTAAATTCAATAACATGAAAAACTAGATTAAGCATAAAATTAGAATGGACAACAAGATAATTACCTTTGAAGAACCTTTCTTCAAGTGCTCCATTCTTTCACGGTCACGATCTCAGCAATAGGAACTCCGACGTACGAAGGCACGACCACCGGATCTTCTCCATTGTTCTCTAGGTAAGGGAGGATGGTGGGTTCCCTTTAGGAGAGGTGAGGTATTTTGAGAGAGATGTGTGTGTCTTGGAACTCTTCCAACACCACAACAAAAGAGCTTATAAAATTGCTTAGAATGTCTTAACCTAGTTTCATCTCATGCAACCATATATATAGGGGAATGAGATGGAAATGACCATCATACCCCTCCATTAATCTCTCTATAGTTTATATATGAATCTAATTAGCATTAAAACTATATATTATATCAATTATATCATATATAATTGATATAACTCCTCATGTATGAAATTGAACACTTCAATTTCACTCCTAACTTTATACCCTCAATATTATCATGTTGAGCCAACGAAGGGATCTAATGGACCTACAGATCATGAGTTCGAATGATGTGGGATTAACTGATCAAACTCTTTGATCCAGTTAATAATTATTCATTAACTATGAGTCACTCCACTATAGACTTGTAGCTGCACTCTCCTAACTGTAGATAATATTGTGTCCACTGATATAGTCATTACCCATGAGTCGACCCTTCACAGGTTGTTCGTAATCACAGCTGGGTCAAATTACCGTTTTACCCCAGTGATTACCTCTTTGCTCGTTAAGCACCACTGATCCTCTAATGAACAACAAGTCTAAGGTCCTCATCTGTGACTCATATGCGCTCATAGAGGCCGGGGGCCCGTTGATCAAGACTGAGTCGGTTCTTGAGAACAACCTATCTAATTCCTCAGTAGAGAAATGAGTGAATTCCATCTTGCACAGTTAAGTTCCTAGCTACCTACGAGGTTTTGTCCCTGAGAAGGTAGGCTTATTGAGTTGGCTACAGGCCATTCTCACCCAAACTAGTCTTAGGACAAACCCCTATAAGCTGGAGTTCTTAACTTGCTCAGGATTCACGTCGTCACTAATGACCAGATAAATTACTAGTCTTATCTTGTTAACGGTGTTATACTTGTTAGACTAATAATTTGCGATTCGATCTTATATGAACTCTTCATACAGATGCCCCTACTCATGCATGTCAACTACATGAATTGATATGAACCCAATAGTGCCAATCAAGAATAAAGAAGAGCTTCAAGATGGAGATACATTAAATGCACCATGGCTTCATTTATGATGAACTAAGGAATTAAAGTTGAATTAAATGAACTCAAGTTCATTTAATGCAAGTCAACCTTCAATTAATGGAACGACACTTCAAGCTACTTCAATATTGTCTTCATTTACTAATGGATGGTTACAAATACCTAGAAGAATGAATGCAATATTCAATCTCGAATTTATGGCTAATTTGATGCAAATTTCAGTTTTAATGTCTTGTTTTCAATGATTTAGGTTACAAAATAGTTAGTGGAGATCATGGTATTGATGGGGATGTAAGCTACAACCTTTCAATAGACCATAGGTTACTTTAGGGTTGATTCAAAGGCTATATAAAGCCATCAAAGATGCATTGTAAAAAAAGACTTGGAATGATGTTTTGAATGAAAAGTTGCATATTTCGCTTCTTAAGCCATGAGCTTGTTTCTTTGCATATCTTGTGTTTAGATTTGCATGCTAGGATCATTCAAGTAGCGTTGATCAAACTACTTGTGGAGTGATTCGAATCTTGAGTTTAGAAAAAAGTTTTTCACCTCTTGATCTTTATCATCAAGGTAAAATTCGTTTCTATCTTCTTCCTTGGGATGAAATCATCTAGATTTGGGGTTTTTGAGTTTAGATCTAAAGGTCTTGTTTGTCAACAAGGTTGTTAGATTTAAATCATCAAGAGTTACTTATCATGAATGAGTTGGATTACCTCATTTGTACTAATTACAAAGTTGGCCGCATCCATGGTGTTACCAGAATGAGGTTTCCAACCTTATTCTTATACCATAGAATATTTAGGTTATATTCTTGAACACAACCAAAATAGTGTCCACTACACTGATTTCAAGATAAATTTTATAACCTTGGAGTTTAGTTTATTGGATTTATAAAAGCAAGATTGTAATCTTATCAAAACAAATAACACTTTATTTAATTGATCAAAATTACATAAGTTTAGTGCATAAATCCAACCAATCTCCCACTTGACCTAAAGCTTGTGGAGTACTTAAACATTACAATAATGTAAATACAATAAACTAGGGCATTTAAACCCCTTTGTACAAAATACTCCCACTTGCCCTAGTTGGGGAAGACTTGTAAATCTAGACCTTTTAGGTGACTCTCAAATACTTTAGTCGCGAGAGCCTTTGTAAAAGGATCAACAATGTTGTGCTCTGAGGCTATCTTCGTGACATTCACGTCTCCTCTATCCACGATCTCCCGGATGAGATGATACTTCTGCTTTATGTGCATTCCCCTCTTGTGACTGATGCAAAAATATCAGATGCCCTAAACTAATGCAAATTAGAATAAAACCCCGAAACTTTTACGACGTGCAAGTATACACGGTCGAGAGCAGCAAGTGATAAGTTAAAAGTATCGATCCCACGAGGACTAGTTAGACCTAAATTAGTGAGTGTCCTAACAAATTTTCCTTATTTTATTGCAATGCATGAGTGTGCAAATTATTGTTGTAAATAAATAAATTGATAAGTAAGAAAGATAAGATAATACAAAAGAAAATAACTGAATTGAAATGAGGGGAGAGAAGAATGCAATCAAGAGGGGAGATGCAAGATATGAGATTTTTAATGAAAATAGGTTCGGGTTAGGGTGAAGTTTTCATGCTCAATAGAATAAAGATGTGATTGATGCCTTGAATTTACCTACACATGCATTCAAGTGAATCTTTCCGAAATCACTAAGTTTTAGAACCTACAATTTCCCAATTGTGATCTAAATTATCTCATGATTTTAGGTTCTAGGTGACTTAATTATCCGTAATCAACTCAATAATCCTAGAATGAAATTTTAGTTTTCTAATTCATTAGCTTTCCCAAGTTTATGAATTCTAGAGAGGTTAAAGAGGCCAATTTTAATTCTCATGCAACGTTAAATTCAATAAAATTTCATAAATTCAATCAATGGCATCAACCATAAATTTAATCCAAATTTACATTTGAACACAACCTAACCTTTGCTTAAGACAATTTAGTTCATGATTTTAAAATCGAGTCACACATCTCTAAATTAAACATGCTTTTATTGATCAATGAGTTCATGCAAACCAACCAACAACATTCACTAAAATAGCCTAAATCAACCAAAATTATAGCCTAAACCAGTCACGAGTTCGGTCTGAAACAGTGAGCAAAAGTAGTCTAAATCAGTATATAAACAACCAAAAAAATCAGTATTAAATTGGTAGTTTACAACAAGTAATAAAACTTAGAGATAGAGAAAAGGTTACACAGCAAGTGGCCTAGCTTTTGCTACAGCAATTGCCTAGCAGCAACCCTCTGTCGATGGTCTGCAACAGGGCACTTTGCTTCAACAAAGCCCTTTGGTTGGCTTGGCAACATTGCGACCAATTGCTTGGCAAAAAGCAAGCAACAACAAAGAACAACCCCTTGGTTCCACGGATTGGTTCAGCAAAAAGCAGGCAACACCACTGCAGCAACTTCACGATTGCTTTAGCAATTGCCAAGCAATAACTGCAGGTGGACAACGCAATTTTGCTTCAACAATGTCGATGGCTTCTCCTCAATTGCACGTCGATTGCTTCAGCAAAGAGGTTTCAGATTTTACTTTACGCCACGGGTTCCACGATTGCTTCAAAGCGCCGGACAACTCCTCTATGCTCTTCCCTCTCAATTGCTACAACAATGTTAAGTTTATCCTATCGATTTTTCCCCTTGATTGATGTAGCAAAATCGATGGTTCTCTTCTCTCTCTCGGTCTCTTCTTCTTGTCACAACTCCAACTCCACCTTTACACTTCTAAACCCTAGCCTCTTTATACAAGATGATGTTGACCTAACTCCAAAAATTACAAAAATACCCTTAAGGGTAAAAAGACCATATTACCCTTCGGGTAAAACGTCTAAAATGCCCTTAGGGATTTCTTGTAATTTTTAAACATCTCCTGCACACAGAAAAATCCCAAATAAATTTATAAAGTCAATTATAAATCAAACTAAATACGCAAGGATTTTTGGAGTTAAGAAAAATCTCAAATTTCGGTCTTTAATTAACCGTTAGCTTATTTTCCTAAATTTCTTGAATTAAAACACAAAAACATCAAAATTAATTCTTTTTGCACCTAATGCTTAAATTCAAGATTTTAAAGCTAGCACACATAATTTAGGGATAAACTAAGATGAGGATCACTAAATTAAATGCAATTCATGTGGATTAAACACTAAAATTCTAGTAAAATAACTCACTTATGGTTAATTTAAAAGGTCAATTTATGGACTGAAACAAGCCTCTAGGTCCTGGAATATAAGATTTGATGAGGCAATCAGATCTTATTGTTTTGACCAGAATGATGATGAACCTTGTGTCTACAAGAAAATCATCAATAGTTCTGTCGCATTCCTAATTCTCAATGTGGATGATATCCTACACATTGGGAATGATGTAGGTTATCTGTCACACCCCCTCCCGAACTACCTACGCTAACTTTCACTGAAAGCGGCGTGAAGCCAACAGACTTTGTTTATCTCTTAACAATACACATTGACCCCGATTCACCTGATAAACATACTATGTTCGAAAATGGAACACTTAAACATGACATAGCGGAAACTGGACAACTATTAAACATATACAAGGAGAAACCCTTCACAAGTCTCTCTTGGAAACTAAAAGTCTAGTGCATCAGAAACAACACAAGACAAACCATTGTTTATACAACCTCTAATGTACAAACAACTATAACACCAAAGTCCTCTCAAAATAATTTACAAACATAGAGACTTGCTAGACAAAACCCGACCACGTACAAAGTATTTAACTTATGAAGCTTGAAAGAGACTATGGCGATAACTTTCGGTGCCGGGAGCTCGATCTCTACACAAAAGTTTGAAAACATAGAAAGAATGAGCTATGAAGCTCGGTGAGTGGCTGTGTTTAATATCTATAACTTGTAAAACATGTGACACAAAACTATGAGCATATGCATTTGTATTCAAGCATTGAAAGTAAACGTAGAATCATAATAGACTTTGAAAAACCAACAAGTATATCATCAAAATCTCGTAAGGCATGTAAATCGGATAAACTCTTTTAAAAAAACATGTCACAATCCACGTTGTGTAGGGCACGCCAGATAAACCAACGTTTACTCTCTGATGTAGTGGGGCCCGCCCAAAGACTCCCATCGTCTTTGTCGTAGTGGGGCCCCCCAAAGACTAACGATGCAGCAATGTGTCACACGAGTACACTCAACGTCGACAACGAGAATAAGACCTGTGTGCACACGGTACCATAAAGCCTCGGGCTCAATATCTCGAGAAAATCACATGAAAACATTTGAACATGCCTCGCTTATCTTTTCTTTCATAAAACTCAAAGCTTACTCGACTTTTCATATAAAATCTGAAATCTTTAAAACATACTTGCTAGTACATGCTTGCTTGAAATCATAACATTTCCATAAATTTTGGCAACCATTGGACATATGCTCATGTATAAACTTTATAAAGACTTTTAGGGTCACAATGAACACTTGAAACATTTCTAGGAAAACATGAATACTCATAAACATGTATTCAAAAGAAAGCATAATGCATTGAAAACTTTTATTCTAGCAAAACTTGCATTTCTTGAACATAATTCAAGCATATATACACTTTTGTAGTTCCTTTTATCACTCACGATGTTTTTGAACTAGAATCTTAGCACGTACACTCTCGACCTATTTGCTCCTGGCCCATCAAACAAACCAAATTCATGTATTAGAACCTCGAGCTCATGGTTTTTAACCTTAAAACTACAAGAAAACACATTTTCAAAAATTCCAGCATTTTCAGATTTTTCTTACTGCTGTTTTTTGAGACAGCCATAACTTCTTCATTACTTATCCAAAAAGAATGTACTTTGTACCAAACTCTTCCTTTTTGAACTCTCTAAAACCCTTATGAAGACATGTAAATGAGATTCCTAACGTATTGGTTAGAAAATACTTCCGTAGCTTAACCCCTAAAATGATCCTGCTGCTGTTCCAGATTTCAGTTCCTGCTGCAACCCGAAACTTAACCTGATGATTACAACATCTTCCAATCATTTTCTTCTCACGATTCCGTCATGAAACTTGTAGGAAATTCAATAAGCGTTTGAACCATATAAATTAGAGCTTCTAACTCCAAGTATATAGATCAGAACAACCAAAACATCAGAGACCTCTCGGATTTGACAGCAAAATTATGTCTTCTGCCTTACTGTTAACAAAACAGCAACTTAAAATCTGAATTGGCTCGAGCTTCCTTCACGAATTTTGTTCCAATATGAGTTAACTTTCATGAAACAAAAGCTCAACTCTTACCTCTTCTTGTGGAGCTCGAGATGAACAGAAAATCAGAGCTTGTCTGAGTTGATTTCCTTGCTGTAATATTGACTTCCTTGAGTTCTCCTCTTTTCTTCTGCAACTCCAGCTTCAAAATTACCAAAAATGGCCTCCTTCTTCTTCCTTTCTCCTTCAACCACGAAGCTTCAGCCTTAGTTTGTGATGGAAGAGAAGAAAATGGAGAGAAAACCCTTTAAAAAAAAATAAATAAATAAAAAATCAATCGGTGGAAGAGGTATTCCTTTGTCTTTTTGCACTTTTGCTTTTCATTTTCCATTTCTTTTTCCTTTTCTTTTCATTCCTTTATCTTCTTTCTTTCTTTTCTTTTCTTTTCTTAACAAAACAAAATAACTTAATATATAAAACATTTGTTTCATTTCCTTTTCTTCTTTTGTCTTTAAAAGCAAAGCAAACCAAAATGGTTTAAACTTTCTTTCCTTGTTTTCCTTTTGTCTTTCACTTCATTTCTTTTCTTTTTAAAACGTGGGAAACCAAGTTTTAACCATTCATTTCTTTTTGTTGTTTGTTAATAAGGAAGTTCCAAAGAAAGATCTCGGGTTTACATTATCTTACTGACATCAAGGAATGGCAAGCTACGTCGTTCAAAATGAAAGATTTGGGTGATGTGCAATTTGTTCTTGGGATCCAGATTATCCAAAACCGCAAGAATAAAACACTAGCCTTGACTCAAGCATCTTACATAGACAAAGTGTTGTCAAGGTTTAAGATGCAAGATTCCAAGAAGGTCTTGTTGCCTTTTAGACATGGAATCCATTTGTCTAAGGAACAGTGTCCTAAGACACCTCAAGTTATTGAGGATATGAGACGGATTCCTCACGCATCAGCTCTTGGGAGCCTGAGGTACGCCATGTTGTGTACTAGGCACGACATCTGTTTTGCAGTTGGGATGGTCAGTACATATCAATCCAATCTAGGACTTGAACACTGGACAACGGTTAAAACAATCCTTAAGTATCTTCGCAGAACAAGGAACTACATGCTTGTGTATGGGGCTAAGGATTTGATCCTTACATGATACACAGATTCTGACTTTCAAACTGATAAAGATTCTCAGAAATCTACATCAGAGTCAGTATTCACAATTAACGAAGGAGCTGTAGTATGGCGAAGCGTCGAGCAAGGATGCATCGCCGATTCCACCATGGAGGGCGAATATGTAGCAGCTTGTGAAGCAGCTAAGGAGGCCGTTTGGTTAAGAAAATTCATGCTAAATTTGCAAGTTGTTCCAAATATGAATTTGCTCATCACACTGTATTGCGATAACGGATGGTGCGATGTAAAAGTTGAGGGAACCCCGAAGTCACAAGGGGGGAAAACACATAGAGCGAAAGTATCATCTCATCCAGGAGATCGTGCATAAAGGAGACGTGATTGTCACGAACATAGCCTCAGAGCACAACATTGTTGATCCTTTTACAAAGGCTCTGACGGCTAAAGTATTTGAGAGTCACCTAGAAGGTATAGGTTTACGAGTCTTCCCCAACTAGGACAAGTGGGAGTATTTTGTACAAAGGGGTTGAAAATCCCTAGTTTATTGTATTTACATCACTGTAATGTTTAGTACTCCACATGCTTTAGGTCAAGTGGGAGATTGTTGGGATTTATGCCCTAAACTTGTTTAATTTTGATCAATTAAATAAAGTGTTATTTGTTTTGATAAGATTACAGTCTTGCTATTATAAATCCAATAAAATAACCTCCAAGGTTATAACGTTTATCTTGAAATCAGAGTAGTGGACACTATTTGTGTTGATTTGAAGAATATAACCTAAATAGTCTATGGTATAAGAATAAGGTTGGAAACCTCATTCTGGTAACACCATGGATGCGACCCACTTTGTAATTAGTACAAATGAGGTAATCCAACACATTCATGTAGTCGACATGCGAGTGGGGGCATCCTGTATGAAGAGTTCATACAAGACTGGATCGCAAATTATTAGTCTTACCAGTGTAACATCGTTAACACGATAAGACTAGTAATTTATAGATGGTCATTAGTGACTCGACCTGAATCTTGAGCATGTTAAGAACTTTTGCTTAGAAGGGTTTGTCCTTAGACTTGTATGGGTGAGAGTGGCATGTAGTCGACTCAATTAGCCTACCTTCTCAGGGACAGAACCTCGTAGATAGCTGGAAACTTAACCGTGCAAGATGGAATTCACTCATTCCTACACTAAGGAATTACATAGGTTGTTCCCTTAAGAACTGACTCCAGGTCTTGAACAACGAGGCCCCGCCCTATATGATGGTATGAGTCTAAGGTAGGACCTTAGACTTGTTGTTCATAGAGGATCAGTGGTGCTTAAGGAGAAAATAGGTAATCATAGGGGTAAAATGGTAATTTGAACCAGTTGAGATTACAAACAACCTCTGAAGAGTCGACTCATGTGTAATGACTATATCAGTGGACACAATATTATCTACAGTGAGGAGAGTGCAGCTACAAGTCTATGGTGGAGTGACTTGTAGTTAATGAATATTGATTAACTAGATCAAATAGTTTGATCAGTTACTCTCACATCATTGGAGCTCATGATCTGTAGGTTCATTAGATCCCTCCGTTGGATCAACATGGTAATATTGAGGGTCTAAGGTTAGGAGTGAGATTGAAGTGTTCAATTTCATACATGAGGAGTTATATCAATTATATATGATATAATTGATATAATATATAGTTTTAATGTTAATTAGATTCATATATAAACTATATACTAAAGAGAGATTAAAGAAGGGGTAGGATGGTCATTTCCATCCCATTCCCCTATATATATATATGGTTGCATGAGATGCAACTAGGTTAAGGAATTCTAAGGAATTTTACAAGCTCTCTTGTTGTGTTGTTGGAAGAGTTTCAAAGCACACATCTCTCTCAAAATACCTCACCTCTCATAAAGGGAACCTACCTTCCTCCCTCACCTAGAGAACAACGGAGAAAATCTGGTGGTCGTGTCTTTGTACGTTTGAGTTCCTGTTGCTGAGATCGTGATCATGGGAGAGTGGAGCACTTGAAGAAAGGTTCTTCAAAGGTAAATTCTTGTTGTCCATTATATCAAGAACTTGTGATTCGCAATCGCTTCCACTGCGGGGACTTCGATTCCTTTCACTCTTGAACATCAGTGTAGTCGACACTATTTGGATTGTGTTCAAGAATATAACCTAAATGGTCTATGGTATAAGAATAAAGTTGGAAACCTCATTCTCGAAACACCATGGATGCGACCCATTTTGTAATTAGTAGAAATGAGGTAATCCAACTCATTCATGTAGTTGACATGCGAGTGGGGGCATCCTGTATGAAGAGTTCATACAAGACCGGACCGCAAATTATTAGTTTAACAAGTGTAACACCGTTAACAGGATAAGACTAGTAGTTTATAGATGGTCATTAGTGACTCGACCTGAATCCTGAGCAAGTTAAGAACTCCTTCTTATAGGGGTTTGTCCTTAGACTAGTATGGGTGAGAGTGGCACATGGCGACTCAATAAGCCTACCTTCTCGGGGAAAGAACCTCGTAGGTAGCTGGAACTTAAGCTGTGCAAGATGAAATTCACTCATTCCTAAACTAAGGAATTAGATAGGTTGTTCCTTTAAGAACTCTCGGTGTCTTGAACAACGGGGCCCCGCCCTCTATATGGGTATGAGTATAAGGTAGGACCTTAGACTTTCTGGTTCATTAGAGGATCAGTGGTGCTTAGGAGCAAAGAGGTAATCACAGGAGTAAAACGATAATTTGACCCACCCGTGATTACGAACAACCTTTGAAGGGTCGACTCATGGGTGCCGACTATATCGGTGGACACAATAATATCTCAAGTGAGAGAGTGCAACTACAAGTCTATAATGGAGTGACTTGTAGTTAATGAACATTGATTAAGCGGATCAAAGAGTTTGATCGGTTAATCTTCTATCATTGGAGCTCATGAGTCAGAGGTCCATTATGTCCTCCGTTGGCTCAACGTGGTAACATTGAGGGTATAAAGTTAGGAATGGAATTGAAGTGTTCAATTTCATACATGAGGAGTTATATCAATTATATATGATATAATTAATATAATATATAGTTTTAATGTGAATTAGATTCACATATAAACCATATACTAAAGAGAGAATAAATGAGGGTATGATGGTCATTTCCATCCTATTTCCCTATATATTTGGTTGCATGAGATGCAACTAAGTTGGGTGATCCAAACCTTTCGGGTAAACTGAGTCAAAGGTCTTGAAAGCTTTGAGGTCCTGAAAGCTCGCCTCGAAAAGCATCACTCCACATGAAGGCATTCCCCTTTTTGTGTCAACTGATTCAAAGGTGCGGCTATTTTAGAGAAATCCTTAACGAAACGTCTGTAATAACCTGCTAGACCCAAGAAACATCGCACCTCTGTGACTATCTTAAGGCGAGGCCAGTCTTTGACTGCCTCTATCTTTGTGGGATCCACTGCTACGTCGTCTTTGGACACCACGTTTCCTAGCAAGGTTACTTGCTGCAACCAGAACTCACACTTATAGAATTTTGCATACAATGGATTTGGTCCTCAAGGTGACAACAACACCTTCGTCAAATGGATCTCATGCTCCTCTTCCATCTTAGAATACACCAAAATATCGTCGATGAACTCCTTGAACACCCTGTTCATTAAGTCAATAAAGGTTGTTGGAGCATTCGTCAAGCTAAAAGACATCATTGTGAACTCTTAGTGTCTGTGCCTGGACCTTAAAGTAGTGTTCGGGATGTCCTCGTCCTTGATTCGCAACTGATGGTACCATGATCGCAGGTCGATCTTAGAAAACACCGTCACCCTCTAAAATTGGTCAACCAGATCATCTATTCTAGGAATAGGGTACTTATTCTTTATTGTTACCTTATTCAACTCTCGATAGTCAATGCACAACCGCATCGATCCATCCTTCTTCTTCACGAAGAGAACCAACGCACCCCACGGTGAAACACTAAGTCGGATGAACCCCTTATCCAGTAGTTCTTTCAACTGGGTCTTAAGCTCCTTCAACTCTGCTGGAGCCATCCTATATGGAGCCTTAGATAACGCAACCGTTCTAGGCTCGAGCTTAATGCGAAAGTCAACCTCTCGAACTGGGGGTAATATGGGCAACTTCTCTGGGAACACATCGGTAAACTCCCTAACAATAGGGACAGAGGTCACCTCTGGTCCCTTACCCTTCGTGTCTGACACGCTAGCAAAGAAGGCCAACACTCCTTTACTTACCAACTTCCTTGCCTTCAGAGTTGAAATCATCTTTGGGATTTCTCCAGCCTCGGTTCCCCATAACATAAAACTAGATTCCGGCGGAGGCCGAAACACCACCTCTTGCTGATGACAGTCGATGTTGGCATGGTTCGTAGACAACTAGTCCATGCCTAAGATTACATCGAAGTGGTCCATGTCTAGAACTACGAGCGTCATATCTATCACACGATTCGCCACAACTACCTGCCGAGACTTAACCTTTTCTCGAACTACTAACTCCATTCCTACCGGAGTAGCAACTGATAGATAAAAATCTAACGATTCTACCTCTAATCGAGCTTTAACCACAAACACAACAGAAATAAACGAGTGGGTACTACCCGAATTAAATAAAACAAAGGTCAGGTGGCCTAGAACGGGTAGCGTACCTTTCACCACTGAGTCAGACCTCCTGCATTCCTGTTCGCGGTTGCATAGACTCCGTTGTTCTAACGGCCCCCCTGGTTCGCTTCATCATTCTTCACCGTGCAAGCCCATGCGAGGTCCGCTGGTTTACCACACTTGTAACAGACCCTCTGATCTCTGATCCCCTGCTTGCAAACAGACGATAAGTGGCCCACCTTCCCGCAGTTGTTGCATACCTTATTAGTTGCATGGCAGACTATAGTCTGCTGTCCTCCGCACTAGTAACACGAACCTTTGCCTGAGGCCTGCCTCATTTATTGACCCTAAACCCCGAGTCGATTAGGCCTAGTGAAAGCTTTGTTCGAACCTCCTCTTATGGCCTACCCTTGAACTCGCCACCTCGTGGTGCTGACTAGTACTAGCTCCCTTTCGTCTTTGGAGTTCATGAAGGGAATAAGAATCCCAGTAGCATGAAGATGATCGAATCGTCGTGGTATCGTTATGCTACTCGATTTCATTAAAATTAACTATCTAATAGTTTAGGCTAAACATATAAAAAATGAAGAAAAACAGAAAGTACAAGATACTTACTTGTTGAAGACGCTCTTCAAAATCCTTTCCAGATCCACAAACTCTTTGTGTGTTTCTCGATCTCTACAAACTCGAACACTTCTCACGAACCAGAACACCACAAATGGCTTCTCAGTTATGCTTCTTTTTGAAGAATGAAATTTGTGGGTCTTTGGTGTTTTGGAGAAGGGAAATGAGAGAGTTTGAGAGAAAATTCAATATCTTCTCTTTGGTGAAATCCAAAAATTGAGAGAATCATTCACTTTCCTTCTTGCAAGAAGGGTTTAAATAATGAAAAATGATGGAGTTAAAATCTCCACATTATTACCATTTTACCACAACCATAGGTTATGCAAATCATATTTGCATAACTATATAATATAAAATATCATATATCTCATCTTACAAATCATATTTGTATAATTGTGGATTTATTAAATTGAATCACATTCAATTTGATTTCTCTCAATTAATTTCTCCAATTAGCCCTAATTCAACAATTAGGCTAACCTATAGTTTATTATGAATCTCATTCACATTAAAATATATATTATATTATTCATATCTCATATAAATGACATAAATGCCCTTAAGTGAAATTGAACACTTCAATTCACACCAAAACATTAACCCTTCTTTTAACCCAGTTTGAGCCAACCGAGGGACCTAATGGACCTACAGTGACGAGCTCCAATGATCCGAGATTAATCTATCAAACTCTTTGACACGGTTAATCAACCTTCATTAGCTACAATAACACTCCACTAAAGCCCGTAGCTGCACTCTCATCAGTGCAGAATATTACGTGTCCACTGATATAACCAATGCCTATGAGTCGACCCTTCACAGGTTGTTTGTAGACACCTTCTTTGGGTCAAATGACCGTTTACCCTTGTGTCTACTTCTCGCTCCTTAAGTCCCCACTGCTCCTCTAATTAACAACAACGTTGCTATGGTCCGACAATACACAACAACTCTCTCGGGCCAGTGAGAGGGTGGGCGCCCGTTGTCCAAGCCATGGAGACAGCACTTAAGGGAACAACCCCTCTAGTTTCCCTAAAGACGGGAACGATTGAATTCAATCTCTGGTAGTTAAGTTCCCGACTCCTACTTGGTTGTCACGAGAAGGTAGGCATATTGAGCGAGTAATCGTGACCACCCTCACCCGTACTAGTCAAAGGACATGCACCTCCCAGACGAGGAGTCCGTAACACGCTCGAGATTCGAGTCCATCCATCGATGGTCATCTCACGGTTATTAGTCCCTTCTTGTCAGCGGTGTTACATCGATGAGGTCTAATAATTCACGGTTCGGTCTTGTACAATCTCATTGTACGGGATGCCCTCACTCGCATGTCAACCAAATGAACGAGTCAGATCCCTCGTTTGTATCTTAATACAAAGCGGGTCGCATCCACATCGTATCCCGAATTAGGTCTCCAACCCCATCCATTAACTCAAACGCGATCCTCCTTGTGTGTCCACTACCCACCATTCAAGTTCTAGTTCCCTCATATATTCAATGAGCGTGGAACTTAATTTATTAGTCAAAGTTTGTATAAAATCACGAGACACAAAAATGATGAAATGAATAACACTTTAACGGTGTGTATATTTACAAACACACCGTTAAAATATATTTACAAACACGAGATAAGGACAAAAATCCAAACAAACTCCCACTTGGACTAAGCTAGTGGAAGAAATACATTTCTGAAATGTACTTAAATTACAATGAAGTAATATAATAAACTAGGGCATTGAATACCCGTTTACATATCTCCCACTTGCCCTAGTAAGGAAGTACTCGATACCCCATTAAAAATTGTGCCTATTCGTAGGTTACCCAAAAGAGACTAGAGGTGGTCTGTTTTATGATCCTAAGGATAATAAGGTGCTTGTGTCGACAAACGTCACTTTCCTTGAGGAAGATCATATCAAGGATCATGTGCCTAGGAGCAAAATCGTGTTGACCGAAATGGCCGAATACATCGCAAGAGTTGCGATGGGGCTAGTACGTCAACAAGTGTTGTTGATCCTAGCACGTCAAGTCAAGTCCGTTCCCAAGAGTTGGGAATGCCTCGACGTAGTGGGTTTAGTTAAAACCCAAGTCTTCAATCGTCATGATGACTGCGAGGATCCATTGACCTATGATCAGGCAATGGTTGATGTTGACAAGGACAAATGGATCAAAGCTATGGACCAGGAAATGGAGTCAATGTACTTCAATTCTTTCTGGGAGCTTGTGGATCAACCGGATGTGGTAAAACCTATTTGTTGCAAATGGATCTACAAGCGTAAACGTGGCATAGATGGGAAGGTGCAGGTCTTCAAAGCACGACTAGTGGCAAAGGGTTTTACCCAGGTAGAAGGGGTTGACTATGAGGAAACCATTTCACCTGTTGCCATGGTAAAGTCGATCAGGATCCTTCTAGCCATTGTCGCGTATTATGACTACGAGGTATGGCAAATGGATGTCAAGACCGCCTTTCTGAATGGCAACCTTGACGAAACCATCTACATGGACCAACCCAAAGGGTTCATTACCCAAGGCCAAGAGCAAAAGGTTTGTCGGCTTCATAGGTCTATTTATGGATTGAAACAAGCCTCAAGGTCTTGGAATATAAGGTTTGATGAGGCAATCAAATCTTATGGCTTTGATCAGAATGTTGACGAGCCTTGTGTCTACAAGAAAATCGTTTACAAAACTGTCGCATTTCTGATATTCTACATGGATGTTATTCTTCTCATTAGAAATGAGGTAGAAGTTCTTACTGACGTAAAGAAATGGCTAGATTCGCAATTCCAAATGAAAGATTTGAGAGAAGCTTAATATGTTCTAGGTATTCTGATAGTCCGAAATCGGAAGAATATAACCTTAGCCATGTCTCAAGCGTCTTATATAGATATGATGTTGTCTCGATATAAGATTCAGAACTCCAAGAAGGGCTTGCTACCTTTCAGGCACGAGGTTCACCTGTCTAAGGATCAGTGTCCTAAGAGTCCTCAACAGGTTGAGGATATGAGACGCTTACCCTATGCTTCAATTGTAGGGAGCCTGATGTATGCCATGTTGTGTACTAGGCCCGACATATCTTTATGCGATTTGGGATTGTCGGTGAGGTATCAATCCAATCCGAGATTAGATCACCGAAGCGATCGTAAGGAAATCCTCAATTATCTTAGGACAACGAGGAACTACGACTTAGTGTATGGAGGTGGGGATTTGATCAGTACGCGATACACAGATTCTGACTTTCAGACCGATAAGGATTCTAAGAAATCCACTTCAGGGTAAGCCTTCATTCTGAATGGAGGAGTTGTAGTATGGCGAAGCATCAAGCAAGGATGCATCACCGATTCCACTATGGAAGTGGAGTGCGTTGCGGCTTGTGAAGTGCAAAGGAAGTTGTTTGGCTTAGCTAGTTCATGACCGACTTGGAAGTCGCTCCAAATATGAACTTACGAATCACACCGCTCGCGTGATAACAAGTGGTGCGATAGCCAACTCCAGGGAGCCTCGGAGCCATGAGAGAGGCAAACACATTGAGCGAAAGTATCATCTGATACCAGAGATTGTGCACCGCGGAGACGTGACAGTAACGCAGATAGCGTGGAGCACAACGTAGCTTATCCATTTACAAAGCCCCTCACGACTAAGGTGTTTGAGGGTCACCTAGAGAGTCTAGGTCTTCGAGTACTTCGTTGAGAGATATGTAAACAGGTATTCAATGCCCTAGTTTATTGTATTACTTCGTTGTAATTTATGTACATTTCAAAAATGTATTTATTCCACTAGCTTAGTCTAAGTGGGAGTTTGTTGGGATTTTTTCCTAACTTCGTGTTTGTAAATATACATTTGAAATTAATAAAGTGTTATTCATTTCATCATTTTTTTGTCTCGCATGTTATACAAACTTTGACCAATAAACAAAGCTCCAGGGTCATTGAATATATGAGAGAACTAGAATTGGAACGGTGAGTAGTGGACACACAGGGAGGATCACGTTCGAGTTAATGACCCGAGCGGTCTACGATATATGGATGGGGTTGGAGACCTAGTGCGGATACATTTTGGATGCGGCCTGCTTTGTATTAACATACAAACGAGGTGATCTGACTCGTTCATGTGCTTCATATGCGAGTGGGGGCATCATGTACAAAGAGATTGTACAAGACCAGACCGTGAATTATTAGACCTATTGATGTAACATCGTTGACAGTAAGGACTAATAACTTCGTAGATGACCATTAGTGATTTGACTTGAATTCTAAGCGTGTTATGGACTCCACATGTCATGGAGTTTTTCCTTTGACTAGTGCGGGTGAGGGTGGTCAAAGTTGCTCGCCCAATATGCCTACCTTCTCAGGCGACGAACCAAGTAGGGAGCTGGGAACTTAAATACGCGAGATGGAATTCACTCGTTCCGGCCTTTAGGGAAACTAGAGGTGTTGTTCCCTTAAGTGTTGTCTCCCGGGCTTGGACAACGGACGCCCACCCTTTCACTTGCCCGAGAGGGTTGTTGTATATTGTCGGACCATATCAACGTTGTTATTCATTAGATGAGGAGTGGAGGCTTAAGGAGCAAGAAGTAGACACAGGGGTAAAACGGTAATTTGACCCAACAGTGTCTACGAACGACCTGTGAAGGGTCGACTCATGGGCATTGGTTATATCGGTGGACACGTAATATTCTCGCGATGGCGGGAGTGCAACTCACGGGCTTTTAGTGAAGTGTTACCGTAGCTAATGAAGGTTGATTAACCGGGTCAAAGAGTTTGATAGGTTAATCTCGGATCATTGGAGCTCGTCACTGTAGGTCCATTAGGTCCCTCGGTTGGCTCAAACTGGGTTCAAAGAAGGGTTAATGTTTTGGTGTGAATTGAAGTGTTCAATTTCACTTTAGGGCATTTATGTCATTTATATGAGATATGAATGTTATAATATATAGTTTAATGTGAATGAGATTCATAATAAACTATAGGTTAGCCTAATTATTGAATTAGGGCTAATTGGAGAAATTAATTAAGAGAAATTAAGTGGAATGTGATTCAATTTAATAAATCCCCAATTATACAAATATGATTTGTAAGATGAGATATAGGATATCTTATATTATATGGTTATGCAAGTATGATTTGCATAACCTATGGTTGCGGTAAAATTGTAATAATGTGGAGATTTTAACTCCATTTTCCATTATTTAAACCCTTCTTGCAAGAAGGAAAGTGAATGATTCTCTCATTTTTTGGATTTCACAAAAGATAAGGGATTGAATTTTCTCTCAAACTCTCTCATTTTCTTCTCCCTTCTCCAAAACACCAAAGTCCCACAACTTTCCTTCTTCCAAAAGAAGCATAACAGAGAAGTCATTGGTGGTGTTCTGGTTCATGAGAAGAGTTCGAGTTTGTAGAGATCGAGAAACACACGAAGAGTTCGTGGATATGGAAAGGATTTTGAAGAGGGTCTTCAATAAGTAAGTAACTTTTACTTGATGTTTTTCATGTTTAACCTAAACTATTCGATAGTTAACTTTAATGAAATCGAGTAGCATAATGATACCACGACGATTTGATGGTCTTCCGCTGCGCTAGGATTCTTATTCCCATCAATTGGTATCAGAGCCAAGTTTTGACCTAGACTCTCTAGGTAACCCTCAAACACCTTAGTCGTGAGGGGCTTTGTAAATAGATCAGCTACGTTTTGCACCGACGCTATCTGCGTGACTGTCACATCTCCGTAGTGCACAATCTCCCGTATCAGATGATACTTCCGCTCAATGTGTTTGCCTCTCTTATGGCTCCGAGGCTCCTTGGAGTTGGCTACTGCACGACTGTTATCACAAAACAGTGTGATTGGCAAGTTCATATTTGGATCAACTTCCAAATCGGTCATGAACATCATAAGCCAAACAGCTTTCTTTGCAGCTTCACGAGCCGCAACGTACTCCGCTTCCATAGTGGAATCGGCGATGCATCCCTGCTTGATGCTTCGCCATACTATAGCTCCTCCATTCAGAATGGAGGATGACCCCGAAGTTGATTTCTAAGATTCCTTATCGGTCTAAAAGTCGAATCACATATCACGTAAGGATCAAATCCCTACCGCCATACATTAAGTTGTAATTTGTCGTTCTCCTAAAATACTTGAGGATTGCCTTTATAGTTGTCCAGGGATCTAATCCTTGATTGGATTGATACCTACTGACAATCTCTACTGCATAACAGATGTCGGGCCAAGTACACAACATGGCATACATCAGGCTCCCTACAGCTGAAACATAGGGTATCCATCTCATATCTTCAACCTCTTGGGGAGTCTTAAGACACTGATCCTTAGACAGGTGAACCCCGTGCCTGAAAGGCAACAAGCCTTTCTTGGAGTTGCATCTTATATCTAGACAACATCTTGTCTATATAAGACGCTTGAGACATGGCTAGCGTTCTGTTCTTCCAGTTCCGGACTATCTGGATATCTAGAACATACTGAGCTTCTCCCAAATATTTCATTCGGAATTGCGAAGCTAGCCATTTCTTTACGTCAGTAAGAAATTTTACCTCATTCCCAATGAGAAGAATATCATTCACGTATAATATCAGAAATGCGACAGTTTTGTCAACGATTTTCTTGTAGACACAAGGCTCGTCAACATTATGATCAAAGTCATAAGATTTGATTGTCTCATCAAACCTTATATTCCAAGACCTTGAGGCTTGTTTCAGTTCATAAATAGACCTATCAAGCAAACAAACCTTTTGCTCTTGGCCTTGGCTAATGAACCCTTTGGGCTGGTCCATGTAGATGGTTTCGCAAGGTTGCCATTTAGAAAGGCGATCTTGACATCCATCTGCCATACCTCGTAGTCATAATACGCGGCTATGGCTAGATAGATCCTGATCGACTTCACCATGGCAACAGAAGAAAGTGTTTCCTCATAGTCAACCTCTTCTACCTGGGTAAAACCCTTTGCCATTATTCGTCCTTTGAAGGTCTGCACCTTCCCATCTACGCCACGTTTATGCTTGTAGATCCATTTGCAACCAATAGGTTTTACCCCATCCGGTTGATCCACAAGCTCTCATGCAGAATTGAAGTACATTGACTCCTTTTCCTGGTCCATAGCTTTGATCCATTCGTCCTTGTCAACATCAGCCATTGTCTGATCATAGGTCAATGGATCATCGCAGTCATCATCAGGATTGATGACTTCGGTTTCAGCTAAACCCATGTAACGTTCAGGCTGTCTCACAACCCTTCCATTACGTCGAGGCGTTCCCAACTCTTGCGAACGGACTTGACTTGACGTGCTAGAATCAACAACACTTGTTGACGTACTAGCCTAATCAGCAAGTCTTGCTGATATATTGTCCATTTCGTTCAACACGATTTTTCTCCTTGGCACATGATCCCTGATATGATCTTCCTCAACAAAAGTGGCGTTTGTCGACACAAGCACTCTACTATCCTTAGGAACATAAAACAGACCACCTCTTGTCTATTTTGGGTAACCTACGAATAGGCACAATTTTGAATGGGGTTCTAGTTTTTTCGGGTTTGACACCGACATATGGGTCGGGAATCCCCAAATTCTGAAATTGTGTAAACTACCTTTACGATAAGTCCAGAGTTCGAAAGGTGTTTCACAAACACTTTTCGACGGAACGTTGTCAAAATGTAAACTGCAGTCTACACGTAACCCAAAAAGGAATCTGGGAGACGAGCATAACTCATCATCGACCGAACCACGTCCAACAGGGTTCTGTTTCTCCTCTCCAGACACCATTACATTTGTGGCATACGGTGTTGAGAGTTGGGGCGTAATTCCATGTTCTATCATATAGTTCGGGAATTACGTGTCCATATACTCTCCACCTCGATCCGATCAAGTGATTTTATGGTTTTACATAATAGGTTCTCAACCTCGATCTTGTACTCCTTGAACTTTTCAAGAGTTTCAGACTTCCTATGCATTTGGTAAATATACCCATACCTCGAATAATCATCAAATAAAGAAACGAAGTATTCGTAACCACCTCGTGCTTTAACACTCATCGAACCACGAGGTCAAAATGTATAAGCTCGAGGGGGCTTCTTGGCTCTATATCCTTTTCCCTAAAAGGACGTTTGGTCATTTTGCCTTCGAGCCATGACTCACACACCGTGTGAGTTTTCTTCCAACTAACTTAGAAGTCAACTCTTCACTAGTCTCTCAATCCGATTGAGATTAATGTGACCTAACCTTAGATGCCAAAGATGAGCATTTTCTTTAGAAGAAACCTTCACTCTCTTAGTTCGCGTTTCTCTGATTTTAAAACAATTCGATATTCAAAACGCTTTTGACCGAATTTAGATTTAAACTATACAAGTTAGACTTGAGTGAAGCGAAACAAATAAGATTATCATTTACGAAATAAACGCTTTATTACTATTAAATGAAACGGATATACGTTGTTCTAATAAGCAGGAAATAGAAACAAGGTTTCTAGTAAACCCTGGAACTATATACATATTGTCCAACAATAAAAAATTCCTGCCAAAATAAAGCTTCACTTTGTCGATCATTGCAACAGAGACTAGCCAAAATAAAGGTTCACTTTGTCGATCACTGCAGCAGAGACTATCTCTCCGAATCCAACTCGTAGAGTCACCTCACCCTCTCGCAGCGTCTGCCAGGAATCAATTCTCTAAGAAGAAGAACAAACGTGGTTAGTGGCGCCCGAATCTAAAATCCAGGCAGAGTCACTACTCTCCACTAAACATGTTTCAAAGAACTTGATGAAATCACATTTACCTTGATTCCTCCTCCCGACAGGAACTTGGGACGCTTTCCCTTCTAGTGATCGTCCCCATTGCAGTGGAAACACTTTCCTTTCTCTGTAACTTCCTTGACCTTCTTACCCTTTTAGGCAGCAACTCGGTCAGCTTTACCCCTCTTCATCTTCTTCTTCTTCTCTTTCATGTGAGAAGGAGCAACAGGTTTAGTCCTAGAGATCGAACCCCTTTGATAAGACACAGAGGCAACATTTGCCTCGGTTCGATGCCCTTTTCCTCATCAAGGATTGGAAATTCAGTAGCTCATTGAGGAGGGTAGTCAGAGTGTACCTAATTTTGTTCATAATAGCATTGCTACAAAACTGAAGAAAACTCTTCGGAAGAGTCTCCAATATAAAGCTAACCTGGCTCGACTCGTCGATCAAAGCCTCGTTCATCTCCGCCAGATTAAAGTGGGTCATCATGTCTAGAACATGTTCACGAACAAACGACCCTTCTTTCATCCGGGCGTTGAAGACATGTTTGAGTGAATCGTGCCTGACTTGAAAACACTGTTGTCTAAACATGTCTTACAACGAATCCATGATCTCCTTAGCGGTCACCATCAACTCATGCTTCTTTGCCAAGACTTCAGATCAGCTGTCAATTATATAGACCTTGGCCTTTTCATTGGCCTTGATCCATCAATCGTAAGCATCACGAACACTTCGTGATGCAGTCGAGCTAGGAAACTGAGGACATTCCTCAATAAGCACGAACTTCAAGTCGTTAGTTACTAAGATCGTGTTGATATTATTCTTCCAAGTTTGGAAGTTATCTCCACTAGTTTATCGGAAGCTAGTAAAGCTATTATTGAGTTAGACATAATTTTTAGCTGAAAAATCAAATAAAATTTTGTGTCAGTTTCGCATATACATTTGAAATCCAATCAAGTGTTTGCAAAATCTAATCCTATGATCCCTAGGTCATATAAAAATTGCAATGATAACCTAAAAGTTTAGAATGACCACCACCGAAGGGTGAACAGAAACACTTCTCCTCTAGGACGAGACTTTCTCGACCAAACCTTAATCCCAGAATAACTCTTATTCTATTAGGCGTCCAGTTACCATTATTTGGTCGAATTCATTAACACTTAACGAATTCTGTGAGTGTTGGGTTTTATGTCCTAAAACTCGTGGTTTTGTAAACTGAATGTATATTCTATATCACAATAAAGTTGTTATTGAAATTTATTCAGTAAAGGTGTTATTGACTATTGTATATTGTGTAACCTTAATCTAATAAAGAACCCTTGGCTATAGGATGAATACTTGAACTTTATGTGTGACATAAAAGTGGATCAAGTTCAAGTTATAGCGAATGCATCTATAGTATAAGGATAGGGTTGGGGACCTTATCACGGGGACACTATGGACGCGCCCACTTTGTAGAGAACAAACGATGTGATCCTTAATCGTTCATGTGGAGACATGTGAGTGGGGCGCCTATGCAATGAGTTTGCATAAGATCGATCGCGCAATAGTCACTTAGACTTTATAACTCCGTTTACTGTCTTAACTGACTATATTCATCCGATGACCTAGGTAACTCGATCTTAATCCTGAGCGTTGTATGGACTCCTGTTTATTCGAATTATCCTTAGATTTACATGGGTGAGAGTGGCTCGAGACTGCCGACTCAATAAGCCTGCCATTTCAAGGATAAAACCGGGTAGATAGCTGGGAACATAGTTCGGCAAGATGGAATTCATTCCTACCCGCTTTAGGGTTTAGTAGAAAGGTTATTCCCTTAAAATCTCGACTCGGGTCTTGAACAATGGGCCCATCCTCTCATTGGCTCGAGAGGGATTTGGTTTGCTGGTTGGACCACAAACCAATTGTTCATTAGAGGATCAGTGGAACTTAAGGAACAAGAGGTAATTACAGGGGTAAAACGGTAATTTTGACCCAGCTGTAATTACGAATGACCTGTGAAGGATCGACTTACTAATCATGGTTATATCGAGTGGACATAAATATATCTACAGTGAGGAGAGTGCAGCCACTGGGCTTTAGTGGAATGTCCTGGTTAACGAATGTTGATTAGCTAGGCTAAAGAGTTTGGCTGGTTAATCTCGTATCGTTGAAGCTCATGATCTGTAGGTCCATTAGGTCCTCCTTACTAGCTCCTGACTTAGCCTTATTACTTTTTGAGAGAAAAGAATTTGAATTGTTCAAATTCAAGTTTGGGAGAAAGCGTTATTTATATGTGATATATTTAACGAATCATAGCTTAATTATGAATTAAATTATGATTAATAAGAGGTGGATATATTTAAATATGATTTAAATATTGGGATCGGTTTATAGCATGAATAAGGATTCATGTTCAAAAAAAAAAAAAAATCGATCGAGATCGGGCAATTTATTTAATTTAATATTTGATATTAAATTAAATTAAAAAATTAATTAATTAAATTAATTTTGAATTATTTAATTAATTTTAATTAAAAATCAATTTAATATTGATTTTTGAATTAAAATTAAATGTAAAATGAGGGATTTTCATGATTTTCATGAAAAACAAGTTGCCAACTTGCCCAATCTTACTCATCTTCAAAATTCACCAAAATTAGCCACCTCCATCTCAAAACATCCTCATCACCCTTGAGTTGTCACTCCATTGAAGCTTTTTGAAGCTTTATATAATGGTGATTTGGGGTGTTTAGAGATAATTACACAGAAAATTCAATATTCCCGAATTAGTGACCTTTGAGGTCTTTTCTTCCAAATTCTCTCAATCTAGGATCCCACAATCCATTCTAAGGCCTGAGGGTAGTAGGGAAGACTCTAACGGTTGTCCACGAAGTGTTCGTGCTGAAAACCATCAACCGGGTGAAGAGAATTTTATCTTCAAAGTTGAGTTTTCTATCCCTCTGTTTTTCCAGCTTTGAGCATGTTTTTTATTTTACAAAATTGATCAACTTAGAGTGTTCAAGATCCAAAATTGCTTCCGTTTTCTTAATCTAGACTCTTTCAATTGGTATCGAGCAATTTTGAGCACTCAATTTGATCAATTGTGTTCTGTGGTGGTGGGTGTTTTATGAAATACAATTTTTCTCGGGCATCTAAAGTGTTCTTCTGACTTTGGCATTTAAATTGAGCATCAATTTGTTCTTTATTTTCAAATTGCTCAAGTGTGTTTGAGCATTAATGTGTGTAGAATAAGCTGTAAAAATTTCGGATCGATTGGAGTTCGAAGGCCTTCAATTTGACGTTTGAAGTGAAGAGGTCCTGGCCCGGAAACAGTAGGCTGCTGGAATTTTTTTAAATTCTGCTGATGAAAATCTGCTTCAGCCCGTGTTTTCCCACTTTAAGAAGATGAAGTTGACTTCAAAGTTTGACCGTTGACCGGTTCATTGACCTTTGACCGGTTCAATGGTTTTTGGACCGGTTCGGCTTGTTTTTGGTCCGGTTCGGGTGGTTTTAGACCGGTTCTGACTATTTCGAGGCTGGTTTTTCCATTTTGGAGGTCTGTTTCACCAATTGGAGGCCCGGTTCATCCTTTTACAGCCCGGTTTATCCTTTTGAAGGTTTGGTTCACACATTTGCAAGCCGGTTCGACCTAAATTCGAAGAGTTCGAAGTGGCTCGATGTTAATTCTAGATTATTATTGTAATAATTTAGTAGTTTGCTTGCATTAAATGCCAAAACCAGTCCACTTTAGTGTGTTTAATTAATTATGCATTGTGAATGTATGTTTTAATTAAAATCCCTGATTATATGTGCATAAAGTATGCCATATAGATTTTAAAATCCCACCATAGGAAGCATGCTCCATGCATTGAAAGTATGTTATAAGTGTTATAATATATTATATGCATGTTTATTGGTTTTCATAAGAATTAATGTAAGTGTTATATTAATTTATGAAACAAAAATTATATGTTTTAATTATAATTAATATAAGGGTTATATTAATTAAAAATTAAACATATAATTGCTATGCATTTTTCATGTGATGGATTTGTTATAAATGTATATTTATTCATGTGATGAATGTTTAATCTGTTTATAACATAGAAATGCATGTAACCTAAGGTTAATTAATTAGTTTTAAAATGGTTTTAGAACTGGAAATTAATTAGACCTTAGGTTATCTAGTTCTAATAAGATTAGAATTAGGAAACCAATAATTTATAAACTTTGATTAAAGAGGGACTCTGACTAAGGAAGGTTCTGGCTAGGTTGGGGTACTTAAGCTGACGGAAACGGAACACCCCTACCTGGGAACTGACCTGGGAGTGAATTTAATCCATAGGTTTATAAATTATCTTTCGTGAGTGGCGTTTATTAAAAGTTAATAAATTAAACTCATAGACCTAGGTTTATTAAAAGGTTAATAGACTTAGGTAATTCCAAAGATATAATTGTTATATTGGTAGACTTAGGTGATATTGTTTTAGCCTAATATGCCTAAGTAAAAGTTTACCCAAACTGTTTAAAATACTTAGTGGGAGTGAAAAGGTATATATGATATATCAATTTCCTCTTACGCTCTCCACGATGTTCACACCGTGAGATTTATGCTCGGCCTCGTGATGTCAATAGGGCATCCCCATTCGGATGGTGTTTGCATAAATCAAGAGCAAGGTGAATGGAGAAAGTATTTATAGTAAGTGAGCGAAGGAGGTGTGTCAACACATCCTACGGTCTCCTCCATTAGGTTGGACCGTGAGATTCCCATGTTGCGCCTGCAGGTTGCCCGAAGTAGCACCATCCATTCGGAGGGATGTAACATGGGATTCGGAACAACTCAAACTCCAGAAATGGATAGGGTCTCTTAGGTCCATTCCCAGCTTTGTCTCTCCAGTTCGGTAGCATTGTTGGGGCCGACCTCTGAGGTCTGAAAATGGCGGGTTACACTTACAAGAATTGCTAAGTGTTAGTAAATTCTTGACCAAAGTTGCGATAACTAGAATGTTATAGGAATAAGAGTTATTCCGGTATTAACATTTAGTCAAGAATGTCTTGGTTCAGTGAAGGAGTGATTGACTGCCCCTCGGTAGCGGTTGCTCTGACTCACTGAAGTATCGTTGCAAAAACAATAATGAGTTTATGGGTACATTATTACTTTTGCTAAATTCTTAAATTGGATAGGTTACAAACAATTCACTAATAGAATTCATTCTTTTTCAGCATGTCGAACTCTTTTATCCAATTACTCGCCTTCAATAAACTTAGCGGCGATAATTATGGAACACGAAATCAAACTTGAATACGATTCTTGTTCTTGATGATCTGAGGTTCGTCTTAACGGAAGAATGTCCTTCCCCTCCCATTTCATTTGCAAACCAAATGGTTCGGGATGCTTATGAAAGATGGATTAGGGCTAATGAGAAGGCCCGAGTCTATATCTTAGCCAAAGATATATCGATGTGTTGTCTAAGAAACATGAGACCATGGTCACCGCAAAGGAGATCATGGGATCGCATAAACGATGTTTGGACAACCGTCCTCATCGGTCCATTATGATCTTTGTCAAATACGTTTACAACTCCCGCATGAAGGAGGAGCCTCATTAGGGAACATGTCCTTGACATGATGACCCACTTCAACGTGGTTGAAAGTAAATGGGGCGATCATTGATGAGAGAAGTCGGGTAACCTTTATTATGGAATCTCTTCCAAGAGTTTCTCTGCCATTCCGCACAAATGCGGTGATGAATAAAATAGAGTATAACCTAACTACTCTCCTCAACGAGCTCTGCACTTTTGAGTCCCTCATGAAATCAAAAGGAAAAGAGAAGGAGACAAATGTTGTCACTTGAAGAAGTTCCTAAGAGGATCGTCCTCTCAGGGACTAAATTCAGTCCTTCTTTTTCTAAGAATAAGGGTATTCGGAAAAGAAGAAGAAGGACAAAGGACAAAGGGACTGCTCCTCCACGCAAGGCCAAGGCCACAGGAAAATGTTTCCATTGTGGTGCGGGACGCACCTTTGAGAGAATCGCCCAAAATACCTTGCGAGAAAAGAAAGTGCGAGAAAGAAAAACAAGGTAAATATGATTTACTCGTTATTGAAACATGTTTAGTGGAACATGATGATTCCGCCTGGATATTAGATTCAGGAGCCACTAACCATGTTTGTTCTTCTTTTCAGGAAACTAGTTCCTGGCAGCAACTTGCTGATGGGGAGATATCTCTCAGGGTTGGAACGGGAGAGGTTGTCTCAGCCAAAGCAGTGGGAGCTGTGAAGTTGTTGTTTAGAGATAGATTTATTTTATTAGAAAATATACTTTTGGTTCCTGGAATCAAAAGAAATCTTGTATCTATCTCTTGTTTACTTGAACATATGTATAAAGTATCTTTTGATCATAATGAAGCGTTCATTTGCAAAAGAGGTGTACGAATATGTTCTGCTAAACTTGAAAACAACTTATACGTGTTAAGACCAACTGATGTAAAAGCTATTTTGAACACCTCAAATGTTTAAAACAAATTGATACTCGAAATAAAAAGGCGTAAAACTTTCTCCTAGTACCTATCTTTGGCACTTGAGACTAGGCCACATTAATCTCAATAGGATTGGGAGACTGGTCAAGAGTGGTCTCCTAAGTCAGTTAGAGGACAACTCTTTACCACCATGTGAGTCCTGTCTCTCGAAGGAAAATGACTAAAAGACCTTTTTCTCGAAAAAGGTTATAGAGCCAAAGAGCCCTTGCAACTTTCGTGCATTCGGACCTTTGTGGTCCTATGAATGTCAAGGCACGAGGAGGGTATGAATACTTCATCGATTTTATTGATGATTATTCTAGGTATGGTTATCTTTACCTAATGCACCATAAGTCCAAAACCCTTGAAAAGTTCAAGGTATATAAGGCGTAAGTTGAGAATACATTAGGTAAAGCGATTAAAACACTTCGATCGGATCGAGGTGGAGAGTATATGGATTTGAGATTCCAAGACTATATGATAGAACATGGAATCGTATCCCAACTCTCAAAGACTTGTACACCTCAAATGAAAAGGTGTATCCGAGAGGAGAAATAGAACCCTCGTTAGACATGGTTCGATCCATGATGAGCTACGCTCACCGCCTAGTTCGTTTTGGGGATACGCAGAGAAGGCTGCTTTGTATATATTTTGAACATGGTTCCCTCTAAGAGTGTTTGAAAACACCCTATGAGTTATGGAAAGGGCGTAAAGGTAGTTTACGCCACTTGTGGATTTGGGGATGTCCTAAGCACATGTGCTAGTGTCCAATCCAAAGAAATTGGAACATCGTTCAAAATTATGCCTATTCGTAGGATACTCCAAAGAAAAACGAAAGGTGGTCTGCTTTTATGATCCTCAAGAGGACAAGGTGCTTGTGTCGACAAATGCCACGCTCTTAGAGGAAGACCACATGAGAGATCATCAACCTCGTAGTAGGATTGTCTTAAGTGAAATTTCCAGGAAGCTACGGATAAATCAACAAGAGTTGTTGATAAAGTCGGTCCTTCTCAAGAGTTGAGAATGCCTCGGCGTAGTGGGAGGGATGTTAGACAACTTTGACCACTACATGGGTTTGACCAAAACCCAAGTCGTCATACCGATGATGGCGTTGAGGATCCATTGACCTATAAACAGGCAATGAATGATATAGATAGGGGCGAGTGGATTAAAGCCATGGACCTTGAAATGGAGTCAATGTACTTCAATTCGATGCGAAACTTGTAGATCAACCAGATGGTGAAAGACCTATCGGTTGCAAGTGGATCTACAAGAGGAAACGAGATCAAGCTTCTGGTAAGGTGCAAACCTTTAAGGCTCGACTTGTGGCAAAGGGTTATACCCAAAGGAAGGGGTGGACTATGAAGAAACCTTCTCCCTGTTGCCATGCTTAAGTCCATTAGAATACTCTTGTCCATTGCCACGTTTTATGACTATGAAATTTGGCAAATGGATGTCAAGACGACCTTTCTAAATGGCAATCTTGAAGAGAGTATCTATATGGATCAACCGTAAGGGTTCATAGTTCGGTCAAGAGCAAAAGGTTTGCAAACTTAAACGATCCATCTATGGATTGAAACAAGCTTCTAGATCTCGGAATATAAGATTTGATATCTGCGATCAAATCTTATGGCTTTGAAACGAGAATTGACGAGCCTTGTGTTTACAAGAAGATAGTCAATACCACTGTAGCTTTCTTAGTTCTATACGTAGACGATATCTTGCTCATTGGGAATAATGCAGGATTCCTGATTGGCGTTAAGCAATGGCTAGCGACCCAATTCCAAATGAAAGATTTGGGAGAGGCTCAGTTTGTTCTTGGAATCCAAATTGTTCGGAATCGCAAGAACAAAACGCTAGCATTGTCACAGGCATCTTATATTGACAAGATGTTGGTTAGATATAAGATGCAAATTCCAAGAAGGGTTTATTACCTTTCGGCATGGGAATTCATTTGTCTAAGGAACAAAGTGTCCTAAGACACCTCAAGAAGTTGAGGATATGAGACGCATTCCCTATGCATCTGCAGCTCGGAGTCCGATGTATGCCATGTTATGTACTCGACCCGACATATGCTATGCGGTGGGAATAGTCGGCGATATCGATCTAATCCAGGATATGATCACTGACTCTGATCCACTGACTCTGATTTTCAAAGGATTTGCTATGCTTGTGTATGGTGCAAAGGATTTGATCCAGGATATGATCACTGCCATGTTATGTACTCGACCCGACATATGCTATGCTTGTGTATGGTGCAAAGGATTTGATCCTTGCGGGATACACCGACTCGATTTTGACCGATGTGGATTCGAGGAAATCCACATCGGATCGATGTTCACTCTTAACGGAGGAGCTATAGTATGGAGGAGTATAAAGCAAGGTTGTATTGCGACTCCACCATGGAGGTTTAGTGCGTCGCGACTTGCGAAGCGGCGAAGGAGGTCAGTATGGCTTAGGAAGTTCTTGACTGATTTGGAAGTTGTTCCAAATATGAATTTTCCTATCACCCTTTATTGTGATAATAGTGGTGCAGTGGCAAATTCTAAAGAACCTAGAAGCCATAAGCGCGGAAAGCACATAGAGCGCAAATACCATCTCATCAGGGAGATTGTGCAACGAGGAGACGTGATCGTCACGCAGATCGCTTCGGAGCACAACATTGCTGATCCGTTTACAAAGCCCCTCACGGCTAAAGTGTTTGAGGACACCTAGAAAGTCTAGGACTACGGGTTGTACAAAGAGGCGCTTTTTCTTTGCTCAAAGATGTTTTACCCCACAGACGTTTTTAGTCCAAGTGGGAGATTGTTGGGTTTTATGTCCTAAAACTCGTGGTTTTGTAAACTGAATGTATATTCTATATCACAATAAAGTTGTTATTGAAATTTATTCAGTAAAGGTGTTATTGACTATTGTATATTGTGTAACCTTAATCTAATAAAGAACCCTTGGCTATAGGATGAATACTTGAACTTTATGTGTGACATAAAAGTGGATCAAGTTCAAGTTATAGCCAGAACAGTCTATAGTATAAGGATAGGGTTGGGGACCTTATCCTGGGGACACTATGGACGCGGCCCACTTTGTAGAGAACAAACGATGTGATCCTTAATCGTTCATGTGGAGACATGTGAGTGGGGGCGCCCTATGCAATGAGTTTGCATAAGACTGGACCGCGCAATAGTCATTTAGACTTTATAACTCCGTTTACTGTCTTAACTGACTATATTCATCCGATGACCTAGGTAACTCGATCTTAATCCTGAGCGTTGTATGGACTCCTGTTTATTCGAATTATCCTTAGATTTACATGGGTGAGAGTGGCTCGAGACCGCCACTCAATAAGCTTTGCCATTTCAAGGATAAAACCGGGTAGATAGTCGGAACATAGTTCGCAAGATGGAATTCATTCCTACCCGCTTTAGGGTTTAGTAGAAAGGTTATTCCCTTAAATCATCGACTCGGGTCTTGAACACGGGCCCATCCTCTCATTGGCTCGAGAGGGATTTTGGTTTCTTTGGTTGGACCACAAACCAATTGTTCATTAGAGGATCAGTGGAACTTAAGGAACAAGAGGTAATTACAGGGGTAAAACGGTAATTTTGACCCAGCTGTAATTACGAATGACCTGTGAAGGATCGACTTACTAATCATGGTTATATCGAGTGGACATAAATATATCTACAGTGAGGAGAGTGCAGCCACTGGGCTTTAGTGGAATGTCCCGGTGGTTAACGAATGTTGATTAGCTAGGCTAAAGAGTTTGGCTGGTTAATCTCGTATCGTTGAAGCTCATGATCTGTAGGTCCATTAGGTCCTCCTTACTAGCTCGGACTTAGCCTTATTACTTTTTGAGAGAAAAGAATTTGAATTGTTCAAATTCAAGTTTGGGAGAAAGCGTTATTTATATGTGATATATTTAACGAATCATAGCTTAATTATGAATTAAATTATGATTAATAAGAGGTGGATATATTTAAATATGATTTAAATATTGGGATCGGTTTATAGCATGAATAAGGATTCATGTTCAAAAAAAAAAAAAAATCGATCGAGATCGGGCAATTTATTTAATTTAATATTTGATATTAAATTAAATTAAAAAATTAATTAATTAAATTAATTTTGAATTATTTAATTAATTTTAATTAAAAATCAATTTAATATTGATTTTTGAATTAAAATTAAATGTAAAATGAGGGATTTTCATGATTTTCATGAAAAACAAGTTGCCAACTTGCCCAATCTTACTCATCTTCAAAATTCACCAAAATTAGCCACCTCCATCTCAAAACATCCTCATCACCCTTGAGTTGTCACTCCATTGAAGCTTTTTGAAGCTTTATATAATGGTGATTTGGGGTGTTTAGAGATAATTACACAGAAAATTCAATATTCCCGAATTAGTGACCTTTGAGGTCTTTTCTTCCAAATTCTCTCAATCTAGGATCCCACAATCCATTCTAAGGCCCGAGGGTAGTAGGAAGACTCTAACGGTTGTCCACGAAGTGTTCGTGTTGAAAACCATCAACCGGGTGAAGAGAATTTTATCTTCAAAGTTGAGTTTTCTATCCTCTGCTTTTTCGACTTTGAGCATGTTTTTATTTTACAAAATTGATCAACTTAGAGTGTTCAAGATCCAAAATTGCTTCCGTTTTCTTAATCTAGACTCTTTCAGTGAGTGTCACCCTCATTCTTTAAGTTTCCAAGTATACGTCCAAACAATAGCCATTGAAGGGTAAACTACCAAATAAAACCAACAAGGAAACTGTATCCCTTTCTGGAATTCACGGTGTTCCGACTCCCATGATCAAAGCCCTCCGAAGGGATTGTCTAGTCCAGGCAAAACTAGGAGGCGGGTCATAGGGGTCTCACGGTGTGAATCGAAAGAAGAGACCGTGGGTCCCGTTTTCACAGTTCCGCTCCCACTCACTATAAGTACTATCTCCATCCACGTTGATATTGACCCAAACAAATACCATCCGAAGGGGGACGTTCCCATTTACGCCACGCGACCGAGTATGGATCTCACGGTGCAGACTAAACGGAGATTTGTGGTCGGAAATTAAATGTATCTCATACACTATATTTCCTCCTACTCAACACTTTAAAAATTTCGGGATTAACATAGATAAACCGGCTAAAATTTACCTAAGTCTACTAATATAACTCTTATACGGTATTTAACCTAAGATTATAATCACATTATTACTTAGGTCTATGTGAGTAAGTTAATCAACTTTTAATTAACAACACTCACAATAAGTATGATCTAAGAATCTCCGGACCGAATTCACTCCCAGGTCGGTTTCAAGGTAGGGGTTCTCCGCAAGCGTCAACTTAAATACCCCAGCCTTAGACAAACCCTTCCTTAGACAGAGTTACTAATCAGTCACCATTCAAAGACTATACTTTGATTTCCTAATTCTAATCTTATTAGAACTAGAAAACCTAAGTCTAATTATTTATGTTCTAAACATTTTAAAACTAATAATTAACTTAGGTTACATGCATTTCTATGTTATAGTGCTTGATCATTCATCACATGAATAACTATATACTATAACTAAATAATTCATCACACGAATATAAATGCATGAGCATACTTTCATCTAAAAAATATAACACTTATATTAATTAAATTAAAACATGCATTTAATTATACCATAACACTTATAATATAACGTATCATGCAAACTATATATTATAACTCTTATAATATAAATGATGCATGAAATGTTTAACCTAAGGTAGGATTTTAAATCTATATGACATACACATATAAATTAATTAAATCATACATCACATGCATGAAATAACTAAATAGCAAAAATGGACCGGTTTTGGAACCTATGGGCAATTTATTTAATTAAATAACATTAATATAACTTTTATATTAATATGAACCCTTTAGGTTGGTCCATGTAGATGGTCTCATCAAGTTTCTCATTCAGAAAGGCTGTCTTCACGTCCATCTACCATACCTCGTAGTCATAATACGCGGCAACGGCCAGAAGGATCCTGATCGACTTTACCATGGCAACATGTGAAAAGGTCTCCTCATTGTCAACCCCTTCAACCTGGGTAAAACCCTTTGCCACTAATCGGGCTTTGAAGGTCTGCACCTTCCCATCTACGCAACCTTTACGCATGTAGATCCATTTGCAACCAATAGGTTTTACCCCATCCGGTTGATCCACAAGCTCTCATACAGAATTGAAGTACATAGACTCCATTTCCTGGTCCATAACTTTAATCCACTCGTCTTTATCAACTTCAACCATTGCCTGATCATAGGTTAATGGATCCTCACAGTCTTCATTAGGAGCGAGAACTGAGGTTTCAGCTAAACCCATGTAGCGATCAGGCTGTCTCACAGTCCTCCCACTACATCGAGGCATTCCCAACTCTTGGGAACAGATTTTACCAGACGTGCTAGAATCAACAACACTTGTTGACGTACTAGCCCCATCAGCAACTCTTGCTGATGTACTGTCCATTTCATTTAACACAACTTTACTCCTTGGTAATGAAGGGAATGAGAATCCCCACGCAGCGGAAGACGATTGAATCGTCGTGGTTTCATCATGCAACATGCTTATATCAATATTGATCTAACTATTAGATATAGGCTAAACATGCTGAAATTTTAGAGCAAGAAGAAAAACACTAACTTGTTGTAGACAAATTCAAAGAATCCTCCCACGTAGATCACGAACTCTTCGCGCTTCTCGATCTCTACGAACTCTTCCCACGATCGGATCCCAAACACTACCAAATGATCTTCTTAGTTGTTCTCTTTTGGAGAAGGGAAGTTGGTGGTAACTTTTGTGTTTTGGAAGGTGAAGAGAATTGAGAGAGTAGAGATAATTTCACTTTTGGATTCTTAGGGCAAAATCCAAAAAATGACAACTTAGCTTATCAAACCCTTCTTACAAAAGGTTTAAATAGTGGAACAATGAAGTTCACAACTTCACATTATTACTACTTTACCACTAAGGTTATGTAAATCTTATTTACATAATTATATAATATAAGATATCTCATATCTCATGTTGCAAATCTCATTTGCAATTGATCAAATTGAATCACATCCAATTTATTTTTTCTCCATCAATTTCTCCAATTAGCCATTAATTAAACAATTAGCCTAACATATAGTTTATTATGAATCTCATTCATATTAAACTATGAAAGAGTCTAGATTAAGAAAGCGGAAGCAATTTTGGATCTTGAACACTCTAAGTTGATCAATTTTGTAAAATAAAAACATGCTCAAAGTTTGAAAAAGCAGAGGGATAGAAAACTCAACTTTGAAGATAAAATTCTCTTCACCCGTTGATGGTTTTCAAAGACGAACACTTCGTGGACAACCGTTAGAATCTTCCCTACTACCCTCGGCCTTAAAACGGATTGTGGGATCCTAGATTGAGAGAATTTGGAAGAAAAGACCTCAAAGGTCACTAATTCGGGAATATTGAATTTTCTATGTAATTCTCTCTAAACACCCCAAATCACCATTATATAAAGCTTCAAAAAGCTTCAATGGAGTGACAACTCAAGGGTGATGAGGATGTTTTGAGATGGAGGTGGCCAATTTTGGTGAATTTTGAAGATGAGTAAGATTGGGCAAGTTGGCAACTTGTTTTTCATGAAAATCATGAAAATCCTCATTTTACATTTAATTTTAATTCAAAAACAATATTAAATTGATTTTTAATTAAAATTAATATAATTAATTAAATAATTCAAAATTAATTTAATTAATTATTATTTTTTTAATTTAATTTAATATCAAATATTAAATTAAATAAATTGCTTAATCTCGATCGATTTTTCTAACATGAATCTTTATTCATGCTATAAACCGATCCCGATATTTAAATCATATTTAAATATATCCACCTCATATTAATCATAGTTTAATTCATAATTAAGCTATGATTCGTTAAATATATCACATATAAATAACGCTTTCTCCCAAACTTGAATTTGAACAATTCAAATTGTTTTCTCTCAAAAAAGTTATAACGCTAAGTCCGAGCTAGTAAGGAGGACCTAATGGACCTCTGAGATCATGAGCTCCAACGATACGAGAGATTAGCCACCAAACTCTTTAGCCTAGCTAATCAACATTCGTTAACCACCGGACACTCCACTAAAAGTCCAATGGTTGCACTCTCCTCATCAGTAGATATATTTATGTCCACTCGATATAACCATGATTAGTAAGTCGATCCTTCACAGGTCATTCGTAATTACAAATTGGGTCAAAATTACCGTTTACCCTCAGTAATTACCTCTTGTTCCTTAAGTTCCACCGATCCTCTAATGAACAATTGGTTTGTGGTCCACCCAAAGAAACCAAATCCTCTCGGGCCAATGAGAGGATGGGCCCATTGTTCAAGACCCGAGTCGATTTAAGGGAACAACCTTTCTACTAATCCCTAAAGCGGGTAGGAATCAATTCCATCTTCTTTGAACTATGTTCCCAGACTATCTACCCGGTTTTATCCTCGAAATGGCGAGCTTATTGAGTCGGCGATCTCGAGCCACTCTCACCTATGCAAATCTAAGGATAATTCGAATAAACAGAGTCCATAGAACGCTCGGGATTAAGATCGAGTTACCTAGGTCATCGGATGAGTATAGTCGATTAAGACAATGGCGGAGTTATAAAGTCTAAGTGACTATTGCGCGATCGATCTTATGCAAACTCATTGCATAGGGCGCCCCCACTCACATGTCTCCACATGAACGATTTAGGATCACATCGTTTGTTCTCTACAAAGTGGGCGCGTCCATAGTGTCCCCGGATAAGGTCCCCAACCCTATCCTTATACTATAGATCTGCTCGACTATAACTTGAACTCGATCCACTTTTATGTCACACATAAAGTTCAAGTATTCATCCTATAGCCAAGGGTTCTTTATTGGATTAAGGTTACACAATACACGATGAGTCTATAATTTCAATAACAACTTTATTGTAATATAGAGAATATACATTCGATTTACAAAACCACGAGTTTTAGGACATAAAACCCAACAATCTCCCACTTGGACTAAAACGTCTCGTGTGGGGTAAAACATCTTTGAGCAAAGAAAAATTGCCCTCTTTGACAACCCGTAGTCCTAGACTCTCTAGGTGACCTCAAAAAACTTTAGCCGTGAGGGGCTTTGTAAACGGATCAACAATGTTGTGCTCGGCGATGCTGTGTGACCATCACGTCTCCTCGTTGCACAATCTCCCGATGAGATGGTATTTGCGCTCTATGTGCTTTCGCGCTTATGGCTTCTAGGTTCTTTAGAATTTGCCACTTTGCACCCTATTATCACAATAAAGGGTGATAGGCAAATTCATATTTGGAACAACTTCCAAATCGGTCAAGAACTTTCTAAGCCATACAGCCTCCTTCCTTTTGCTTCGCAAGTCGCGACGTACTCAGCCTCCATTGTGGAGTCAGCAATACAACCTTGTTTTATACTCCTCCATACTATAGCTCCTCCGTTAAGAGTGAACACTGATCCTGATGTGGATTTCCTCGAATCCACATCATTCTCGAAATCGTAGTCGCAGTATCCTGCAAGGATCAAATCCTTTGCACCATACACAAGCATATAGTCCTCGTTCTCCTAAGATATTTGAGGATGTTCTTAACGGCAAATCAATGATCATATCCTCGGATTAGATCGATATCTCGCTAACTATTCCCATCGCATAGCATATGTCGGGTCGAGTACATAACATGGCATACATCGGACTACCGACAGCGGCGGATGCATAGGGAATGCGTCTCATATCCTCAACTTCTTGAGGTGTCTTAGGACACTGTTCCCTAGACAAATGAATTCCATGCCTGAAAGGTAATGAACCTTTCTTGGAATTCTGCATCCTATATCTAACCAACATCTTGTCAATATAAGATGCCTGCGACAGTGCTAGCGTTTTGTTCTTGCGATTCCGAACAATTTGGATTCCAAGAACAAATCGAGCCTCTCCCAAATCTTTCATTTGGAATTGGGTCACAGCTAGCCATTGCTTAACGCATGATCGAGAATCCTCGCATTATTCCCAATGAGCAAGATATCGTCTACGTATAGAACTAAGAAAGCTACAGTGGTATTGACTATCTTTTTGTAAACACAAGGCTCGTCAATATTGTGTTCAAAGCCATAAGATTTGATTGCAGTATCAAATCTTATATTCCAGGATCTAGAAGCTTGTTTCAATCCATAGATGGATCGTTTAAGCTTGCAAACCTTTTGCTCTTGACCCCGAACTATGAACCCTTCTGGTTGATCCATATAGATACTCTCTTCAAGATTGCCATTTAGAAAGGCTGTCTTGACATCCATTTGCCAAATTTCATAGTCATAAAACGTGGCAATGGACAAGAGTATTCTAATGGACTTAAGCATGGCAACAGGGGAGAAGGTTTCTTCGTAGTCCACCCCTTCCCTTTGGGTATAACCCTTTGCCACAAGTCGAGCCTTAAAGGTTTGCACCTTACCGGCTTGATCTCGTTTCCTCTTGTAGATCCACTTGCAACCGATAGGTCTTTCACCATCCGGTTGATCTACAAGTTTCGGTCGAATTGAAGTACATTGACTCCATTTCAAGGTCCATGGCTTTAATCCACTCGTCCCTATCTATATCATTCATTGCTGCTTATAGGTCAATGGATCCTCAATGCCATCATCGTGTATGACGACTTGGTTTCAGTCAAAACCCATGTAACGGTCGGGTTGTCTAACATCCTCCCACTACGTCGAGGCATTCTCAACTCTTGAGAAGGACCAGACTTTATCAACAACTCTTGTTGATTTATCCGTAGCTTCCTTGGAAATTTCACTTAAGACAATCCTACTACGAGGTGATGATCTCTCATGTGGTCTTCCTCTCTAAGAACGTGGCGTTTGTCGACACAAGCACCTTGTCCTCTTGAGGATCATAAAACAGACCACCTTTCGCTTCCTTGGAGTATCCTACGAATAGGCATAACTTTGAACGATGTTCCAGCTTTCTTTGGATTGGACACTAGCACATGTGTCTGACATCCCCAAATCTCAAGTGACGTAAACTACCTTTACGCCTTTTCATAACTCATGGGGTGTTTCAAACACTCTTAGAGGAACCATGTTCAAAATATATGCAGCAGCTTCTACTGCATATCCCCAAAACGAACTAGGCAGCCGAGCGTAGCTCATCATGGATCGAACCATGTCTAACAGGGATCTATTTCTCCTCTCAGATACACCATTCTGTTGAGGTGTACCGGGTGCTGAGAGTTGGGATACGATTCCATTTTCTATCATATAGTCTTGGAATCTCAAATCCATATACTCTCCACCTCGATCTGATCGAAGTGTTTTAATCGTTTTACCTAATGTATTCTCAACTTCTGCCTTATATTCCTTGAACTTTTCAAGGGTTTCAGACTTATGGTGCATTAGGTAAAGATAACCATACCTAGAATAATCATCAATAAAACTGATGAAATATTCATACCCTCCTCGTGCCTTGACATTCATAGGACCACAAAGGTCCGTATGCACGAGTTCCAAGGGCTCTTTGGCTCTATAACCTTTTTCAGAAAAAGGTCTTTTAGTCATTTTTCCTTCGAGACAGGACTCACATGGTGGTAAAGAGTTGTCCTCTAACTGACTTAGGAGACCACTCTTGACCAGTCTCCCAATCCTATTGAGATTAATGTGGCCTAGTCTCAAGTGCCAAAGATAGGTACTAGGAGAAAGTTTCTGCCTTTTATTTTGAGTATCAGCTGTTTTAAACATTTCAGTGTTCAAAATAGCTTTTACATCAGTTGGTCTTAACACGTATAAGTTGTTTTCAAGTTTAGCAGAACATATTCGTACACCTCTTTTGCAAATGAACGCTTCATTATGATCAAAAGACACTTTATACATATGTTCAAGTAAATAAGAGATAGATACAAGATTTCTTTTGATTCCGGGAACCAAAAGTATATTTTCTAATAAAATAAATCTATCTCTAAACAACAACTTCACAGCCTCCCATCGCTTTGCATGAGACAACCTCTCCTGCTCCAACCCCGAGAGATATCTCCCCATCTCGCAAGTCAGTCTTTGCCAGAACTAGTTTCTGAAAATAAGAACAAACATGGTTAGTGGCTCCCGAATCTAATATCCAGTCGGAATCATCATGTTCCACTAAACATATTTCAAAAACGAGTAAATCATATTTACCTTGTTTTTCTTTCTCGCCTTTCTTTTCTACAAGGTATTTGAGCGAGTTCCTCTTCCAAAGGTCTGCCGTCGCACTACTGAGTGAAACATTTTCCTGTGGCTTTGGCCTTGCGTGTGGGAGCCTGTCCCTTCCCTTTGTCCTTCTTCTTCTTTTTCTGAATACCCTTATTTTTAGAAAAAGAAGGACCAGACTTGGTCCCAGAGGACGATCCTCTAAGGAACTTCTTTGAAGTGACAACATTTGCCTCCTTCTCTTTTCCTTTTGATTTCATGAGGGACTCAAAAGTCTGTAGCTCGTTGAGGAGAGTAGTCAGGTTATACTCTATTTTATTCATTACCGCATTTGTGCGGAATGGCAGGAAACTCTTCGGAAGAGATTCCATAATAAAAGTTACCTGACTTCTCTCATCTATGACTGCCCCATTTACTTCAGCCACGTTGAAGTGGGTCATCATGTCAAGGACATGTTCCCTAACAGAGGCTCCCTCCTTCATACGGGAGTTGTAAACGTATTTGACAGCATCATAATGGACCGATGAGGACGGTTGTCCAAACATCGCAGTAATGAATCCATGATCTCCTTTGCGGTGACCATGGTCTCATGTTTCTTAGACAACACATCAGATATGCTGGCTAAGATATAGACTCGGGCCTTCTCATTAGCCCTAATCCATCTTTCATAAGCATCCCGAACCATTCGGTTTGCAGTCGAGCTGGGAGGGGGAGGACATTCCTCCGTTAAGACGAACCTCAGATCATCAAGAACAAGAATCGTATTCAAGTTTGACTTCCAGGTTCCATAGTTATCGCCGCTAAGTTTATTGAAGGCGAGTAATTGGATAAAAGAGTTCGACATGCTGAAAAAGAATGAATTCTATTAGTGAATTGTTTATAACCTATCCAATTTAAGAATTTAGCAAAAGTAATAATGTACCCATAAACTCAAAATTGTTTTTGCAACGATACTTCAGTGAGTCAGAGCAACCGCTACCGAGGGGCAGTCAATCACTCCTTCACTGAACCAAGACATTCTTGACTAAATGTTAATACCGGAATAACTCTTATTCCTATAACATTCTAGTTATCGCAATTTTGGTCAAGAACTTACTAACACTTAGCAATTCTTGTAAGTGTGACCCACCATTTTCAGACCTCAGAGGTCGGCCCCAACAATGCTACCGAACTGGAGAAACAAAGTGGAATGGACCTAAGAGACCCTATCCATTTCTGGAGTTTGAGTTGTTCCGAATCCCATGTTACATCCCTCCGAATGGACGGTGCTACTTCGGGCAACCTGCAGGCGCAACATGGGAATCTCACGGTCCAACCTAATGGAGGAGACCGTAGGATGTGTTGACACACCTCCTTCGCTCACTTACTATAAATACTTTCTCCATTCACCTTGCTCTTGATTTATGCAAACACCATCCGAATGGGGATGCCCTATTGACATCACGAGGCCGAGCATAAATCTCACGGTGTGAACATCGTGGAGAGCGTAAGAGGAAATTGATATATCATATATACCTTTTCACTCCCACTAAGTATTTTAAACAGGTTTGGGTAACTTTTACTTAGGCATATTCCGGCTAAAACAATATCACCTAAGTCTACCAATATAACAATTATAATTTGGAATTACCTAAGTCTATTAACCTTTTAATAAACCTAGGTCTATGAGTTTAATTTATTAACTTTTAATAAACGTCACTCACGAAAGATAATTTATAAACCTATGGATTAAATTCACTCCCAGTGCCGTTCCTGTGTAGGGGTGTTAGCTTCCAGTCGGCTTAAGTACCCCAACCTAGCCGTAACCTTCCTTAGTCGAGTCCTCTTTAATCAAAGTTTATAAATTATTAGTTTCCTAATTCTAATCTTATTAGAACTAGATAACCTTAGATCTAATTAATTTCAGTTCTAAAACCATTTTAAAACTAATTAATTAACCTTAGGTTACATGCATTTCTATGTTATAAATTATTTCATCATTCATCACATGAATAAACATACATTTATAACAAATCCATCACATGAAAAATGCATAGTTATTATATGTTTAATTTTTAATTAATATAACCCTTATATTAATTATAATTAAAACATATAATATTTGTTTCATAAATTAATATAACACTTATATTAATTCTTATGAAACCCAATAAACATGCATACAATATATTATAACACTTATAACATACTTTCAATGCATGGAGCATGCTTCCTATGGTGGGATTTTAAAATCTATATGGCATACTTTATGCACATACAATCAGGGATTCTAATTAAAACATACATTCACAATGCATAATTAATTAAACACACTAAAGTGGACTGGTTTTGGCATCTAATGCAAGCAAACTACTAAATTATTACAATAATAATCTAGAATTATCATCGAACCACTTCGAACTCTTCGAATTTGGGTCGAACCGGCTTGCAAATGTGTGAACCGGACATTCAAAAGGTTGAATTGGGTTGTAAATAGCTGAACCGGGCCTCCAATTGGTGAAACGGACCTCCAAAATGGAAAACCTACCTCGAAATAGTCGAAACTGGTCTAAAACTACCAACCGACCGAAAACGAGCCGAACCGACCCAAAAAGTTGAACCGGTCAAAGTCAACCATTTCGGTCAAAGTCAAACATTTCTCCTTCCTTTGTATTTCAAATCACGCGGGCCGAGCTTCAAAAAAGTTATCAGAGCAAAATCAAAAAAAAGCAATGCTTGCTCTGTTCTATATTTTCGGGACCTCCGCGCTTGTTTCTTCAAATTGAAGGCCTTCCCAACTCCAATTGACCCAAAATTTTTACAGCTTATTCTACACACATTAATGCTCAAACACACTTGAGCAATTTGAAAATAAAGCACAAATGGATGCTCAATTTAAATGCCAAAGTCAGAAGAACACTTTAGATGTCCGTAAAAATGTATTTCAAAAACACCCACCACAGAACACAATTGATCAAATTGAGTGCTCAAAATTGCTCGATACCAATTGAAAGAGTCTAGATTAAGAAAGCGGAAGCAATTTTGGATCTTGAACACTCTAAGTTGATCAATTTTGTAAAATAAAAAACATGCTCAAAGCTGGAAAAACAGAGGGATAGAAAACTCAACTTTGAAGATAAAATTCTCTTCACCCGGTTGATGGTTTTCAGCACGAACACTTCGTGGACAACCGTTAGAGTCTTCCCTACTACCCTCAGGCCTTAAAACGGATTGTGGGATCCTAGATTGAGAGAATTTGGAAGAAAAGACCTCAAAGGTCACTAATTCGGGAATATTGAATTTTCTATGTAATTCTCTCTAAACACCCCAAATCACTATTATATAAAGCTTCAAAAGCTTCAATGGAGTGACAACTCAAGGGTGATGAGGATGTTTTGAGATGGAGGTGGCCAATTTTGGTGAATTTTGAAGATGAGTAAGATTGGGCAAGTTGGCAACTTGTTTTTCATGAAAATCATGAAAATCCCTCATTTTACATTTAATTTTAATTCAAAAAACAATATTAAATTGATTTTTAATTAAAATTAATATAATTAATTAAATAATTCAAAATTAATTTAATTAATTATTATTTTTTTAATTTAATTTAATATCAAATATTAAATTAAATAAATTGCCCAATCTCGATCGATTTTTCGAACATGAATCTTTATTCATGCTATAAACCGATCCCGATATTTAAATCATATTTAAATATATCCACCTCATATTAATCATAGTTTAATTCATAATTAAGCTATGATTCGTTAAATATATCAAATATAAATAACGCTTTCTCCCAAACTTGAATTTGAACAATTCAAATTGTTTTCTCTCAAAAAAGTTATAAGGCTAAGTCCGAGCTAGTAAGGAGGACCTAATGGACCTACAGATCATGAGCTCCAACGATACGAGATTAGCCACCAAACTCTTTTTAGCCTAGCTAATCAACATTCGTTAACCACCGACACTCCACTAAAGTCCAAAGGTTGCACTCTCCTCATCAGAGATATATTTATGTCCACTCGATATAACCATGATTAGTAAGTCGATCCTTCACGGTCATTCGTAATTACACCGGGTCAAAATTACCGCTTTTACCCTCAGTAATTACCTCTTGTTCCTTAAGTTCCACCGATCCTCTAATGAACAATTGGTTTGTGGTCCACCCAAAGAAACCAAATCCCTCTCGGGCCAATGAGAGGGATGGGCCCATTGTTCAAGACCCGAGTCGATGCCAAGGGAACAACCTTTCTACTAATCCCTAAAGCGGGTAGGAATCAATTCCATCTTCTTTGAACTATGTTCCCAAACTATCTACCCGGTTTTATCCTCAAATGGCAGGCTTATTGAGTCGCGGTCTCGAGCCACTCTCACCTATGCAAATCTAAGGATAATTCGAATAAACAGAGTCCATAGAACGCTCGTGGATTAAGATCGAGTTACCTAGGTCATCGGATGAGTATAGTCAGTTAAGACAGTAAACGGAGTTATAAAGTCTAAGTGACTATTGCGCGGTCCAGTCTTATGCAAACTCATTGCATAGGGCGCCCCCACTCACATGTCTCCACATGAACGATTTAGGATCACATCGTTTGTTCTCTACAAAGTGGGCCGCGTCCATAGTGTCCCCAGGATAAGGTCCCCAACCCTATCCTTATACTATAGACTGTTCTGACTATAACTTTAACTCGATCCACTTTTATGTCACACATAAAGTTCAAGTATTCATCCTATAGCCAAGGGTTCTTTATTGGATTAAGGTTACACAATACACAGTAGTCTATAATTTCAATAACAACTTTATTGTAATATAGAGAATATACATTCAGTTTACAAAACCACGAGTTTTAGGACATAAAACCCAACAATCTCCCACTTGGACTAAAACGTCTGTGGGGTAAAACATGCTGAGCAAAGAAAAATTGCCCTACTGTACAACCCGTAGTCCTAGACTCTCTAGGTGACCCTCAAAAACTTTAGCCGTGAGGGGCTTTGTAAACGGATCAGCAATGTTGTGCTCCGAAGCGATCTGCGTGACAATCACGTCTCCTCGTTGCACAATCTCCCTGATGAGATGGTATTTGCGCTCTATGTGCTTTCCGCGCTTATGGCTTCTAGGTTCTTTAGAATTTGCCACTGCACCCCTATTATCACAATAAAGGGTGATAGGCAAATTCATATTTGGAACAACTTCCAAATCAGTCAAGAACTTTCTAAGCCATACAGCCTCCTTCGCTGCTTCGCAAGCTGCGACGTACTCAGCCTCCATTGTGGAGTCAGCAATACAACCTTGTTTTATACTCCTCCATACTATAGCTCCTCCGTTAAGAGTGAACACTGATCCTGATGTGGATTTCCTCGAATCCACATCACCCTGGCATCGAGTCGGTGTATCCTCGCAAGGATCAAATCCTTTGCACCATACACAAGCATATAGTCCCTCGTTCTCCTAAGATATTTGAGGATGTTCTTAACGGCAAATCCAGTGATCATATCCTCGGATTAGATCGATATCTGTGACTATTCCCATCGCATAGCATATGTCGGGTCGAGTACATAACATGGCATACATCAGACTACCGACAGCAGATGCATAGGGAATGCGTCTCATATCCTCAACTTCTTGAGGTGTCTTAGGACACTGTTCCCTAGACAAATGAATTCCATGCCTGAAAGGTAATGAACCTTTCTTGGAATTCTGCATCCTATATCTAACCAACATCTTGTCAATATAAGATGCTGCGGATGTTGCTAGCGTTTTGTTCTTGCGATTACGAACAATTTGGATTCCAAGAACAAATCGAGCCTCTCCCAAATCTTTCATTTGGAATTGGGTCGCTAGCCATTGCTTAACGCCACCATCGAAATCTGCATTATTCCCAATGAGCAAGATATCGCCTACGTATAGAACTAAGAAAGCTACGAAAGGTATTGACTATCTTTTTGTAAACACAAGGCTCGTCAATATTCTGTTTCAAAGCCATAAGATTTGATTGCGAGATCAAATCTTATATTCCGATCTAGAAGCTTGTTTCAATCCATAGATGGATCGCTTAAGCTTGCAAACCTTTTGCTCTTGACCCCGAACTATGAACCCTTCTGGTTGATCCATATAGATACTCTCTTCAAGATTGCCATTTAGAAAGGCTGTCTTGACATCCATTTGCCAAATTTCATAGTCATAAAACGTGGCAATGGACAAGAGTATTCTAATGGACTTAAGCATGGCAACAGGGGAGAAGGTTTCTTCGTAGTCCACCCCTTCCCTTTGGGTATAACCCTTTGCCACAAGTCGAGCCTTAAAGGTTTGCACCTTACCGGCTTGATCTCGTTTCCTCTTGTAGATCCACTTGCAACCGATAGGTCTTTCACCATCTGGTTGATCTACAAGTTTCCAGACTGAATTAAGTACATTGACTCCATTTCAAGGTCCATGGCTTTAATCCACTCGTCCCTATCTACACACCGTTCAAGTTCTAGTTCTCTCATATATTCAATGACCCTGTAGCTTAGTTTCTTGGAAAGGATTAAAAATATTGCGAGACACAAAGTAAAGAAATGAATAACTCTTAACAATTTCAACAACAATATTTTACAAACACGAGATTAGGACAGAAATCCCAATAAACTCCCACTTGGAATAAGCTAGTAGAGAAGATACATTTCGAAAATGTATTTGAGTTACAATGAAAAATACAATAAACTAGGGCATTGAATACTCGTTTTACACATCTCCCACTTGTCCTAGTCAGGAAGCTCTCGAATACCTAGACTCTCTAGGTGACGCTCAAACACTTTAGCCGTGAGGGGCTTTGTAAATGGATCAGCTACATTGTGCTCCGATGCTATCTGCGTGACTGTTACGTCTCCGTGGTGCACAATTTCCCGTATCAGATGTTACTTGCGCTCAATATATTTACCTCTCTTATGGCTTCGAGGCTCACGTGAGTTGGCTACTACACCACTGTTATCACAGAACAGCGTGATTGGCAAGTTCATATTTGGAACAACTTCAAAATCCGTCATGAACTTCCTAAGCCAAACAACTTCCTTTGCGACTTCACAAGCCGCAACATACTCGCTTTCCATAGTGGAATCGATGCATCCTCGCTGATGATTCGCCATACTACGCCTCCTCCATTCAAAATGAAGGTCGACCCAAAGTGGATTTCCTAGAATCCTTATCGGGTCTAAAAATCGGAATCAGTGTATCCCGTAAGGATCAAATCCCCTTGGCCATACACTAAGTCGTAGTTCCTCGTTCTCCTATGATACTTGAGGATTGTCTTTACGGCCGTCCAGTGATCTAATCTCGATTGGGTGATATCTCACCGACAATTCCTCTTGCATAATGATGTCGGCCTAGTACACAACATTGCATACATCAGGGCTCCCCACAAATGAAGCATATGGAAAGCGTCTCATATCCTCAACATCTTGAGGAATCTTAGGACACGATCCTTAGACAAGTGAACCCCATGCCTGGAAGGCGAGAAGCCCTTCTTGAGTTCTCGCATCTTATATCTAGACAACATCTTGTCAATATAAGACGCTTTGAGACAAGGCTAGCATTCTGCTTTTTCCGGTTCCGGACTATCTGGATACCTAGAACATACTGAGCTTCTCCCAAATCTTTCATTTGGAATTGTGAAGCTAGCCACTTCTTAACGTCGGTAAGAAATTCTACCTCATTCCCAATGAGAAGAATATCGTCCACATACAACACCAAAAATGTGACAGTTTTGTCAACGATTTTCTTGTAGACACAAGACTCATCGACATTTTGATCAAAACCATAAGATTTGATTGCTTCATCAAACCTTATATTTCAAGACCTCGAAGCTTGTTTCAGTCCATAAATGGACTTATGAAGTCGGCAAACCTATTGCTCTTGGCCTTGGGCAATGAACCCTTTGGGCTGGTCCATGTAGATGGTCTCATCAAGTTTGCCATTAAGAAAGGCTGTCTTGACAGCCATCTGCCATACTTCGTAGTCATAATATGCGGTGATGGCCATAAGGATCCTGATTGACTTTACCATGGCAACAGGTGAAAAGGTCTCGTCATAGTCAACCCCTTCAACTTGGGTAAAACCCTTTGCCACAAGTCGGGCTTTGAAGGTTTGCACCTTCCCATCTACGCCACGCTTACGCTTGTAGATCCATTTACAAGCAATAGGTTTTACCCCATCCGGTTGATCCACAAGCTCCCGCATGCAATTGAAGTACATAGACTCCATTTCTTGGTCCATAGCTTTAATCCACTCGTCTTTATCAACATCAGCCATTGCCTAATCATAGGTCAATGGTTCCTCACAATCATCGTCGGGAGCGACAACTGAGGTTTCAAATAAATCCATGTAGCAATCGGTGTCTCACGCCCTCCCACTACGCCGATGCATTCCCAACTCTTGGGAACGGATTTGACTAGACGTGCTAGGGTCAACAACGCTTGCTGACGTACTAGCCCCATCAGCAACTCTTGCTGATGAACTGTCCATTTCATTCAATACAATTTTACTTCTTGGTAAATGATCCCTGATGTGGTCTTCCTCTAGGAAAATGGCGTTTGTCAACACAAACACCCTATTTTCCTTTGGATCGTAAAACAGACCACCCCTAGTCTCTTTAGGGTAACCTACGAATAGGCACAATTTCGAACGGGGTTCCAACTTTTTCGGGTTTGACACCAACACATGGGCCGACATCCCCAAATTCTGAAGTGATGTAAACTACTTTTACGTCCACTCCAGAGCTTAAAAGTTGTTTCACAAACACTCTTTGATGGAACATTGTTCAAAATGTAAACCGCAGTCTCCACTGCGTAACCCAAAAAAGAATCAGGGAGACGAGCATAGCTCATCATCGACCGAACCATGTCCAACAAGGTCCTGTTTCTCCTCTCTGATACACCATTCTGCTGTGGCATACCAGGTGTTGAGAGTTGAGACATAATTCCGTGTTCTATCATATAGTCCTTGAATTCAGTGTCCATGTACTCTCCACCTCGATTCGATCGAAGTGCTTTAAGTGATTTACCTAAGAGGTTCTCAACCTCAGTCTTATACTCCTTGAACTTTTCCAGAGTTTCAGACTTCTTATACATTAGGTAAATATACCCATATCTAGAGTAATCGTCTATAAAAGACACGAAGTACTCATAATCGCCCCGAGCTTTAACATTCATCGGATCACGAGGGTCGAATGTACTAACTCAAGAGGCTCTTTGGCTCTATATCCTCTTCCACTAAAAGGACGTTTGGTTATTTTGCCATCAAGGCATGACTCACATACCGGTAAAAAGTTTTCTTGCAATTCGTTTAGAAGTCCACTCTTCACTAGTTTCTCAATCCTATTGAGATTAATGTGGCCTAACCGTAGATGCCAAAGATGGGCATTTTCTTTTGGACAAACTTTCACCTTCTTAGTTCGTGTTTCTGTAGTTTTAAACAATTCAGTATTCAAAACACTTTTGACCGATTTGGGTTTCAAAACGTACAGATTATTTTCTAGTGAAGCTGAACAAATACCATTTCCTTTGAAAGAAATAAACGTTTTATTTAATTCAAATGAAACTGAAATATAATGTTCAATTAAGTAGGAAATAGAAACAAGGTTTCTAGTAAATCCTGGAACTATGTACAAATTGTCTAACAATAAGTACTTCCCGCCAAAATGCAGCTTCACGGTCTTGATTGTCGCAGCGAGAGACAAGCTCCCGGATCCAACCCGTAGAGTCACCTCACCCTCTCGCAGCGGCTGCAAGGAATCAATCCCCTGAAAAGAAGAACAAACGTGGTTAGTGACGCCTGAATCCAATATCCAGGCAGAGTCATTACTCTCCACTAAAGGGGTTTCTTTCACGAGCAAATCACATTTACCTTGGTTCTTTCTCTCGACCAGGAATTTTGGAAAGTTTCTCTTCTAGTGTCCGCCCCCATTACAGTGGAAACACTTTCCTTTCTTTGCAACCACCTTGACCTTCTTGACCTTCTAGGCGGCAGCTCGGTCAGTTTTACCCCTCTTCATCCTCTTATTCCCTTTCGGGCGTAAAGGAGCAACAGGTTTTGTCGTAGAGGTTGAACCCCTGTGATAAGACCTGTAGGCAACATTTGCCTCAGATTCCTTGACCCTGTTCAGGGACTGGAAATTCTATAGCTCATTGAGGAGGGTAGTCAAATTGTAGCTAATTTTGTTCATAACAAAGATTGCTATTGGCCAAGGAAACTCTTCTGAAGAGTCTCCATAATAAAACTTACCTCGTTCGACTCGTCGATCGAAGTCCCATTCATCTCGGCGAGATTAAAGTGAGTCATCATGTCTAGAACATGTTCACGGACGCATCGACCCTCTTTCATCCGAGCGTTGAAAATGTATTTGAACGAGTCATGTCGGACTGGAAAAGGATCATTGTCCAAACATCCTGCAAAGACTCTATGATCTCCTTAGCGGAAACCATCAGCTCATGCTTCTTTGCCAAGACATCAGACATGCTGGCAATTATGTAGACCTTGGCCTTTTCATTTGCCCTGATCCATTGATCGTACGTATCGCGAACAACTCGCGACACTCGGCCGAGCCCGACATCTGAGGACACTCCTCGCACAACACGAACTTGATGTCGCCGATTTACCAATATTGTATTGATGTTGTTTTTCCAGCTCTGGTAATTATCTCCCACTAACTTATCGGAAGCAAGTAACGCTATAATAACACTAGACATATTTAGCTGAAAATTTAAGAAAAACTTTGTATTAGTCTCGCAAAAAATCTTTTGAAAACAAATCTAGTTTTAGCAAAAATGTTTCATGATTCCTAGGTCATTCAAAATTTTGCAATGATACCCTAAAGGTTTAGAATGACTGCCACTGAAGGGTAAACAACACACTCCTCCTCTAGGACGAGACTTTCTCGATCAGACACTAATCCCAAAATAACTCTAATTCCATTAGGCATCCAATTACCATTGTTCGGTCGAATTTATTAACACTTAACAAATTATGTGAGTGTCACCCTCAATCTTTAAGTTTCCAAGTATCCGTCCTAATAATAGACACAGAAGGGTGAACTAAGAAGGAAAACCTGTAACGCCCCTACTTTTAATACATCAATCCCTAGGGACATTACTACTCATGCATGTTTGCGAGGCCCTAAGTATGATTTAAATAAGTAAAAGTTGATAAATAAAAGTCGATTTAATTTGGGATCCCATAGAAATACAAAACGTTTACAATAAACAAAATAAATTTTCGGCCTCTAGTTTCAAAACTCTGTACTACATAAGCGGAAGACAATAATCTTTTATAATTCTTTCTAAATCATGGATGCGAAATTCATGACTTGGTTCCCATGGCTTCTGTAGCGCATCCATGCCACTCGCCTGGTATGCTCTCGTCTCTACCTGAAAACATTTTAAAACAAAGAAAGACACAACAAAGGTAGAGGGATGAGTATTATAAAATACCCAGTAAGTGGGGGGGGTCGGGATATGCATACACATACAATCATGACTTTTTTTAAACTTATTCGTAATATACATATGCGGGACCTAAAACTTTCTCATATTGTCAGGTCTTTAATCCATGACTTCCTTTTTAATCGTGTATTGTCAGGTCTTTAATCCATGACTGCTTTTTCATTTGTGTATTGTCAGGTCTTTAATCCATGACTGCTTGTTTAATTGTCAGGTCTTTAATCCATGACTGCTTGTTTAATTGTCAGGTCTTTAATCCATGACTTCCTTTTTAATTGTGTGGCCGACTGGTCATCCTGAGTCATTTCGTTTTGAGTCCTCACGGACCCTCTGTAATTTGACCCATAGGGTCTCTATTGCATGTTTGACCATGCACATAATGATCTCGGGATACCAATGTCCACACTATTCATTAATTCATCTCGTGGCATACAAAACATGCATGAGGTCCCATCATTCACATAATAATAGTGCACATGTCACAAACATCATCATCGATATGCCAATCATACTTTTCTCATAGATAGTTTGAAGATCATACTTTTGTAAGAAAACATGAAATATTCTCATACAAATTACTTTGTCATATATTCTTATACGAAATCTCTGAATACTTTCACATAGCACACGAGAATATTCTCACATAAAATAATGGTTTATTTCCACATGATGTATCGAAATATTTGCACATAAAATATTAAGTATTCTCACGATAATATCTCAGTATATTTTCATATGAAAATATAAACTAATCTCGCATGAAATCGTGAAAATCATTTTCATTCAATCCCATTAAAAAGTTCGGCACAAGGTCCCTTACTAAACCATTTGAAAATCATTCACTCGAGATTCTCGAGAAACCCTTTGAAATATTCGTTTTCTAAATTCAAGCCCTAAGCATGAGTTTTGGAAATTCACCTTTTGAAATAAATCCTCAATTTTCATCTTTTAAAACAAATACATATTTCAGGAAATCGTACTCACTTCCCTTTTTAAGATCGTTTGTAAAATCCCTTACCTTAGCTCGAAACTCTTTACATTCCGCTCCTAGCTCAAGGTTTCGCTTAGACATGCTCGATAGTCGAATCCCCTAAATCACATTCATCAATTCTTTAAATAACTCACATAGTTAAAACTTATTTTGAATTCAATCATAGCTAGGCTAAATTACCACAAACGGACGCTTAAAACGAACTCGGGAGGTCAAAACAGGTGGAGCGGAAGCAGCTCCGGCGAGCGGCGGCGGCGGCCGGCGGCGGCGTGTGGCGGCGCGTGCGATGTCGGAGCCTGCACGTATCGGCGCGTGAACATCAGATCTGGGGACGTCGTGAGTCGATCTATCCAAAACCAGTCATGGAACGCCGAAACCGGCCGAAACGCGTTCCCAATAGCTCTGAGCCAAAAATCGAACCAGCAGCTTCAAGTCCTGACGCGAGTGGCTTCCGGCGGGCCTGAGGCTTGGCGTGTGGACTCCGGCGCTGGGCTTCACGGCTACGGCGAGCGAGGTGACTACGGCGTACGGCTTCGCAGGGCGGCGGCGACCGAAACGAAATCTTGTGGCTGCTGGCATCCGTCGGCGTGCACAGCAGGTCGACTAGCTCGCCGTTGGATGAGTCCCTTCACGGTCGAATTAACGACGCGACGACGCCATGAGTGATCGGCTCTTGACCGATCGTCGGCGTGCTCCAGGATTCCGTGGACGGCGCGATCGGAGAGGCTGTTGGCGGCAAGGTGAGTTCGTCCGTGGCTAGGTTCAAGGATGAGGAGAAGACCTCCTTCCCTTCCCTCAAAAATCGTGCCCCCACTCATGGTTTAACCCTAGCTCCTTCTCTTTCACATAAATTACCAAATTGCCCTTCCCTTTAGACAAAACTACAAAGATTACCCTTTAACCTAATTAAACAAACCAACTCAACATAGGTATAGGTAAACCATATATTTATATTCTCTTAAATTTCAAAACTTAACTTAAACTAAGAAATTTCAGGGCTCGTTGAAGGTTAATTTCCAATAAAAGTAATATAGGGTACAACCTAAGAGGTATTAAGAAAATTCTTAAGAAAATTCTGGGGCGTTACACTCTTCCCTCCTTAAGAACTTTCGTCCTCGAAAGTTTCTAATCTTGAACTTGAGTTCGTTCTCATCACTGAAGTCTTTCCACCAAGGGTTACATAACTGATGTCCTTGACTCGGATTCTAAATTTGGAAAGTTCCAAATTCAATTTCCAAGATAACGCGGGATATTAGCTCGTATTTTCTTCTCTAGTCCGTTAATTAGTCTCTCCTGTCTCGCGGTTTTAGAACGGAACCCTTTGCTAAAAACGATTCCATTGTTGTTGAGCCTCAAAATCCCCTTTAGGTTTCCTGCACCCTCTACTAACGTCCATTTCGAGGCATGACTCGATCGTTCCGTCTGACCATCACTTCTATAACCTTAACACCTTCCTAAGAGATGTGACTTCAAGGATTAAGTTAGCAACTTTGTCCGGTTGTTCGAGACCCTTCACATTAATGGTTAACCTTTCGCTGCTCTCAACGACCTTTTAGCAAACCGCTGTAGTGACAAACCCACGCGGATACTTAGTTAACTTTGGGGCTTTCTATTGCAATCTATAACTCGTTGAAAGTTTCAAGTCACGGCAGAGCAACTCGAACTTAGGTCTCATTTGGTCGTCATGGTACAAAAAGTGTTCCATGAAACTTTACCAATCTTACTATAAAATTGCTCAGAAATTTCGACAACATAAACGGCATAACTACAACAAAACCAAAATTTTTTTTTAACACCGCTTGATAGAGATGCACTTCTACAACTGCACAACCAACCCGTCACGCCTCAAACTTCATTCCAAGATTTACTCAGAGTTCAGAACACACAATACATAGGAATGTTGAACAACAAAATATGAATGAAACACAATTTCTTTAGTTGTAAACCAGAATTCTTTAAAGGCAAGGAAATCTAACAATCAGGTTACAACCCTAATTTAACACAAACTTTAAAAGGAGTTAATAAACTATTCTTGTCTTACCTTGCTTTAGAATCAAATCAAATATAGATTAACACACTAAGTGTCAAGATTTTCCTTATAAGTTCTAAGTCATGAATGAAGAAACTTAATTTAACCCATCTTATGTTCCACTATCTTACGTGAAGCGTAAAATGAACTTTTAATGTTGCATTGATGCACAAGTTCATACCTCTATGGAGACATCACTGTAGACTCATAATGTCCATCGCGTGGATCAAACTCTATCTTAAGATGTCTTAACTCTAATTCTTGATTGGCGATAACTCGTCCTCATATTCATCATAGAGGATATGTATATATATATCTATATGTATACTTTTTTTTTTTTTTTTTTTTTTTAAAAAACAAGTTATTCATGAAACAACTCGTACTTTAAATAACCTTTCCTCAGCCTATGGCACGACGCAACAGTCATTCTTATCGCTCTCCTTTAAAATAATCGAACCGATAACAATTTCGATACTAAGCGATCTCGCGAACATGAATCTAGTCTTTTAAAGCTCATTCTCCCATTACCTTCCAACTCCTTATATATCATGTTCAGGTGATCGTTCGAATATAATGAAATTTTCTTAACACTAACAGGGTCGGATACTTTCTAAGAGTATCCTCTACACTTCTTAACTGTTCCAGCTCTTTTGTCATGAAACCCTAACGTTCAACTTCGAATACGAATGGTTCATTCGATACTCTAGACTTTGAACTTTTCAAGAACTACAATATTCCTCTGTTAAGGTTCTACTCGCGAACTTAGTTGTTCAAGGTTTCTTGAAAGACTTTCACCTCGTAATGTCTACTCTTTCCTTCTTTTGTCCAAACTACCCCTTTTGATAACGCATAAGTGAGTCTTATCTTGACAAAGTTTCCTTTAAGTCTTACATCCCGAACTCTGACATTTCCTTTCTAACATCGAACACCGAGGTCACATACCCGCCTTTTCTTAGCTTAACAACTTTTATTATGCTTCTCTTTTGAAGTTTACTTAAGCCCTTAACTCCTCAGTGACCTTTCGACTACTTTCACCTGTTAGGGCTTACTCTTCCCTCCTTATGCCTAAACTAATCGTTCTAAAGTACTTTCTATATTCCTTCTTAGACTCGGGCTAAACCGAAACATCTCTAGTAACTTATGTACAACAATGTTTTACTCTTTTCTTGAGCGCTAAATCCATCAAGTCTATCAACATTAGGGTTACTTAAGTCGAATCTCTATAATTTTCATGATGTTCAAAAGTGATTTGAAAGTCGTTTGAATATCTAATCCTCGGTTTATGACGGCGCTAACTTGACTCCAAAATCATCTTAAGGAACACTATGCTCCTCGTCTTCGGTGGAATAGGTCGTTCATTCAAAACGAAGAGATTTATCCTTAGCAACAACCTGCCTCCACTTCTCATCTCTTATGCACACGCATAAGTATACCACTTTCTCCTTTATGCATCACACTAATACTTCTTATGGCGATAAACTACTATTAACTCTTATAAAGGAGGTTACGTGCACTGTGACTTGAGTTCTTTTACTTTCTTTGGGGCATTCTGTAAGGAGTATTAGAAATTTCATTACTCTCTACTTTTAATTCCATACTTAAGTCTGTCTCTTGTGTTGGGGTAACTTTAAAAGATAAAACCTTCCTTATCTAATACTAGCGCATTGATCCTCGTGCTTAATCTCCTTAAACTTGGCCTTCTTCTTTTAGTAAGATTAAGGACATTCTCAACTATTTGTACTCGCTTGGTTATAAAGTCAAATTCACTAAAACTTCTCTTAAGAAGCCATCAACCTAGCCTTTACTAAAGGAACCTTATAGTTTCATGTTTCTAATGGTCGCTCGACCACTACCACTATACACTTTACTAATTGAAAGAAGTTCCTCACTTGATCACTATAGCGAAGAAGAGACTCAAAGCATTTCCCTCTATTAATCGAATCCTCTCTCCTTAACTCTCTGATTGGGAAAAAAAACTTTGCTACATAAGGGTTCAAGGGTAACATCACCGTTATCTCTTTCAAGTTGTACGCATACATTTAGCCCAACAGGTAGAATTTAGTGGCAAGGTTCCTTATACACATTCCACAAGCGTGAACACACCAGTGATCATATGAATGTCTAATCGTGCACCGGTTTCTGGAGTCCCGACAATCAATTCTTTTGTGTTCTCAAACTAAAACCCTAACTCCCTACTTTTCTTCTTTATACTTGTCTTTATTACGTGTATTTAGCTTGTGGTATCGCTTTTGAAACTTCGTATCATGCCTATCTGTAGTAACACAGTAATTGTGTATATCCCTGTGGTTTTTTCCCTCTCGAGCAATGGTCTAAATAAAATCGAAGTGTTTCTGTATTTTGAAGAATTAAGTTTTCGCTCCAACATTAACAATCTATCCTTCCCAAGTAAAGCTCGAGTCTATTTTAAATCATCTTTGCTCTCTTTACTTTTGAACTCCTTGAATACCATAGTTACGTATTCACTTGAAGGTGAAGGGCTTTGTTCAGGAATCAACAAAGTCGAAAACTCCAAAGTGGTACGTTTACTAGATCTCATAACTTTTCATCCATTTGTTTCAGCACAAATGAATGAGGCCGCTAACCTCTTACCGACCACATTCAAACTTTGAACTTCTCATGAGTAGTCTTAACTTTTATTAATGAAAGCTATACTTAAGTAATCTAGTTTCTTAGCAACCTTTAACACTCTAACCTCTTAAGTCTTACTCTTTACTCCCTTGGTCAAAGCGGACCTTTTACTAAACCACAACATGTGTTTTATGGCTATAAAACTTCATTTTTAGTGCAAACATTCTTAACTAAAACATTTTTCCTTTCTATCATCAATAGTAGGGATCACATGTGTTCTCTTTCCTTTCGGCGTAAGATCACGTCAACTCTATGACCTATACGCATATAGATTCACATATAAGCGTTTCATTTATGCATTTCCCTTTTCATAGACATATAGTTTAGCTCATACATTCTCATTCTTTCTTAGTTTGGAAATTCATCAAACTCGATTTTTTATATAAAATGTTTTCTCATAGACTACTAAATTCTCTTTTCGTGAACAAATAAAACTTTTAGTTCGAAGGCATACCTGGCGGTGACTGGAGTTGCTACTTAGCCATGGGATACTTGTTGCTTACTCTGTAAGCGAGTCTACAAGACCTATAACCTTGGGCTCTGATACCAACTGTAACGCCCCTACTTTTAATACATCAATCCCTAGGGACATTACTACTCATGCATGTTTGCGAGGCCCTAAGTATGATTTAAATAAGTAAAAGTTGATAAATAAAAGTCGATTTAATTTGGGATCCCATAGAAATACAAAACGTTTACAATAAACAAAATAAATTTTCGGCCTCTAGTTTCAAAACTCAGACTACATATAGCGGAAGACAATAATCTTTTATAATTCTTTCTAAATCATGGATGCGAAATTCATGACTTGGTTCCCATGGCTTCTGTAGCGCATCCATGCCACTCGCCTGGTATGCTCTCGTCTCTACCTGAAAACATTTTAAAACAAAGAAAGACACAACAAAGGTAGAGGGATGAGTATTATAAAATACCCGATGTAAGTGGGGGTCGGGGGATATGCATACACATACAATCATGACTTTTTTAAACTTATTCGTAATATACATATGCGGGACCTAAAACTTTCTCATATTGTCGTGTCTTTAATCCATGACTTCCTTTTAATCGTGTATTGTCGTGTCTTTAATCCATGATCGCTTTTTCATTTGTGTATTGTCGTGTCTTTAATCCATGATCGCTTGTTTAATTGTCGTGTCTTTAATCCATGATCGCTTGTTTAATTGTCGTCTTTAATCCATGACTTCCTTTTTAATTGTGTGGCCGCCCATTGGGGTCATCCTGAGTCATTTCGTTTTGAGTCCCTCACGCACTTCTGTAATTTGACCCATAGGGTCTCTATTGCATGTTTGACCATGCACATAATGATCTCAGGATACCAATGTCCACACTATTCATTAATTCATCTCGTGGCATACAAAACATGCATGAGGTCCCATCATTCACATAATAATAGTGCACATGTCACAAACATCATCATCGATATGCCAATCATACTTTTCTCATAGACAGTTTGAAGATCATACTTTTGTAAGAAAACATGAAATATTCTCATACAAATTACTGTCATATTCTTATACGAAATACTGGAATACTTTCACATAGCACACGAGAATATTCTCACATAAAATAATGGTTTATTTCCACATGATGTATCGAAATATTTGCACATAAAATATTAAGTATTCTCACGATAATATCTCAGATATTTTCATATGAAAATATAAACTAATCTCGCATGAAATCGTGAAAATCATTTTCATTCAATCCCATTAAAAGTTCGGCACAAGGTCCCTTACTAAACCATTTGAAAATCATTCACTCGAGATTCTCGAGAAACCCTTTGAAATATTCGCTTTCTAAATTCAAGCCCTAAGCATGAGTTTTGGAAATTCACCTTTTGAAATAAATCCTCAATTTTCATCTTTTAAAACAAATACATATTTCAGGAAATCGTACTCACTTCCCTTTTTAAGATCGTTTGTAGAAAATCCCTTACCTTAGCTCGAAACTCTTTACATTCCGCTCCTAGCTCAAGGTTTCGCTTAGACATGCTCGATAGTCGAATCCCCTAAATCACATTCATCAATTCTTTAAATAACTCACATAGTTAAAACTTATTTTGAATTCAATCATAGCTAGGCTAAATTACCACAAACGGACGCTTAAAACGAACTCGGAGGTCAAAACAGTGGAGCGGAAGCGACTCGCGGCGGCGGCGCGCGTGGCGGCGGCGCGTGCGATGTCGAGCTCGCGCGCGTATCGGCGCGTGAACATCGATCCGGGGGCGCCGTGAGTCGATCTATCCAAAACCCGGTCCATGGAACGTCGAAACCGGTCGAAACGTTCCCCAAAAGCCTGAGCCAAAAATCGAACCAGCAGCTTCAAGTCCTGACGCGAGTGGCTTCCGGCGGGCCTGAGGCTTGGCGTGTGGACTCCGGCGCTGGGCTTCACGGCTACGGCGAGCGAGGTGACTACGGCGTACGGCTTCGCAGGGCGGCGGCGACCGAAACGAAATCTTGTGGCTGCGCGGCATCCGCTTGCGTGCAGCAGCAGTCGACTAGCTCGCCGTTGGATGAGTCCCTTCACGGTCGAATTAACGACGCGACGACGCCATGAGTGATCGGCTCCTGACCGATCGTCGGCGTGCTCCAGGATTCCGTGGACGGCGCGATCGGAGAGGCTGTTGGCGGCAAGGTGAGTTCGTCCGGCGGCTAGGTTCAAGGATGAGGGAGAAGACCTCCTTCCCTTCCCTCGAAAATCGTGCCCCACTCATGGTTTAACCCTAGCTCCTTCTCTTTCACATAAATTACCAAATTGCCCTTCCCTTTAGACAAAACTACAAAGATTACCCTTTAACCTAATTAAACAAACCAACTCAACATAGGTATAGGTAAACCATATATTTATATTCTCTTAAATTTCAAAACTTAACTTAAACTAAGAAATTTCAGGGCTCGTTGAAGGTTAATTTCCAATAAAAGTAATATAGGGTACAACCTAAGAGGTATTAAGAAAATTCTTAAGAAAATTCTGGGGCGTTACAAAACCAACCAGAAAACTGTATCCCTTTCGGGAATTCACGGTGTTCCGACTCCCATGATCAAGCCCTCCGAAAGGATTGTCTGGTCTAGGCCAAACTAGTATGCAGATCATAGGTGTCTCACGGTGTGAATCGAAAGAAGAGACCGTGGGCCTCATTTTCACAAGTCCCGCTCCCACTCACTATAAGTACTCTGTCCATCCACGATGATATTGACCTATACAAATGCCACCCGAAGGGGAACGCTCCCATTTGAGCCATGAGGCCGAGTATAGATCTCACGGTGCGGACTTAAAGGAGATTTGTGATTGAAAATTGAAATGTATCTCATACACTATATTTCCTCTCACTCAGTACTTTAATTTTAATAGGCATTGACCTAGATAATCGGCTAAAAATTACCTAAGTCTACCAATATAACTCTTATATGGTATTTAGCCTAAGTCTATAATCACATTATTAACTTAGATCTATGTGAGAAAATTAATTAACACTTAATTAACGGCACTCACGAAAATATAACCTAAGAATCTCCAGAGCGAATTCACTCCCAGGTTGGTTTCCAGGTAGGGGTGTTCCGCAAGAGTCAAGTTAAATACCCCAGCCTTAGACAAAACCTTCCTTAGACAGAGTTACTAATCGACCTCTCATTCAAATATTATATTTGATTTCATTAATTTCTAATATAATTAGAAAATTAGAAAACCTAAGTCTAATTATTCAAGTTCTAAACACTTTAAAACTAATAATTAACTTAGGTTGCATGCATTTCTATGTTATAGTGCTTGATCATTCATCACATAAATAACTATATACTATAACATAATAATCATTCATCACATGAATAGAGATGCATGAGCATACTTTAATCAACAAAATATAACACTTATATTAATTAAATTAAATATGCATTTAATTACATTATAACTCTTATAATATAACCTATCATGCAAACTATATTATAACTCTTATAATATACATGATGCATGAATATGTTTAACCTAAGGTGGGATTTAAAAACTATATGACATACATTATGCACATAGAAATTAATTAAAATTATACATCTCATGCATAAAATAATTAAATAGCAAAAATAGACCAGTTTTTGGCACTTAGGGGCAATTATTTAATTAAAAAAAATTAATATAACATTTATATTAATAATATTTAATAAAATTATTAAATAATTAAAATAAAACGTTTTTTATATAATAAAATCGAAAATTTAATAAATCCAACGGATAAAAAGCGCCACGCCGCTCGCATTAACTCTTCGACGAATAGCCGCTGCAGTAACGCTGCGGCGCTGCAACGTCGTCGCCGCTTATAACGCCGGTAGCGCGTTCTCAACGCCAACGGCGCGTTAACGCGCTATCGTCTTTGCGAGCCCTCGACCGCAAGCACGACGTTGAGACGCCGTTGGGCAGCGTCTCAACGCCATTGACAGACAACATGCTCCTTGCTGTTTTTCTATCGGTTTTTCGCCTGTTTCCGCTCCGATTTCTTCACAGCAACTCTTGCCACGAACAATCCGGACATATAGACTCGATTTACAACAAAATTGCCCAAAACAACGGGCCCTTACATTGATCTCATCAACATAATTGTAAATCTAATCTAGTGCCAAAAATAAAAAACATTCATTTCGCAAACCAAACATTCATCTCATGAAACATGGTAAAATACCCACCTAAATCTTAATAAAACAGTGCATAGATGAAGCACCATCGAAATGGCTTTGATACCAATTGAAGGGAATGAGAATCCCCGCGCAGCGGAAGACGATCGAATCGTCTTGGTATCACCATGCAACATGCTTATATCAATATTGATCTAACTATTAGAATCTAGGCTAAACATGCTGAAATTTTAGAGAAAGAAGAAAAACACTTACTTGTTGTATACAAATTCAACAATCTCTCCTGTAGATCACGAACTCTTCGCGCTTCTCGATCTCTACGAACTCTTCCCACGATCGGATCCGAAACACTACCAAATGATCTTCTTGGTTGTTCTCTTTTGGAGATGGGAAGTTGGTTGGAACTTTTGTGTTTTGGAAGGTGAAGAGAATTGGGAGAGTAGAAAGAATTTCACTTTTGGATTCTTATGTCAAAATCCAAAAAATGAAAACTTAGCTTATCAAACCCTTCTTACAAAGGGTTTAAATAGTGCATAATGAAGTTCACAACTTCACATTATTATTACTTTACCACTACCATAGGTTATGTAAATCTTATTTACATAATTATATAATATAAGATATCTCATATCTCATGTTGCAAATCTCATTTGCAATTTATTAAATTGAATCACATCCAATTTATTTTCTCTCCATCAATTTCTCCAATTAGCCCTTCATTCAACAATTAGGCTAACATATAGTTTATTATGAATCTCATTAATATTAAACTATATATTATATCATCTATATCTCATATAAATGATATAAATACTCTTAAAGTGAAATTGAACACTTCAATTTCATACCAAAACATTAACCCTTCTTTTATCCCAGATTGAGCCAACCAAGGGACCTAATGGACCTACAGTGACGGGTTCCAATGATTTGAGGTTAACCAGTCAAACTCTTTGACCCGGTCAACAAATGTTCATTAGCTACAGTAACACTGCACTATAACCTATTGCTATACTCCCATCAGTGTAGAATATTACGTGTCCACTGATATAACCAATGCTCATGAGTCGACCCTTCACAGGCTGTTCGTAGACACGGCTGGGTCAAATTACCGTTTTACTCCTTTGTCTACTTCTTATTCCTTAAGTCCCCACTCCTCCTCTAATAAACAACATATTGTGATGATCCAACCATACACACACACCCTTCTCGGAGACGGTGAAAAAGGTGGCGCCGATGTCCAAGCCTGGAGACAACACTTAAGGGAACAACCCCTCTAGATTCCCTATAAGCGGGAACAAGTGAATTCCATGACGCGTAGTTAGGTTCCCAACTCTCTACTTGGTTCTGTCCCTGAGAAGATAGGCATATTGGGCGAGTAACCGAGACCACCCTCACCGCATTTAGTCAAAGAGACGGACCCCGCATGAGCGAGTCCGTAATACGCCGAGATTCGTGTCGAGTCACTAATGGTCATCTACGAATTTATTAGTCTTTCTTGTCATCACGCGGTGTTATATCGCAAGTCTAATAAATCACGGTCCGGTCTTGTACAATCTCATTGTACAGGATGCCCCCACTCGCATGTCAATCACATGAACGAGTCTGATCACTTCGCTTGTATCTAATACAAAGCGGGTCGCATCTACAGTGTATCCAAGATTAGGTCTCCAACCCAATCCTTATACTGTAGATCGTTCGGGTCATTAACTCGAATGTGATCCTCCTTGTGTGTCAACTACACACCGTTCAAGTTCTAGTTCTCTCATATATTCAATGACCCTGATATTGCGAGACACAAAGTAAAGAAATGAATAACTCTTATTAATTTCAAAAACAATATTTTACAAACACGAGATTATGAAAGAAATCCCAACAGGTAAATGATCATCGACGGAACATTGTTTAAAATATAAACCTCAGTCTCCACTGCGTAACCCCAAAAAGAATTAGGGAGACGAGCATAGGTCATCATCGACCGAACCATGTCCAACAAGGTTCTATTTCTCCTCTCCGATACACCATTCTGTTGTGGCATACAAGGCGCTGAGAGTTGGGACGTAATTCCGTATTCTATCATATAGTCTTGGAATTCAGTGTCCATGTACTCTCCACCTCGATCCGATCGAAGTATTTTAAGCGATTTACCTAACTGGTTCTCAACCTCAATCTTGTACTCCTTGAACTTTTCAAGTGTTTCAGACTTCTTGTGCATTAGGTAAATATACCCATATCTGGGGTAATCGTCTATGAAAGACACGAAGTACTCATAACAACCCCGAGCTTTAACATTCATCGGACCACAGAGGTCAGAATGTACTAACTCAAGAGGCTCTTTGGCTCTATATCCTTTTCCACTAAAAGGACGTTTGGTCATCTTGCCCTCAAGGCATGACTCACACACCGACAAAGAGTTTTCTTCCAACCCGTTTAAAAGTCCACTCTTCACTAGTTTCTCAATCCAATTCAGATTTATGTGGCCTAACCGTAGATGCCAAAGATGGGCATTTTCCTTTGGAGAACTTTCGCTTTCTTAGTTCGTGTTTCTGGAGTTTTAAACAATTCAATATTCAAAACACTTTTGACCGAATTAGGTTTCAAAACATACAGATTATGCTCAAGTGAAGCAGAACAAATAAGATTACAATTTCTTGAAATAAACGCTTTATTACCATGAAAAGAAACGGAAATACATTGTTCTAAAAGGCAGGAAATAGAAACTAGGTTTCTAGTAAACCCTTGAACTATGTACAAATTGTCCAACAAAATGTAGTTCATGCCAAAATGTAGCTTCACCGTGCCGATCGTGTTGGGATTTTTGTCCTAATCTCGTGTTTGAAATTAATAAGAGTTATTCATTTCATCACGTTGTGTCTCGCAATATTTATAAACTTTTCCAATAAACTAAGCTCCAGGATCATTGAATTTATGAGAAAACTAAACATTGAACGGTGTGTAGTGGACACACAGGGAGGATCACGTTCGAGTTAATGACCCGAACGGTCTACAGTATATGGATAGGGTTGGAGACCTAATCCTAGATACATCGTGGATGCGACCGCTTTGTATTAGATACAAACGAGGTGATTCGACTCGTTCATGTCGCTGACATGTGAGTGGGGGCATCCTGCAATAAGATTGTACAAGACCGACCGTGAATTATTAGACCTACCGATGTAACACCGCTGACAAGAAGGACTAATAACTTCGTGAGATGACCATTAGTGACTCGACCAATCCCGAGTGTGTTACTGACTCGCCATGCGAGGGTCCATTCTTTGACTAGTACGGGTGAGGGTGGTCACAATCACCCCCAATATGCCTATCTTCTCGTGTGACGTAACCAAGTAGGGAGCCGGGAACTTAACTACGCGAGACAGATTCACTGCTCCACTTTGTAGGGAAACTAGAGGGTTGTTCCCTCAAGTGATGTCTCCGTGGCTTGGACAACGGGCGCCCACCTTCTCACTGGCCCGAGAAGGGTGTTGTGTATGGTTGGACCATCACAATATTTTGTTCATTAGAGGAGCAGTGGGGACTTAAGGAACAAGAGGTAGACACAGGGGTAAAACGATAATTTGACCAAGCCGTGTCTACGAACAACCTGTGAAGGGTCGACTCATGGGTATTGGTTATATCAGTGGACACGTAATATTCTGCACTAACGGGAGTGCAACTACGGGCTATAGTGGTGTGTTACCGTAGCTAATGAATGTTGATTAACCGGGTCAAAGAGTTTGACAGGTTAATCTCGCATCATTGGAGCCTATCACTGTAGGTCCATTAGGTCCCTCGGTTGGCTCCACTTGGGTTAAAAGAAGGGTTATTGTTTTGGTATGGAATTGAAGTGTTCAATTTCACTTTAAGGGCATTTATGTCATTTATATGAGATATGAATGATATAATATATAGCTTAATGTGAATGAGATTCATAATAAACTATAGGTTAGTCTAATTGTTGAATTAGGACTAATTGGAGAATTTGATTGAGAGAAATTAAATTGGATGTGATTCAATTTAATTAATCCACAATTATTGCAAATGAGATTTGCAATATGAGATATGAGATATCTTATATTATGTGGTTATGCAAATGAGATTTGCATAACCTATGGTTGTGGTATAGTGGTAAAAATGAGGAGAAATTAACTACCTCATTCCACTATTTAAACCCTTTGCAAGAAGGGTTTGGTGATCATTCTCTCATTTTCTGGTTTTTCATCAAATAAGAGAAGAAGAACTCTCTCAATTGTCTCACAATTCTCCTCCCTCCCCAAAACTCTTACAAGATCCCACCATCTTCCCTTCTCCAAAAGAGAACAACCGAGAAGATCACTTGGTGGTGTTCAAGATCATTTTGGTGGAAGTTTTTGTTGAGATCGAGTAGCTCGAAGAGTTCGTGGACCGATGAAGAATTTGCAGTGTTTGTCTACAACAAGTAAGTAAAATATATTCTTGTTGTAAATTTCTTTTTCTTTAAGCATGTTTAGCCTAGATCTAAGTGTTAGATCAATTTTAATGAACACATGTTGCATAATGATACCACGACGATTCAATCATCTTCCGCTGCGCGGGGATTTCATTCCCTTCAATTGGTATCAGAGCCATTTCGATGGTTCTTCTTTTACTGTTTTGTTAAAATTAGGTGGGTATTTTGCCATAATTTCATGAGATGATTGCTTGGTTTGCATTATGGATGTTTTCGGTTTCTGACACTAGATTAGATTTACAATTATGTTGATGAGATCAATGTAAGGGCCCGTTGTTTTTGGGCATTTTGTTGTAAATCGAGTCCGTAAGTCCGATCGCTTAAGTGGCAAGAGTTGCTGTGAAGAAATTGGAGCGAAAACAGGCGGAAATCGATGGAAGAACAACAAAGTGTTTGTTGTTCTGTTGATAGCGTTGCAACGCTGCACGCGTTGGGCGGTTAGCGATTCTTTGGCGGTTTTTCGCGAAAGTGGGAGATTTTCACTTCATTGGCGGTTAGCAGTTGCTGGCGGTTTTTTCGCGAGAAGTGGGAGATTTTTCACTACATGGGCGGTTAGCAGTTGCTGGAGATTTTTTCGCGAGAAGTGGGAGGTTTTTCACTTCATGTGCGATTAGCGCTTCTTTGGTCGGTTTTTCGCGAAGTGGGGCGTTTTTTCACTTCATAGGCGGTTATTTTCGTAATTTTATTTTTTAAAATGTAATTATTTATTTAATTTAATTATTTTATTAGATAATATTAATATAAATGTTATATTAATGTTGTTTAATTAAATAATTGCCCATAGGTGCCAAAAACTGGTCCATTTTTGCTATTTAATTATTTTATGCATGAGATGTATATTTTAATTAAATTCTATGTGCATAATGTATGTCATATAGATTTAAAATCCCACCTTAGGTTAAACATTTCATGCATCATATTTATATTAGAAGAGTTATAATATATAGTATGCATGATAGGATTATATTATAAGAGTTATAATATAATGAATGCATGTTTTAATTTATTTAATAAGTGTTTTTTTTTTTAAATTAAAAGCATGCTCATGCATTTAATTCATGTGATGAATAATATTATGTTATAGTATATAGCATTATTCATGTGATGGATGATCAAGCACTATAACATAGAAATGCATGTAACCTAACTTAATTATTAGTTTTAAAGTGTTTAGAACTTGAATAATTAAACTTAGGTTTTCTAATTTTCTAATAAGATTAGAAATTTAGGAAATCAAATATAACCTTGGAATGGAGACCGATAAGTAACTAACTCACAAAGGAAGGTTTTGTCTAAGGTCAGTATTTAAGTTGACGCTTCATGAACACCCCTACCTAGAAACCGACCTGGGAGTGAATTCGGTCCGGAGATTCTTAGGTTATATTCTCGTGAGTGTCGTTAATTAAGTGTTAATTAATTTACTCACATAGACCTAAGTTAATAATGTTATTATAAACTTTGGTTAATACCATATAAGAGTTATATTGGTAGACTTAGGTAAATTTTAGACGGTTTATCTAGGTCAATCCCTATTTAAAATTAAAATGCTGAGTGAGAGGAAATATAGTGTATGAGATACATTTGAATTTCCAACCACAAATCTCCTTTAAGTCCGCATCGTGATGGCATTTGTATAGGTCAATATCATCGTGGATGTTGAGAGTACTTATAGTGAGGGGCAACGGGACTTGTGACAACGAGACCCACAGTCTCTTCTTTCGATTCACACCGTGAGACGCCTATGATCTGTCTGCTAGTTTGGCCTTAACCAGATAATCCCTTCGGAGGGCTTGATCATGAGAGTCGGAACACCGTGAATTTCCGAAAGGGATATAGTTTCCTGGTTGGTTTTCCTTCTTAGTTCACCCTTTGGTGGCTATTGTTTGGACGGGTACTTGGAAACTTATAGATTGAGGGTGACACTCACAGAATTCGTTAAGTGTTAATGAATTCAACCGAACAATTGTAATTGGACGCCTAATGGAATAAGAGTTATTCTGGGATTAGGGTCTGATTGAGAAAGTCTTGTCCTAGAGGAGGAGTGTTCTATTCACCCTTCGGTGGCGGTCATTCTAAACCTTTAGGGTATCATTGCAAAATTTTGAATGACCTAGTGATGCGAAAATATCGAGTGCCCTAAACTAATGTAAATTAGAATAAGACTCCGACACTTCTACGACGTGCAAGTATACACGGTCGAGAGCAGCAAGTGATAAGTTAAAGTATCGATCCCACGAGGACTAGCTAAACTTAAATAAATGAGTGTCCTAGCAAATTTTCCTTATTTTAGTGCAATGCATGAGTGTGCAAATTACTATTGTAAATAAATAAATTGATGAGTAAGAAAGATAAGATAAGACAAAAGAAAATAATTGAATTTAAATGCGGGGAGAGGAGAATGCAAACAAGAGGGAAGATGCAAGAGATGAGATTTTTATGAAAAATATAGGCTCGGGTAAGGTTGGAGTTTTCGTATTCAATTGGAATGAATTTTGAGTGATGCCTTGGATTTACCTACACATGTATTCAAATGATTTCTTTCAAAATCACTATGTTTTAAAACCTACAATCTCTCAATTAAGATCTAAATTATGCTCATGATTTAAGGTTCTAGGTTGGTTAATCATCCCTAATCAACTCAATAATCCTAGAATGAAATTTTAGTTTTCTAATTCAATAGCTCTCTCAAGTTCATGAATTCTAGAGAAATCAAAGTGGCCAATTCTAATTCTCATGCAACATTAAATTCAATAAAATTTCATAAATTAAACAATGACATTAATAATAAATTCGTTCCAAAGTTTACATTGAAAACAACCTAGCCCTTGCCTAAGAAAATTTAGTTCATGATTAAAATCGAGTCACATATCTCTAGTTTAAGCATGCTTTTATTGATCAAGGAGTTCCTGCAAAAAAACCAACAATGTTCACTAAATTACCCTAAATCAACCACAATTCTAGCCTAAAACAGTCACGAGTTATGCTTAAAAGAGTGAGCAAAAGTAGTCTAAATCGATGCGTAAACATCCCAAAAATTCGAAGACTAAATTGGTGGTTGACAACAAGCAATAAAACTTAGAGATAGGGAAAACGTTACACACCAGTGCCATTGCTTTTACTACAAAGAATTGCCTAGCAAAAGAACCCTCTGTTGATGGTCCGCAGCAGGCACTTTGCATCAAGAAAACCCTTTGGTTGGTTTCAAAGAATAATGTGCCAATTGCTTCAAAGAAATGGCTCAATCGCAACAGTTTTTTTTAGGTTCTGGCCGACAGTAATATCAGATAAATCGAAGGTCCGAACGACGATCCAACCGTTCAAACTGAAGGCTTATGAGTCTCGAACATGGTGACAAAATTTCAGCACAATCCAACGGTTAAAACTCCGGCAAAGAACAACTTTGTGAGCGTTGTCTGTGAAAAACCGAACTGCAGTGGTCCCCCAACGTGACAGCAATATCTTACACAGAAAACTTCCAAACGACGATCCAACCGTTAAAACGGAAGCTCTATGAGTCTCCAAAAGGTTGATAAAATTGTGGCAAAATCCAACGGTTGAATAGCCGGAAATTACAAACTGCGTGAAAGACGTCTGTGAAAACCGAACTGCAGTGATGCTCTCGATTTTGCTACAACAATGGCATCTCGGTTTTGCTACAGCAATGACACCTTGAAGCTTCAATTTTTCCTCAATCACACGATTGCTACAGCAATGGAACCTTCACAATTTTTCTCTCTAATGCACACTTTTGCTGTAGCAATCACCCGTTCTCTCTTGGTCTCTTTCTCTTGTCGTCAATTCTCTCATTCTCCACCTGTTCGCTTGTAAACCCTAGCCTCCTTATACAAGATGGTGTTGCCCTAACTCCACAAATTACAAAAATACCCTTAAGGGTAAAAAAAACAATATTACCCTTCGGATAAATTATCTAAAATGCCCTTAGGGACTCTTGTAATTTTTAAACATCTCCTGCACACAGAAAAATCTCGAATAGAGTTGGGAACTTATTTACGCGAGACGAAATTCACTCGTTCCCGCCTTTAGGGAAACTAGAGGGGTTATTCCCTTAAGTGATGTCTCCAGGGCTTGGACAACGGGCACCCACCTTCTCACTGGCCCGAGAAGGGTGTTGTGTATGGTTGGACCATCACAATATGTTGTTCATTAGAGGAGCAGTGGGGAGTTAAGGAACAAGAGGTAGACACATGGGTAAAACGGTAATTTGACCCAACCGTGTCTACGAACAACCTGTGAAGGGTCGACTCATGGGTATTGGTTATATCAGTGGACACGTAATATTCAACACTGACGGGAGTGCAGCTACGGGCTATAGTGGAGTGTTACCGTAGCTAATGAATGTTGATTAACCGGGTCAAAGAGTTTGACAGGTTAATCTCGCATCATTGGAGCCCATCACTGTAGGTCCATTAGGTCCCTCGGTTGGCTCCACCTGGGTTAAAAGAAGGGTTATTGTTTTGGTATGGAATTGAAGTGTTCAATTTCACTTTAAGGGCATTTATGTCATTTATATGAGATATGAATGATATAATATATAGCTTAATGTGAATGAGATTCATAATAAACTATAGGTTAGTCTAATTGTTGAATTAGGACTAATTGGAGAATTTGATTGAGAGAAATTAAATTGGATGTGATTCAATTTAATTAATCCACAATTATTGCAAATGAGATTTGCAATATGAGATATGAGATATCTTATATTATGTGGTTATGCAAATGAGATTTGCATAACCTATGGTTGTGGTATAGTGGTAATAATGAGGAGAAATTAACTACCTCATTCCACTATTTAAACCCTTTCCAAGAAGGGTTTGGTGATAATTCTCTCATTTTCTGGTTTTTCATCAAAGAAGAGAAGAAGAACTCTCTCAATTCTCTCTCAATTCTCCTCCCTCCCCAAAACTCTTACAAGATCCCACCATCTTCCCTTCTCCAAAAGAGAACAACCGAGAAGATCACTTGGTGGTGTTCAAGATCATTTTGGTGGAAGTTTTTGTTGACATCGAGTAGCCCGAAGAGTTCGTGGCCCGAGGAAGAATTTGAAGTGTTTGTCTACAACAAGTAAGTAAAATATATTCTTGCTATAAATTTCATCTTCTTTAAGCATGTTTAGCCTAGGTCTAAGTGTTAGATCAATTTTAATAAACACATGTTGCATAATGATACTACGATGATTCAATCGCCTCTCACATTGCGTGATTTCATTCCTTGGATCGTTGCATCAGAGACAAGCTCCTCGGATCCAACCCGTAGAGTCACCTCACCCTCTTCCAGCCGCTGCCAGGAACTTAATCTCTCCACTAAACAAGTTTCCGTGACAAGTAAATCACATTTACCTGTCATCTTCTTTTCATCAAGGAACTTGGGACAACTCCTTTTCAGGCGTCCGTCCCCGTTGTTGTAGAAACACTTTATGGCAACATCCTTCATTTCTTTGCCTTTTAGGGCGGCAGCGTGGCCAACCTTAACTTCCTTCAACTTCTCCTTCTTCCCCTTAGGGCCTGAAGAGTCTACAAACTTTATCGTAGAGGTCGAACCGCTGGAAAAAGGTCTTAAGGCAACACTTGCCTCAGCTTCCTGTCCCCTAGTTTGTACCAAGGATTGGAAGGTTTGTAGATCGTTGAATATGACTGTTGAACCGTGCACCTGAGGACCTTCCTCAATGAGCGCGAACTCTTGGTTGTCATTTACCAAAATTGTGTTTATGTTGTTTTTCCAACTTTGGAAATTATCTCCCACTAATTTACCAGACGCGAGTAGAGCTATAATTGGGCTAGACATTTTTTTATCTGAAAAAATTATGAAAAATTTGTATTAGTCTCGCAAACAACTTTTGAAATCCAATTAAGTTTTAGCAAAATTGTTTCATCATCCCTAGGTCATTCAAAATTTTTCAATGATACCCTAAAGGTTTAGAATGACTGCCACCTAAGGGTGAACAGAACACTCCTCCTCTAGGACGAGACTTTCTTGATCAGACCCTAATCCCAGAATGACTCTTATTCCATTAGGCGTCCAATTACCATTTGGTCGAATTCATTAACACTTAACGAATTCTGTGAGTGTCACCCGTCCAAACAATAGCCACGGAAGGGTGAACCAAGAAGGAAAACGAACCAGGAAACTGTATTTCTTTCAGGAATTCACGGTGTTCCGACTCCCATGATAAGGCCCTCCGGAGGGATTGTCTGGTCCATGCCAAACTAGAAGGCGGATCATAGGCGTCTCACGGTGTGAATCGAAAGAAGAGACTGTGGGTCTCGTTTTCACAAGTCCCGCTCCCATTCACTATAAGTACTCTCTCCATCCACGATGATATTGACCTATACAGATGCCACCCAAAGGGGGACGCTCCCATTTGCGCCACGAGGCCGAGTATAGATCTCACGGTGCGAACTTAAAGGAGATTTGTGGTTGGAAACTCAAATGTATCTCATACACTATATTTCCTCCCACTCAGCACTTTAATTTTAAAAGGGATAGACCTAGATAAACCGGCTAAAATTCACCTAAGTTTACCAATATAACTCTTGTATGGTATTTACCTAAGTCTATAATCATATTATAACTTAGATCTATGTGAGTTACTTAAAACACGTTTAATTAGCGGCACTCACGATAAGTATAATCTAAGAATCTCCGGACCGAATTCACTCCCAGGTCGGTTTCCAGGTAGGGGTGTTCCACAAGCGTCAACTTAAATACCCCAGCATTAGACAAAACCTTCCTTAGACAAAGTTACTAATCAGTCTCCATTCATACACAAAACTTTGATTTCCTAATTTCTAATCTCATTAGAAAAAAGAAAACCTAAGTCTAATTATTCAAGTTTTAAACTCTTTAAAACTAATAATTAACTTAGGTTGCATGCATTTCTATGTTATAGTGTTTGATCATCTATCACATGAATAACTATATACTATAACATAAAATTATTCATCACATGAATTTAAAAAATATAACACTTATATTAATTAAATTAAACATGCATTTTAATTATATTATAACTCTTATAATATAACCTATCATGCAAACTATATGTTATAACTCTTATAATATAAATGATGCATGAAATGTTTAACCAAAGGTGGGATTTTAAATCTATATGACATACAATATGCTCATATAATTTAATTAAATCATACATCCCATGCATAAAATAATTGAATACCAAAAATGACCCGATTTTTGGCACTTTAGTAGGCAATTATTTAATTAAATAACATCAATATAACACTTATATTGACATTATTTAATAAAATAATTAAATAAGTAAATTAAATACATTTTACAATTAATAAAATAAAGTAAAAATACAAATAAAACTGCCCCACTACACAAAAACCGCCCACGTCTCGCGAAACTGAAGCTGCAACCGCTCCCTCTACGCGTGCGACGTTGCAACGCCGTGGGCAGCGTGCTCCATGTCGTGGTGTTGCAACGTTGCTCTGCAGCAGGACCTCCGTCCGCAAGGATAGCATTGAGACGCTGAAGAAAAGTGTCTCAACGCAATCGACAGAACAACAAACACCTTTGCTGTTCTTCACCGAATTTCGTCTGTTTCCGCTCCGATTTCTTCACAGCAACTCTTGCCTGGACTTACAGACTCGATTTACAACAAAATGCCCAAAAACAACTAGCCCTTACATTGATCTCATCAACATAAATTGTAAGCCTAATCTAGTGCCAAAAACTGAAACATCCATTATGCAAACCAACATTCATCTCATGAATTTACCCACCTATTTTAACAAAAAGAGTGCATAATGAAGAACCATCAAAATGACTCTTATACCAATTGAAGGGAATGAAAATCCCCGCGCAGCGGAAGACGATCGAATCGTCATAGTATAATTACGCTACTCGATTTTGTTAAAATTATCTAACTCTTAGATCTAGGCTAAACATGCAAAAGAGGAAGAAAAACAGTAAGAAGAAGTTTACTTACTTGTTGTAGACAAAAACTTCAAGGACTCTTCCTCGGTCACGAACACTTCGTGATTCTTGATCTCAACGAACGCTCCCCACGAATGGAACCCGAACACTACCACTTGGAGTCTCGTTTGTTCTTCCTTTGGAAGAAGGAAAGTGGTGGGACTTTTGGTGTTTTGGAGAGGGACGAAGGTTGAGAGAAATTGAGAGAGAATTCTCTTCTTTTAGGGTGAGAATCCAAAAAATGAGAGATTAGCTTGCATTCCTTCTTGAAAGAAGGGATTACATAGTGGAATAATCATGGAGTTAAAATCTCCAAATTATTACCACTTTACCACAACCATAGGTTATGCAAATCTCATTTGCATAACCACATAATATAAGATATCTCATATCTCATATTGCAAATCTCATTTGCAATAATTATGGATTAATTAAATAGAATCACATCCAATTTAATTTCTCTCAACTATAATTGTCCAATTAGCCCAAATTCAAAAATTAGGCTAACCTATAGTTTATTATGAATCTCATTCACATTAAACTATATATTATATCATTCATATCTCATATAAATGACATAAAATTCCTTTAAGTGAAATTGAACACTTCAATTTCATACCAAAACACTAACCCTTCTTTTAACCCAGATTGAGCCAACCGAGGGACCTAATGGACCTACAGTGACGGGCTCCAATGATCCGAGATTAACCTGTCAAGCTCTTTGACCCGATTAATCAACATTCATTAGCTACGGTAACACTCCACTATGGCCCGTAGCTACACTCCCGTAAGTGAAAAATATTATGTGTCCACTGATATAACCAATGCCCATGACTCGACCATTCACAGGTTGTTCGTAGACACGGCTGAGTCAAATTACCATTTTACCCTTGTGTCTACCTCTTGTTCCTTAAGTCCCCACTACTCCTCTAATGAACAACATATTGTGATGGTCCAACCATACACAACACCCTTCTCGGACCAGTGAGAAGGTGGGCGCCCATTGTCCAAGTCCTGGAGACAACACTTAAGGGAACAACCCCTCTAGTTTCCCTAAAGGCGAGAACGAGTGAATTCCATCTCGCGTAGTTAAGTTCCCAGCTCCCTAGTTGGTCCAGTCCCTGAGAAGATAGCCATATTGGGTGAGTAACTATGACCACCCTCACCCGCATTAGTAGTCAAAGGGCGGACCCAAAGAGACGAGGAGTCCGTAACGCGCTCAGGATTCAGGTCGAGTCACTAATGGTCATCTACGAAATTCTTAGTCCTTACTGTCAACGGTGTTACATCAGTAGGTCTAATAATTCACGGTCCGGTCTTGTACAATCTCATTGCACATGATGCCGCCACTCGCATGCAACCACATGAACGAGTCAGATCACCTCGTTTGTATCTAATACAAAGCGGGTCACATCAACAGTGAATCCATGATTAGGTCTCCAACCCTATCAATTTACTTAGACTGTTCGGGTCATTAACTCGAACGTGATCCTCCTTGTGTGTCCACTACACACCGTTCAAGTTCTAGTTCTCTCATAAGTTCAATGACCGTGGAGTTTAGTTTATTGAAAAAGTTTATAAATATTGCGAGACACAAAGTAATGAAATAAATAACAATTATTAATTTCAAACAGTAATTTACAAACACGAGATTAGGAAAAAAATCCCAACAAGACACAACCTTCCTTAAACAGAGTTACTAATCGGTCACAATTCATAAATCATATTTGATTTCCTAATTCTAATCTTATTATAACTAGAAAACCTAAGTCTAATTAATTCAAGTTCTAAACCAATTTAAAACTTATTAATTAACTTAGGTTACATGCATTTATATGTTATTCTGTTTGATCATTCATCACATCAAATAATAAAACTATATAACATACATTCGTCACATGAATTAAATGCATGTCAATATTGTTAATCTAATTAATATAAACCTTATATTAATTAAACATGCATACCTTATATTATAAGACTTATAATATAACTAAATCATGCATACTATATATTATAACACTTATAATATAAATATGATGCATGAAATGCTTAAACTCAGGTGTGATTTTAATTCTATATGACATACCATATGCATATAAAAATCATACAACACTTGAATAATATAAAGTAACAAATTTAACCGATTTTGGCATCCCTAGGGACATTAATTTAATTAATTAACAATAATATATCATATATATTAATATAAATTTATATGAATTTGAACACTTCAAATTCACTCCAAACTATGTACTCTCGTTAAGTCCAAATTGAGTCAACCGAGGCACCTAATGGACCTACAGATCATGAGCTCCAATGATCCGTGATTAATTGATCAAACTCTTTGATTTTGTTAATCAACATTCATTAACTATGGGGGCACTCCATGATAGCCTTGTAGCTGCATTCTCTTCAGTGTAGGAAACGTTGTGTGCATCAATATAACCAATACCCGTGAGTCGATCCTTCATAGGTTGTTCGTAGTCATAGTTATGTCAAATTACCGTTTTACCTCTGTGTCTACCTCTTGCTCCTTAAGTCCCACTACTCCTCTAATGAACAAGATTGTTGCTTAGTCCTCCCATAAACAACATTCTTCTGAGGCCAGTGAGAGGGTGGGGTGTTGTTAAATTCCTGGAGTCAACAATTAAAGGGACAACCCTTCTAGTTTTCCTAGCTCAGGAACGAGTGAATTCCATCCTGCATAGTTAAGTTTCAAGCTCCCCACATAGTTCTACCCCTGGGAAGGTAGGCATATTGGGCGAGCAACTCATGCCACCCTCACTCGTACTAGTCAAAGGACAGACACTCGCAGAAAAGAGTTCGTAACACGCTCAGGATTAAGGACGAGTCACTAATGATCCTCTACGAATTTATTAGTCCTATACTCTCAACGGTGTTTTATCAGTAGCGGTAATAATTGACGGTTTGTTCCAGTACAATCTCATTGCACAAAATGCCCCCACTCACATAACAACCAGATGAACGAGTTGGATCGCCTCGTTTGTATCTAATACAAAGTTGGTCGCATCCACAGTGTTGTCAAGATGAGGTTCCCAACACTATCCATATACTGTAGGTCGTTCGGGTCAATACCTCGAACGTGATTCTACATGTGTGTTTACTACACACTGTTCAAGTTCTCATAAGTATGACCCTGGAGTTTAGTTTATTGGATTAGGTTATAAATGTTGGGATGTATGTCCTATCTCGTGTAGTTTGTAATATTCCAAGTTGTAAATGAATAAGAGTTATTTATTTGAACATTGTGTAATAAATAAGAGTTATTTATTTAAACTTTGTGTCTCGCATTTTTCATAAACTTAATCCAATAAACTAAGCTCCCGGGTCATTGTATTATGAGAGAACTAAAAACTTGAATGGTGTGTAGTGGACACACAGGGAAGATCACATTCGAGTTAATGACCCAAACGGTCTACAGTATATGGATAGAGTTGGAGACCTAATCCTGGATACACTGTGGATGCGACCCGCTTTCTATTAGATACAAACGAGGTGATATGACTCGCTCATGTGGTTAACATGCGAGTTGGGGCATCCTATGCAATGAGATTGTACAAGACCGACCGTGAATTATTATACTTACTCGATGTAACACCGCTAATGATATAGAGCTAATAAATTCCTTGATGACCATTAGTGACTCGACCTTAATCTTGGCGTGTTACGACTCTCCGCCTGCATGGGTCCGTCCTTTGATTAGTACGGTGAGGGTGGCATCCGCTCTCGCCCAATATGCCTATCTTCTCGGGGAAAGCGTAACCACGTGGGGAGCTGGGAACTTGACTACGCAAGAAGAAATTCACTGCTCCCGACTTAGAAAAACTACGAGGGTTGTTCCCTTGAATCTTTGCCTCGTGGCTTGAACAACGGGGCCCCACTCTCTCATTGGCCTTAGAGGGTTGTTGTTTATGGTTGGACCATGCAACATAATTGTTCATTAGAGGAGCAAAGTGGAAACTTAAGGAGCAAGAGGTAGACACAGTGGGTAAACGGTAATTTAACCCAACCGTGACTACGAACAACGTGTGAAGGGTCGACTCATGGGTATTGGTTATATCGATGGACACAACTTGTCCTACAAATGATGAGAGTGCGACTACGGGCTTTAGTGGAGTGTTACCGTAGCTAATGAATGTTGAATAACCGGGTCAAAGAGTTTGACAAGTTATTCTCTGATCATTAGAGCTCAAATCACGTGTAGGTCCATTAGTTGGCTCAAATTGGACAAATTGAGGGTTTATAGTTTGGTGTGAATTTGAAGTGTTCAAATTCATTATTTGGGTATTTATGTCATTTATATGAGATATAGATGACATAATATATAGTTTGATGTGAATGAGATTCATAATAAACTATAGTATAGCCTAATTGATTAATTAGTGCTATTTGGAGAAATAGAATTGAAAAAAATTAAATTGAATGTGATTCAATTTATAATTCCACATTTATGCAAATGAGATTTGTATAATAAGTTATGAGATACCTTATATAATATAATATGCAAATATGATTTGTATATTATATAGTTGTGGTAAAATGGTGAATTGGTGGAGATTTTAACTCCACCACACACCATTATAAAAGGATGCATTCAAAGACATCTCATGAGACATCTTGCCATTTTTGGATTTCCATCCAAACAGAGCAAGACAATTCTCTCTAGAATTCTCTGAGTGCTCTCAAAAACTTCTCCTCACCCAAAACCAAAGGGAGTCCCACCTACTCTCCCTCAACCTCCCGAGAATAACCGAGAAGACCATTTGGAGGTGTCTCCCTGTTCGAATCGTGGTTCGTGTTCGAGGTGTACGTTGGTACAAGAGAGATCGTGACCGGAGAAGGAAAAAACGTTGAAGAAGAGTTCTTCAAGAGGTTAGTACTTTTTACATATTGTTTTCTTCTTCTTTTTTGCATGTTTAGCCTAGGATCTATGAGATAGATTCAATTTTAAGATAGAATTACACAACGGATCAACGACGTTTCACAACGCTCTTCCATCGCGGAATTCAAAATTCCTTCAATTGGTATCAGAGCCAATCGTTGCTCTTCGTTGTGTATTATGTGATTTCTTAAAATTAGGTGGGTAGCATTAATTTTCATGAGATGAATGTTAATGGTTTGCAATTTTGGATGTTTCGGTTTTTGGCACTCTTTAGATTTACATTAAAGTTGATGAGATCAATGTAAAAGTCCGTAGTTTTGGGCATTTTTTTTAATGTAAATCGAGTCTGTAAGTCCGTGTCGTTCGTGACAAGAGTTGTCGTGAAGTAAACGGAGCAAAAACGGGCGATTCCGGTGATAAACTGCAAAAATGGTGTTGCTGGAATTTAATCAGCGTTGCGTCGTTATACATTTTAGCGTTGCAACACAGAACAACATTACAAACTCGTGGGGTAGTTGTGCGTGGAGCGCGGAAAAAGTGGGAGGCGTGCATTGTGGTTGGCGGTTCGAGCTAGCGGTTGTGCAATTGCCAGTTTCTTTTTTGGTTAGAATCCTTCAGCGTTGCAACGATATACATTTTAGCGTTGCAATGCAATAACAACGTTGCAACGCCTGGCGTAGTGGTGCGTGGTGCGCCTGAGATTTCTGGGGACGGGGTACGTGGGCGTTGGTTTTTAGCCTTCAGTTTTGCAACTGCCATTTTATTTATTTATTTTATTTATTTATTTGTAAAATTGATTTTTTAAATGTATTTTATTTAATTATTTTAATTAATATTAATATAAATGTTATATTAATGTTAATTAATTTAATCTTGTGTCCCTATGCTGCCGAAAATCGGTCCAATATTGCTATTTAATTATTTTATGCATGAGATGTATGATTTAATTATTTCTATGTGCATAGAGTATGCCATATAGATTTAAAATCCCACCTTAGGTTAAACATTTAATGCATCATATTTATATTATAAGAGTTATAATATAAAGTATGCATGATAGGATTATATTATAAGAGTTATAATAAAATGTTTGCATGATTTAATTTATTTAATATAAGTGTTATATTTTTTAAATTAAAAGCATGCTCATGCATTTAATTCATGTGATGAATGTATGTTATAGTATAGTATTATTCATGTGATGAATGATCAAGCACTATAACAAAGAAATGCATGTAACCCAAGTTAATTATTAGTTTTAAATGGTTTAGAACTTGAATAATTAGACTTAGGTTTTCTAGTTCTAATAAGATTAGAATTAGGAAATCAAATATGACCTTCGAATGGAGACTGATAAGTAACTCTGTCTATAGAAGGTTTTGTCTAAGGCTGGGGTATTTAAGTTGACGCTTGTGGAACCCCCTACCTGGAAACCGACCTGGGAGTGAATTCGGTCTGGAGATTCTTAGGTTATATTCTCGTGAGTGACGTTAATTAAGAGTTAATTAATTTACTCACATAGACCTAAGTCAATAATGTTATTATAGACTTAGGCTAATCCAATATAAGAGTTATATTGGTAGACTTAGGTAAATTTTAGCCAGTTTATCTAGGTCAATCCCGATTATTTTAAACTGCTGAGTGGGAGGAAATAAAGTGTATGAGATACATTTAATTTTCCATCCACAAATCTCCGTAAAGTTCGCACCGCGAGGTCCATGCTCGGCCTCGTGGCGCAAATGGAGAGAGTACTTATAGTGAGTGACAGCGGAATCTGTGAAAACGGGACCCACGGTCTCTTCTTTCGATTCACACCGTGAGACGCCTATGATCCACCTGCTAGTTTGGCCTGGACTAGACAATCCCTACGTAGGGCCTTGATCATGGGAGTCGGAACACCGTGAATTCCCGAAAGGGATACGATTTCCTTGTTGGTTTTCCTTCTTAGTCCTCCCTACGGCGGCTATTGTTTGGACGGATACTTGGAAATTTAAAGATTGAGGGTGACACTGACAGGATTCATTAAAGATTGGGATGTATGTCCTCATCTCGTGTAGTTTGTAATATTCCAAGTTGTAAATGAATAAGAGTTATTTATTTCAACATTGTGTAATAAATAAGAGTTATTTATTTAAACTTTGTGTCTCGCATTTTTCATAAACTTAATCCAATAAACTAAGCTCCAGGGTCATTGTATTATGAGAGAACTAAAAACTTGAACGGTGTGTAGTGGACACACAAGGAAGATCACGTTCGAGTTAATGACCCAAAGGGTTTACAGTATATGGATAGGGTTGGAGACCTAATCCTGGATACACTGTGGATGCGGCCCGCTTTGTATTAGATACAAACGAGGTGATCTGACTCGTTCACGTAGTTGACATGCGAGTGGGGGCATCCTGTGCAATGAGATTGTACAAGACCGGACCGTGAATTATTAGACTTACTGATGTAACACCGTTGACAGTGTAGAGCTAATAAATTTGTTGATGACCATTAGTGACTCGACCTTAATCCTGAGCGTGTTACGGACTCCTGTCTGTGGGGGTCTGTCCTTTGATTAGTACGGGTGAGGGTGGCCACTGTTGCTCGCCCAATATGCCTACCTTCTCAGGGGCAGGACCACGTGGGGAGCTAGGAACTTGACTACGCAAGAAGAAATTCACTCGTTCCCGACTTAGGGAAAGTAGAGGGGTTGTTCCCTTAAGTGTTGTCTCCAGGGCTTGAACAACGGGGCCCCACTCTCTCATTGGCCTGAGAGGGTTGTTGTTTATGGTTGGACCATGCAACGTAGTTGTTCATTAGAGGAGCAAAGGGAACATAAGGAGCAAGAGGTAGACATAGGGGTAAAACGGTAATTTGACCATGCTGTGACTACGAACAACCTGTGAAGGGTCGACTCATGGGTATTGGTTATATCGATGGACACAACTTGTCCTACAGTGATGAGAGTGCAACTACGGGCTTTAGTGGAGTGTTACCGTAGCTAATGAATGTTGAATAACCGGGTCAAAGTGTTTGACAAGTTATTCTCGGATCATTAGAGCTCGTCACGTGTAGGTCCATTAAGTCGCTCGGTTGGCTCAAATTGGACAATTTGAGGGTTTACAGTTTGGTGTGAATTTGAAGTGTTCGAATTCATTATTTGGGTATTTATGTCATTTATATGAGATATAGATGACATAATGTATAGTTTGATGTGAATGAGATTCATAATAAACTATAGTATAGCCTAATTGATTAATTAGTGCTATTTGAAGAAATAGAATTGAGAGAAATTAAATTGAATGTGATTCAATTTATAATTCCACATTTATGCAAATGAGATTTGTATAATAAGGTATGAGATACCTTATATAATATAATATGCAAATATGATTTGTATATTATATAGTTGTGGTAAAATGGTGAATTGGTGGAGATTTTAAGTCCACCACACACCATTATAAAAGGATGCATTCAAAGGCATCTCATGAGACTTCTTGCCATTTTTTGGATTTCCATCCAAAGAGAGCAAGACAACTCTCTCTAGAATTCTCTCAAGTCTCTAAAAAACTTCTCCTCACCCAAAACCAAAGGGAGTCCCACCTACTCTCCCTCAACCTCCCGAGAACAACCGAGAAGACCCTTTGGAGGTGTCTCCCTGTTCTAATCGTGGTTCGTGTTCGAGGAGTTCGTTGGTACGAGAGAGATCGTGACCGGAGAAGGAGAAAACTTTGAAGAAGAGTTCTTCAAGAGGTTAGTACTTTTTACTTATTGTTTTCTTCTTCTTCTTTGCATGTTTAGCCTAGGATTTATGAGATAGATTCAATTTTAAGATAAAATTACACAACGGATCAACGACGTTTCACAACGTCTTCCGCTGCAGGAATTCAAAATCCCTTCAATAAAATGTGAGACACAAAGTTTTAATAACAAATAACCTTTATTCATTAATTCATGAACTATTACAAACGACACGAGATTAGGGTATACACTCCAACAAACTCCCACTTGAACTAAGCTAGTGGAGTACATATTATATTTCTCAAATGCAAAATAATACAATAAACTAGGGCATTGAATACTCTTTTACAATATTTTACAATACTCCCACTTGCCCTATTCAAGAAGCACTCGTGAGACCTAGACTCTCTCTAGTGACCCTCAAACACCTTAGTTCTCGAGAGCCTTTGTAAACGGATTGACAACATTGTGCTCAAAGCTATCTTTGTGACGACCACGTCTCGCGATGGACAATCTCCCGTATTAGGTGATACATTAGTTCAATATGCTTGCCCTTTTATAACTTCGAGGTTTTCTCGAGTTGGCTCTCGCACTCCTAATGTCACAAAACAGGGTCACCGCAAGTTCATATTTGAAACAACTTGCAAACTGTCGTGAACTTTTTTTAGCCAAATAATCTCCTTAGTTGCTTCACAAGTCGCTACATATTCGGTTTCCATTGAGGAATTAGCAATGCATCCCTCCTTGATGCTTCAACACACTACAGCTCTTCCGTTAAGAGTGAATATTGGCCCCGATGTGGACTTCTTAGAATTCTTATCGGTCAGAAAGTCAGAGTCTATGTATCTCATATGGATCAAATCCCCACTTCTATACACAAGCATGTAGTCCCTCGTTCTCCTTAGATACTTGAGGATTGCCTTTACGGTTGTCCAGTGATCTAATCCCAGCATTGGATTGATTCCTCTCGACAATCTCAATCGCATTCATAGATATCGGGCCTAGTACACAACATGGTGTACATAAGCCTCCCTATATCTAAAGCATAAGGGATCAGTCTCGTGTCTTCGACTTCTTAAGGTGTCTTAGGACACTGTTACTTAGACAGGTGAACCCCATGCCTGAAAGGCAACAAGTCTTTTTTTACAGTTTTGCATCTTATATTGTAACAACATCTGGTCAATATAAGAGGCATCAGACGTGGCTAACGTCTTGTCAATATAAAAGGTTTCCTCATCGTCAACCCTTTCTCGCTGGGTAAACCCCTTTACTACTAGTCTTGCTTTGAAGGTCGGCACCTTCCCATCTACACCACGTTTACGCTTGTAGATCCACTTGCAACCAATAGGTTTTTGATAGCATGCAAATATGATATCTTATTTCTTATATTTTAGCTAGTATTTATTTTTAAAACATGGGTCTTCATGGCATTTTATGGTTAATTTCAGGAAATTGAGATTGAGAAGAAAAAATAGAGTGTTCGAGACTATTTTGGTGCAATTTGAGAATATGTATGCTTAATTGCAAGACCAAGAAAAAAATAGATGTATTTTTAGTATAAGAAATATATTGGGAGATTCTACATTGAATCCTAATTTTAATACATCAAACCGTAGATCATTCGGACACTCGAGCAAAAGATATGAAAAAATGGTTGCAATGGATCTGGTGGCGGTAAAAGAAACACAACGTTCCAACACCGACCCTAGCGTTGCAACGTTGTGCCAACTTTCTATAAATACATCTTTATTTAGCCCATTCAAAAGGGAGCCGAATTGTATACAATTTTAGACCTTTTTCGACTCTTATACTAAAAAGGGAGCAGAATATTATACTTTGGAGGCCAAGCACGTGTGAGAAGGCCATTGTGATGGGAGCTCGGGAATGAAAGTCCGACATCATCACCAACGAGTTTTCTTTCTTCTTCCTTTTAGTTTTTAGTTTTTTTATAGATTCTAATACGACATTAGCATATTTTTAATAGTGATTATGAGTAGCTAATTGTCATAGTCAAGCATTGAGTAGCATGTATTGAACTTATTTAAGTATGTATTGAATTTTGTTTGTGTTATTTTGTTTTTGGTGTAATTCATTCATAAATTACTTGATATTGTTGGTTTAAGTGGGTTCGAGATAAAAAAATTTAGATTAGAGCAAAGTTTCCATGACCCTTAGTAAATCTGGACACGAGAGTGACATAGGTTTTCTGGGAAACATTTAAGAAGTTGCTTCAAGTCGTGCATGCTTTTAAAATTCATAAAGTGTGACGACCGCCACCGCAGGTACTACTTAATATTTGTATATGACGTTCTATCGTTAATTATTATTTTTCCCTAAGATTGGATTCACCTTGTTAATGATTAAAAGAAAAAGGAAGTGACAATGGCATTTTGGTGATTAATGTTTTATTGGTTTAACCTAATTAACTAGTATTTAAGCTCCTTATTAGTCTACAAAGGCAAAGGAAACCCTAACCCTAGCCACCAACACCTCCTCTTTCTCTTATTTTGCCCTAACCCTAACCCTAGGAAAGGAATTGTCTTCTTCTTGTAGATTGCACGACCAAAAACCCTAGTCCTCAACCAACCCTCGATCGCCGACCAGTCACTCACGCCGGCAGGATTCGAGGACGAAGTTTGTAGCCCCAGCCGTCACACCAAACCCCACGCCGATCCGGCAGAGACCCACTGACGGAGCTCGATCACGCTCGAGACCGCGCCGAACTCCTCATCAGCTGCACGCCGCCGCCTGAGGGTTTTCGTGCTTGCCCAGTCGATCGCCAGCCCTCGCCGGCGAAGAATCAAGAGCCCGGACGTCCGAGAACTTACTTTCGCAGCCACGCTCACCGCCGCTCATCCGCGCGAACCCTCTCGCAGCCTCACGCCGAGATCGCGCAAAACCCTAGCCACTCGCGTTGGAGCCCACCACGCCGCCGATCGTGACTTGTTCTCGCGCCGCCGCTCGCCGACACTCTGCGCGCTTCGCATCTACCGCACACGGCGGGCCACGCGAGCCTTCATCCTTGAGCCACCGCCGCCGCCTGAAGACTTCATTCAAGACCAGCCGTTCGCGAGGGTCCACTCGCGGTTACGATTCAGCCATCGTCGGCAGGCCGGGAAACCTCGACCTCGCGAACAGCCTCCAGCCGCCGTTCACACCTGCACGGCCGAGAGTCCTCTCCTTCACCGCCGTCGTGACTTCTCAGCAGCGAGGTTTGGTCGTTAGGTGAGCGTTCGATTCGAGTTGCATACCTATTTAGAATTATTGCGACCTACCGATTTGATTAAGCGTTCGATTGAGAATTTAAGTTACAGGTTCGAACACGTCTTTGTAGGAACCGAACTTGGAACGGAATTGGAGGTCGATTGCCAAGCAAACTAAGGAATATCGAGTTCTCGCGTGGCACCGAGGTAAGCGGGACACGACATCGTAATCTGATATTTCGAGTTTCGCATGATTAGGGTTTAAGTGTGAATACTTGGAGTTTAAATTCGGAAATTTTGATGTGAATCAGGTTTCACTAAAAGGAGAATAGGCAGGGAGTTCGATTAGGCTTTGGAGTAAAATCGAAGCTCGAGGTAAGGGACCTTGTGCCGAACTTTTAATGGGAGTAAATGAAAATGATTTTCATGATTTTATGCGAAATAGTTTATATTTTTCACATGAAAATACACAGCTTATTATTTTGAGAATACGTGATATTTTATAAAGCGAGACTTCGATGGATCATATGAAAATGAACCATTATTTTATGTGAAAGTATTCTCGTATGTTATGTATAAGGATTCCATTATTTCATGTGAGAATAGGACAAGAGTTTGTATGAGAAAGTTTCATGTTTCTTACAAAAGTATGATCTTCAAACCGCCCATGAGAAAGTATGACTGATATCATCGATGATGATGTTTGTGATATGTACTCTATTATTATGTGACCGATGAGACCTTATGCATGTTTTGTATGCCACGAAATGAATTAGCGAATAGTGTGGACATTGGTTATCCCGAGATCGCTATGTGCATGGTCAAACATGCAATAGAGACCTATGGGTCAAAGTCTGAGGGGTCCGTGAGGACTCGAAATGAAATGACTCAGGGATGACCATCGGCCTCACAATTAAATGAACAAACCATGGATTAAAGACACGGCAATTAAATGAATGACCATGGATTAAAGACACGGCAATTAAATGAATGACCATGGATTAAAGACTGGCAATTAAATGAATAAACCATGGATTAAAGACACGGCAATTAAATAAATCAATATGGATTAAAGACTCGACAATTGAATGAGCGACCATGGATTAAAGACTCGCAAATCGAATAAGCGATCATGGATTAAAGGCCCGACAATTAAATATGCGACCATGGATTAAAGACTCGCAACTCTAGAAAGTTTTAGATCCCATCTATGTATGTTATGAATGAGTTTAGAGATCATGATTGTATGTGTATGCATATCCCAAACCTCAGAGCGAGGTTACTTACTCGGTATTGTTTTGCAATACTCACCCTTTCTTTTAAAAATGTTTTTCGTAAAGGGAAGGACGTGCGGGCGTGTGGACGGGGGGAGCGTTATTAGGACCATGGGAACCAAATGATTTCCATATATTCTTATTTTGAACTATTTTTGTCTCTATGTTTTTAATTGAAGTTGAACTTGTTTACGCTTTAATAGGCCAAGTTGATTTGAGGTTTTAAATCGATTTGAATGTTTTGTTTTTTTGGGATCCCTGGAACTATTTACGTTAAATGGAAATTTCTTTTAAGTTCTTTTATTTCTCGGCCTATAAATGCATGCATGTGTAGTAATGTCCCTAGGGATTTGGTCATAGAAAAGTAGGGGCGTTACAGTTGCATGTGTAGTAATGTCCCTAGGAGTTAGTCGTTGAAAAGTAGGGGCGTTACAGTTGGTATCAGAGCCCTAGGTTTAAGGGTTCTGTAGACTTGCTTACAGAGTAAGCACGAGTAGTTCCCATGGTTTAACAACGCTTCCGATCCACCGCTGATACGTTACGATATTTTATTAAGAAAGTAAATGATTACGATATGATACGCTTTTATGCATATACATAACCTTAAAAGCCCCAAGGGGTGATTCTATCTTATGATCCGAAAAGTAAAGGAAACCGAGTTAGAAACTCTCTATATTGTAGTTTTGACATAATGCCACCTAGAGGCCGAGGGAGAGTAGGGGACGTGGTAGGGGCCTGAGGGCAAGGGAAAACGTTGATGCCCAACCGAATTACCTGGATCGGGAAGAGGTTACTCCACCCGCTCGAGACCTCCTCGGGACCCGGCTGAACGTCGTGAGAATGTACTGCAGCTTGCCCCCGTGGCGGGACCTGTGGAACGCCAATGTTATGACTATGATGGTGGAGGCTATGCAGAGTCCAGTGCGCTCTCTGAGCCACCCCAACTAGCCCAAGCAAATCGAGGCGAAACGATGCAACTCGAGTCTCGTTACTGAAGGACTTGTGAAGTATGATCCGAGATCTTTCGATGGGTCTTCCAGTGACCCCACTGTGGCGGAGTTGTGGCTGTCCTCCATTGAGACCATCTTGGCATGATGAACCGCCCTAAGGACCGGGCGGTGTCTGTGCTACCTTTATCTTTGAGATGACGCGTATTTATGGTGGGAGTCCGCCAGAGGAACCATAGTCGCCGTAGTGAAAACGATTACACAGAATCGCTTTAAAGAAGCATTCGCGGAAATTCTACCCTGCTGCAGCTCGTTACGAGAAGCGGCGCGGAACTCTTACCGTGCTGCGTAACCGGAGGCGCGTGGAGGTATATGAGAGGGAATTTACTCGTTTGTCCCGTTTTGCCCCCGAGCTGGTGGATACAGAAGCAAAGAAGACTGAGCGCTTCATCATGGGGCTAGATGAGAATGTTCGAGGCTTTATTCAAGCATTAGCACCTCCTGATTACGCCTCCGCAGTGAGAGTGGCGGAATTGATTTGGGTGGTGCAGAGCTCGGATCGCACAGCGGTGGTAGTTAACTCGGGCAAAGCGACCATAGCGAATCATAAGAGGAAGTGGGACCAGGCCCCATTCCACTCACACGCGCCCGAGCAGACACCGCATAGACGAGGGCATTTCCGCACAGTGTCCCAATGACCGAAACCACCAATCAACGATCGGGGAATAGCGGCGAGATAGGCCACGGTGCAAAGAATGTGGTAGCGACCTTTGGGTAAGTGTATGGCCCGGTCCGGAGCGTGTTTCAAGTGTGGAAAGGAAGGGCACAGAGCTAATAACTGCCCGAGTCAAGCCAGCACTAGCCAGCCACAGGTTTTGAATAGTGGGCTCTTTGTGGCTTTCGCCATACATCGTGGGAGAGCCTATGCAAGCACCGATGAGAGACATCTATGGCTCGGACTCGGTGGTTACAGTACACACTTCCATTGCTTGGGCACCTCGCCTTTGTACTATTTGATTCTGGTTCTACACACTCTTTTATTTCTGCAACCTTGGTAAGTCAAGTTTGAGTTAGAACTAGAAACGATTCTGAGATGCCCTATCTGTCTCCACTCTCGCGGAATAAATTTGTTAGCCAATATGAAAGTCAAGGATGGTAGTGTGACCATCATGACTCATGAGTTAGCAATGAACCTAGTGGTCTTAGATATGTTTGATTTTGATGTAATTTTAGGCATGGATCAAGTTAGCGCAGAACCATGCTTGTATTGATTGTTTCAGAAGGAGGTAGTGTTCACTCCTCCTAACCAACCTCGCTACTGAGTTCGAGGCACGATAGCGGAAGTAGGCCTAAGGTAATTCGCCTTTAAGGCCGTAGTTATTGCATCGGGGGAGCTCGGGCGTCTTAGCTCGCATACTAGATGCAAGGTGCACAGAGATCTCAAAGACATCAGCATCACCGGATCGTGAATGAGTTTACAGACGTCTTCCCGAGGATCTCCCGGAATACCTCCATCGAGGTAGATTTTAACATCAGATTGGAATTGGGGGCGACCCCGATATCCAAGGCCCCGCATGCAATGGCACCGCAGAGTTGAAAGAACTAAAAGCACGCTTACAAGACTTGCTAGACAAAGGGTTTATACGCCTGCCGCTTTCACCCCGGGAGCACCCAGTATTGTTCGTGAAAAGAAAGACGGATCCATGCGCTGTGTATAGACTACGAGGAGTTGAATAAAGTTACAATCAAGAATAAATATCCTCTCCCGAATAGATGATTTGTTCGATCGATTTGCAAGGAGCGACGGTGTTCTCTAAGATCGATCCGAGATCGCTACCATCGATTGAGGATCGGTGAAGGGGATATCCCTAAAACAAATGCTCGAGATCACGTTATGGGCATTACGAGTTCACAAAGTGATGCCGCTCGGTTTGACCAATGCCCCGCCGCTTCATGGACTTGATGAACCGCTTGTTCAAGGAGTATCTTGATACGTTCGTGATTGTGTTCATCGATGATATATTGATATACTCCGTGTGTGATGAAGAGCATGAAATGCACCGAGGAAAGTCTTACTCACACCGAGAGAGAATAAGTTGTATGCAAAATTCTCCAAGTGTGAATTTTGCCTCATGTATCTTTTCTAGGGCATGTGGTGTCTGCAGTGAGTCTCTGTTGATCCAAATGAAAGTGGAGGCCGCACCACAGCTGGCCTCGTCCACCACCGCTTGCAGGTACGTAGTTTTCTGGGTCTTGCAGAGGATACTATAGGCGTTTCGCATGCAGATTTTTTGCCAAGATAGCCATGCCTATGACTCACCGTGTGCGCGTAAAGGAAACTCATTTGTGTGGGATGACGCTTGTGAGGCGAGTTTCCGTGAACTCAAGCACAGATTAGTGTCGGCCCCGATTCTTACAGCCTCCCGAGGGAACAGGAGCTTTGTGGTTTCTGGTGATGCTTCTAAGAAAGGGTTGGGTGTGTAATCGATGCAAAGACGGTAAAGTAATAGCGTATGCCTCCCGACAATTGAAGACGCACGAGAGGAACTATCCAACTCATGATCCGGAACTAGCAAAGCGTGGTATTTGCATTAAAGATCCGGAGACACTACTCAGATGGCGCGAGAAATTCGATTTTCACGAGATCATAAAAAAGTCCAAGTATCTGCTCACCCGTAAGGAATTGAACATGAGGCAACGCAGATGGTTGGAATTGGTGAAAGATTATGATATTGACATACGCATACCATCCGGTAAGGCTAATGTAGTGGCCGATGCCCTCGTGAGAAGCTTGATGCATCGCTGCTGCGCGAGTGATGACAGAGCAGCAGAGTTACAGCGCGTTTGCTCGAGCTGAAATTGCGATACTAGTAGGAAAGACCACGGCTCGCTTAGCCTGATTAACAGACAACCGACCTTGAGGCAACGTATCATAGAGACTCAAAGGTGGACCTCGCTTAGTGAAAAAACTTACTGCAGTAACTACACAGTGAGTTGTGAGTTTTCCCTATCCACGATGGAGGATTGCTATTTCAGGGACGATTGTGTGTGCCAGACGATGACAAGCTGAGAACTGAGATCTTGAACGAAGCCCATAACTCACCATTTTCTATGCATCCTGGCAGTACCAAGATGTACCGAGATCTGAAACAGTCATTTTGGTGGTGTAACATGAAGCGCGACATAGCAGAGTTTGTCAGCAAGTGTTTGACTTGTCACAGTGAAGGCACCTGAAGCGAGAGACCCGCGGTTTTCTTTGCAACCATTACATGTGCCTCGGTGGAAATGGGAGAGAGATCTCTATGGATTTCATAGTTGGACTGCCTAGAACTTTACGAGGTTACACAGTGATTTGGGTCATAGTGGACAGGTTAACAAAGTCAGCACATTTCATACCAGGGAAACCCACCTATTCTACAGATAAGTGGGCGCAGCTTTACCTGGAAGAGATAGTCCGTTTGCATGGAATTCCAGTCAAGATTATATCAGACAGGGATCCACGTTTCACCTCCAACTTCTGGAGAAGTTTACGAGCGTTAGGTTGCAGCTTGAACTTCATCATGACTTTTCATCCACAGACGGATGGACAGACGGAGCGTTTAAACCAGATATTAGAGGATATGTTGCGAGCTTGCACTTTAGACTTCCCAGGCAGTTGGGACACTCATTTACATCTGATGGAGTTTGCTTATAACAATAGTTATCGATGACCATCTAATGGCTTCATTTGAAGCTCTCTATGGAAAACGCGCGAACTCCGGTTTTTAGGAGGAGGTTGGTGAACGCCAGTTGTTGGGTCCAGAATTAGTACAGGTCACTAATGAGGCAATGCAAAAGATCAGGGCACGAATGCAGACCGCCCAAGTCAGACAAAAGAATTATGCTGACACGAGACGAAGGGACCTAGAATTCGAGGTTGGGGACCACGTGTTTCTTAAGGTGGCTCCAATGAAGGGAATTCTAAGGTTTGGCCGTAAAGAAAGTTGAGTCCGCGATTCATCTGGACCATTTGAAATTTTAGAGAGGATCGGTGTGCGGTTTGCCTCTGATTAGCACCGCCACCTTCCCTTTCAAGATCCATAATGTGTTTCATGTCTCCATGTTGAGAAAGTACGTTCCAGATCCGACTCATGTCGTGGACTTCGAACCATTGCAATTGGCAGAAGATCTGAGTTATGGCGAACAGCACAGCCCAAATTATTGCAAGAGATCGAAAGACCCTCCGTGAATCGCGAGATCGGCTTAGTTAAAGTGTTGTGGCGAACCACCGCACTTGGAAGAAGCTACCCGGGCGCGAGAAGAGGAAGTACGCGCTAAAATATCCCGAACTATTCCAAGAATAGGAACTTTCGAGGACGAAAGTTCTTAAGGAGGAAGATTGTGACGACCGCCACCGCAGTACTACTTAATTAATATTTGTATATGACGTTCTATCGTTAATTATTATTTTTCCTAAGATTGGATTCACCTTGTTAATGATTAAAAGAAAAAGGAAGTGACAATGGCATTTTGGTGATTAATGTTTTATTGGTTTAACCTAATTAACTAGTATTTAAGCTCCTTATTAGTCTACAAAGGCAAAGGAAACCCTAACCCTAGCCACCAACACCTCCTCTTTCTCTTATTTTGCCCTAACCCTAACCCTAGGAAAGGAATTGTCTTCTTCTTGTAGATTGCACGACCAAAAACCCTAGTCCTCAACCAACCCTCGATCGCCGACCAGTCACTCACGCCGGCAGGATTCGAGGACGAAGTTTGTAGCCCCAGCCGTCACACCAAACCCCACGCCGATCCGGCAGACCCACGGACGGAGCTCGATCACGTCTGAGACCGCGCCGAACTCCTCATCAGCTGCACGCCGCCGCCTGAGGGTTTTCGTGCTTGCCCAGTCGATCGCCAGCCCTCGCCGGCGAAGAATCACGAGCCCAGACGTCCGAGAACTTACTTTCGCAGCCACGCGTTGATCGTCGCTCATCCGCCCGCGAACCCTCTGCGCAGCCTCACGCCGAGATCGCGCAAAACCCTAGCCACTCGCGCGTGGAGCCCAGCCGCCGCCGATCGTGACTTGTTCTCGCAGGCGCCGTTCTCGTCGACACTCTGCCGCCACTCGCATCTACCGCACACGAAGCCACCCGCCGCGAGCCTTCATCCTTGAGCCACCGCCGCCGCCTGAAGACTTCATTCAAGACCAGCCGTTCGCGAGGGTCCACTCGCGATTCTGATTCACCATCGCCGGGCAGTCGGAAAACCTCGACCTCGCGATGACCTCCACCGCCGTTCACACCTGCACGGCCGAGAGTCCTCTCCTTCACCGCCGTCGTGACTTCTCAGCAGCGAGGTTTGGTCGTTAGGTGAGCGTTCGATTCGAGTTGCATACCTATTTAGAATTATTGCGACCTACCGATTTGATTAAGCGTTCGATTGAGAATTTAAGTTACAGGTTCGAACACGTCTTTGTAGGAACCGAACTTGGAACGGAATTGGAGGTCGATTGCCAAGCAAACTAAGGAATATCGAGTTCTCGCGTGAAAACCGAGGTAAGCGGGACACGACATCGTAATGCAGTATTTCGAGTTTCGCATGATTAGGGTTTAAGTGTGAATACTTGGAGTTTAAATTCGGAAATTTTGATGTGAATCAGGTTTCACTAAAAGGAGAATAGGCAGGGAGTTCGATTAGGCTTTGGAGTAAAATCGAAGCTCGAGGTAAGGGACCTTGTGCCGAACTTTTAATGGGAGTAAATGAAAATGATTTTCATGATTTTATGCGAAATAGTTTATATTTTTCACATGAAAATACACAGTTATTATTTTGAGAATACGTGATATTTTATGTGCGGAGACTTCGATGGATCATATGAAAATGAACCATTATTTTATGTGAAAGTATTCTCGTATGTTATGTATAAGGATTCCATTATTTCATGTGAGAATAGGACAGTAGTTTGTATGAGAAAGTTTCATGTTTCTTACAAAAGTATGATCTTCAAACTGTCCATGAGAAAGTATGACTGATATACTGATGATGATGTTTGTGATATGTACTCTATTATTATGTGACTGATGAGACCTTATGCATGTTTTGTATGCCACGAAATGAATTAGCGAATAGTGTGGACATTGGTTATCCTGAGATCGCTATGTGCATGGTCAAACATGCAATAGAGACCTATGGGTCAAAGTACAGGGGTCTGTGAGGGACTCGAAATGAAATGACTCAGGATGACCAGTCGGCCTCACAATTAAATGAACAGCCATGGATTAAAGACCTGGCAATTAAATGAACAGCCATGGATTAAAGACTGGCAATTAAATGAGCATGACCATGGATTAAAGACACGGCAATTAAATGAATGACCATGGATTAAAGACTGGCAATTAAATAAATAAATCATGGATTAAAGACTGACAATTGAATGAGCGACCATGGATTAAAGAGACTGCAATCGAATAAGCGATCATGGATTAAAGGCACGACAATTAAATATGCGACCATGGATTAAAGACACGCAACTCTAGAAAGTTTTAGATCCCATCTATGTATGTTATGAATGAGTTTAGAGATCATGATTGTATGTGTATGCATATCCCAAACCTCGGTGCGCGAGGTTACTTATCTGGTATTGTTTTGCAATACTCACCCTTTCTTTTAAAAATGTTTTTCGTGTAAAGGGAAGGACGTGCGGGCGTGTGACGGGGAGCGTTATTAGGACCATGGGAACCAAAGATGATTTCCGCATATTCTTATTTTGAACTATTTTTGTCTCTATGTTTTTAATTGAAGTTGAACTTGTTTACAGCTTTTAATAGGCCAAGTTGATTTGAGGTTTTAATCGATTTGAATGTTTTGTTTTTTTGGGATCCTGGAACTATTTACGTTAAATGGAAATTTCTTTTAAGTTCTTTTATTTCTCGGCCTATAAATGCATGCATGTGTAGTAATGTCCCTAGGGATTTGGTCATAGAAAAGTAGGGCGTTACAGCTTGCATGTGTAGTAATGTCCCTAGAGTTAGTCGTTGAAAAGTAGGGCGCGTACAGTTGGTATCGTGAGCCCTAGGTTTAAGGGTTCTAGAGACTTGCTTACGAGAGTAAGCCTGAGTAGTTCCCATGGTTTAACAACGCTTCCAATCCGCCAGAATGCGTTACGATATTTTATTAAGAAAGTAAATGATTACGATATGATACAGTTTTATGCATATACATAACCTTAAAAGCCCCAAGGGGTGATTCTATCTTATGATCTGAAAGTAAAGGAAACTGAGTTAGAAACTCTCTATATTGTAGTTTTGACATAATGCCACCTAGAGGCCGAGGGAGAGGTAGGGACGTGGTAGGGGCGGGAGGGCAAGGGAAAACGTTGATGCCCAACCTAATTACCCTGGATCGGGAAGAGGTTACTCCACCCGCTCGAGACCTCCTCGGGACCACTCAACGTCGGGAGAATGTACTGCAGCTGCCCCCCATGGCGTACTGGGGAACGCCAATGTTATGACTATGATGGTGGAGGCTATGCAGAGTCTGGTGCGAGCTACAGTAGCCACCCAGCTAGCCCAAGCAAATCGTCGGGCGAAACGATGCAACTCTGAGTCTCGTTACGAAGACTTGGGAAGTATGATCCGAGATCTTTCGATGGGTCTTCCAGGTGACCCCACCGTGGCGGAGTTGTGGCCGCCCTCCATTGAGACCATCTTCGCATCGATGAATCGCCTCGAGGACCGAGACGGTGTCTGTGCTACCTTTATCTGCCGAGGGATGACGCGTATTTATGGTGGGAGTCCGCCAGAGGAACCATAGTCGCCAAGCTGGGAAACGATTACACAGAATCATTTTAAAGAAGCATTCGCGGAAATTCTACCTGCTGCACTCGTTACGAGAAGCGGCGCAGAAATTCTTACAATTGTGTGCGAAACCGGAGGGCGCGGGAGGTATATGAGAGGGAATTTACTCGTTTGTCCCGTTTTGCCCCGAGCCGTGGATACAGCAAGCAAAGAAGACTGAGCGCTTCATCATGGGGCTAGATGAGAATGTTCGAGGCTTTATTCAAGCATTAGCACCTCCCGATTACGCCTCGCAGCGTGAGAGTGGCGGAACTGATTTGGGTGCGAGCTCGGTCGCACAAACAGGTGGTAGTTAACTCGGGCGGCCATAGCGAATCATAAGAGGAAGTGGGACCAGCCCCATTCCAGCTCACAGCGCCCCCAGCGTACACCGCATAGACCAGGGCATTTCCGTACGAGTCCCAAACCGAAAACCACCAATCAACGGATCGGGAATAGCGGCGGAGATAGGCCACAGTGCAAAGAATGTGGTAGCGACAAAGACTGTAAGTGTATGGCCTTGGTCCGGGCGTGTTTCAAGTGTGGAAAGGAAGGGCACAGAGCTAATAATCGCCCGAGTCAAGCCAAAGACTAGCTACTAGCGACCCACGTGTTTTGAATAGTGGGCTGCTGTGTGGCCGCCATACATCGTGGGAGAGCCTATGCAAGCACCAGAGAGACATCTATGGCTCGGACTCGGTGGTTACAGTACACTTCCATTGCTTGGGCACCTCGCCTTGTACTATTTGATTCTCGGTTCTACACACTCTTTTATTTCTCGCAACCTTGGTAAGTCAAGTCGAAAGTTAGAACTAGAACTAGAACGATTCATGATGATGCCCTATCTGCCTCCACTCCTCATGGGAATAAATTTGTTAGCCAATATGAAAGTCAAGGATGGTAGTGTGACCATCGCAGACCATGAGTTAGCAAAGAACCTAGTGGTCTTAGATATGTTTGATTTTGATGTAATTTTAGGCATGGACCGGTTAGCGCAGAACCATGCTTGTATTGATTGTTTCGGAAAGGAGGTAGTGTTCACTCCTCCTAACCAACCTCAAGCTACTGAGTTCGAGGCACGATAGCGAGGAAGTAGGCCTAAGGTAATTCGCCCTTAAGGCCGTAAAGTTATTGCATCGGGGCTCGGGGCGCCTTAGCTGCATACTAGATGCAAGGTGCACAGAGATCTCGGTGACATCGCATCGATCGTGAATGAGTTTACTGACGCTTCCCGAGGATCTCCCTAATACCTCCAATGGGAGGTAGATTTTAACATCAGATTGGAATTGGGGACGACCCATATCCAAGGCCCCGTCATGAGAATGGCACCGCAGAGTTGAAAGAACTAAAAGCACGATTACAAGACTTGCTAGACAAAGGGGTTTATACGCCCAAGCGCTTTCACCCGGGGAGCACCGTATTGTTCGTGAAAAGAAAGACGGATCCATGCGCTTTGTGTATAGACTACGAGGGAGTTGAATAAAGTTACAATCAAGAATAAATATCCTCTCCCCCCGAATAGATGATTTGTTCGATCGGTTTGCAAGGAGCGGCGGTGTTCTCTAAGATCGATCCGAGATCGAGCTACCATCGATTGAGGATCGGTGAAGGGGATATCCCTAAAACAAATGTTCGAGATCACGTTATGGGCATTACGAGTTCACGAAGTGATGCCGCTTCGGTTTGACCAATGCCCCGCCGCCTTCATGGACTTGATGAACCGTTTGTTCAAGGAGTATCTTGATACGTTCGTGATTGTGTTCATCGATGATATATTGATATACTCTGTGTGATGAAGAGCATGAAATGCACCCGAGGAAAGTCTTACTCACACCGAGAGAGAATAAGTTGTATGCAAAATTCTCCAAGTGTGAATTTTGGCTCGCATGTATCTTTTCTAGGGCATGTGGTGTCCAAGGCGAGTCTCTGTTGATCAGGCGAAAAGTGGAGGTCGCCACACGCTGGCCTCGTCCGACCACCGCTATGCAGGTACGTAGTTTTCTGGGTCTTGCAGATACTATAGGCGCTTTCGCATGTGATTTTGCCAAGATAGCCATGCCTATGACTCAAAATTGACGCGTAAAGGAAACTCATTTGTGTGGGATGACGCTTGTGAGGCGAGTTTCCGGAACTCAAGCACGATTAGTGTCGGCCCGATTCTTCTGAGCTTCCCGAGGAACAGGGAGCTTTGTGGTTTACGGTGATGCTTCTAAGAAAGGGTTGGGGCGTAATCGATGCAAAGCACGGTAAAGTAATAGCGTATGCCTCCGACAATTGAAGACGCATACGAGAGGAACTATCCAACTCATGATCCGGAACTAGCAAAGCGATGGTATTTGCATTAAAGATCCGAGACACTACTGTATGGCGAGAAAATTCGATTTTCACGGATCATAAAAAATCTCAAGTATCTGCTCACCCGTAAGAATTGAACATGAGGCAACGCAGATGGTTGGAATTGGTGAAAGATTATGATATTGACATACGCACCATCCCTGTAAGGCTAATGTAGTGGCCGATGCCCTCAAAGAGAAGCTTGATGCATATCTGCTGCTGCGCGAGTGATGATGCAATAGCAGAGTTACAGAGCGAGTTTGCTCGAGCCGAAATTGCAAGACTAGTAGGAAAGACCACGGCTCGCTTAGCCCGATTAACAAAGACAACCGACCTTGAGGCAACGTATCATAGAGACTCAAAGGTGGACCCTCGCTTAGTGAAAAACTTACTGCAGAACTACAGGTGAGTTGACAGAGTTTTCCCCATCCACAGATGGAGGATTGCTATTTCAGGGACGATTGTGTGTGCGAGACGATGACAAGCTGAGAACTGAGATCTTGAACGAAGCCCATAACTCACCATTTTCTATGCATCCTGGCAGTACCAAGATGTACCGAGATCCAAAACAGATCATTTTGGTGGTGTAACATGAAGCGCGACATAGCGAGTTTGTCGGCAAGTGTTTGAATTGTCGGCAGTGAAGGCACCTGAACAGAGACCGCGGGTTTCTTCTGCAACCATTACATGTGCCTCGGTGGAAATGGGAGGAGATCTCTATGGATTTCATAGTTGGACCGCCTAGAACTTTACGAGGTTACACAGTGATTTGGGTCATAGTGGGCGGAGTTAACAAAGTCAAGACATTTCATACTGTGAAACCCACCTATTCTACAGATAAGTGGGCGCAACTTTACCTGGAAGAGATAGTCCGTTTGCATGGAATTCCAGTCAAGATTATATCAGACAGGGATCCACGTTTCACCTCCAACTTCTGGAGAAGTTTACAGAGAGCGTTGGGTTCGCAGTTGAACTTCAAGATGCGACTTTTCATCCACGAGCGGATGGGCGATTTGGAGCGTTTAAACCGAGATATTAGAGGATATGTTGCGAGCTTGCACTTTAGACTTCCTGAGCGGTTGGGACACTCATTTACATCTGATGGAGTTTGCTTATAACAACAGTTATCAGTCGACCATCGGAATGGCTCCATTTGAAGCTCTCTATGGAAAACGTTGCGAACTCCGGTTTTTACGGAGGAGGTTGGTGAACGCCGATTGTTGTGGGTCCGAGAATTAGTACAGTTCACTAATGGGCAATGCAAAAGATCAGGGCACGAATGCAGACCGCCCAAGTCAGACAAAAGAATTATGCTGACACGAGACGAAGGGACCTAGAATTCGAGGTTGGGGACCACGTGTTTCTTAAGGTGGCTCCAATGAAGGGAATTCTAAGGTTTGGCCGTAAAGGAAAGTTGAGTCCGCGATTCATCGGACCATTTGAAATTTTAGAGAGGATCGGTGCAGTGGCCTACAGATTAGCACTGCCACCTTCCCTTTCAGCAGTCCATAATGTGTTTCATGTCTCCATGTTGAGAAAGTACGTTCCAGATCCGACTCATGTCGTGGACTTCGAACCATTGCAATTGGCAGAAGATCTGAGTTATGGCGAACGACCGGTTCAAATTATTGCAAGAGATCGAAAGACCCTCCGTAACCGCGAGATCAGCTTAGTTAAAGTGTTGTGGCAGAACCACCGCACGGAAGAAGCTACCTGGGAGCGAGAAGAGGAAGTACGCGCTAAATATCCTGAACTATTCCAAGAATAGGAACTTTCGAGGACGAAAGTTCTTAAGGAGGGAAGATTGTGACGACCGCCACCGCAGGTACTACTTAATATTTGTATATGACGTTCTATCGTTAATTATTATTTTTCCCTAAGATTGGATTCACCTTGTTAATGATTAAAAGAAAAAGGAAGTGACAATGGCATTTTGGTGATTAATGTTTTATTGGTTTAACCTAATTAACTAGTATTTAAGCTCCTTATTAGTCTACAAAGGCAAAGGAAACCCTAACCCTAGCCACCAACACCTCGTCTTTCTCTTATTTTGCCCTAACCCTAACCCTAGGAAAGGAATTGTCTTCTTCTTGTAGATTGCACGACCAAAAACCCTAGTCCTCAACCAACCCTCGATCGCCGACCAGTCACTCACGCCGGCAGGATTCGAGGACGAAGTTTGTAGCCCCAGCCGTCACACCAAACCCCACGCCGATCCGGCAGACCCACGGACGGAGCTCGATCACGTCTGAGACCGCGCCGAACTCCTCATCAGCTGCACGCCGCCGTCTGAGGGTTTTCGTGCTTGCCCAGTCGATCGCCAGCCCTCGCCGGCGAAGAATCACGAGCCCAGACGTCCGAGAACTTACTTTCGCAGCCACATTCAGTCGTCGCTCATCCGCCCGCGAACCCTCTGCAGCCTACGCCGGAGATCGCGCAAAACCCTAGCCACTCGCGTTGGAGCCCAGCCGCCGCCGATCGTGACTTGTTCTCGCAGGCGCCGTTCTCGTCGACACTCTGCCGCCACTCGCATCTACCGCACACGAAGCCACCCGCCGCGAGCCTTCATCCTTGAGCCACCGCCGCTTTGAAGACTTCATTCAAGACCACCGTAGTTCGCGAGGGTCCACTCACGCGTTACGATTCATGCCATCGCCGGCGCGGTCGAAACCTCGACCTCGCGAATGTGACCTCCACCGCCGCCGTTCACACCTGCACGGCCGAGAGTCCTCTCCTTCACCGCCGTCGTGACTTCTCAGCAGCGAGGTTTGGTCGTTAGGTGAGCGTTCGATTCGAGTTGCATACCTATTTAGAATTATTGCGACCTACCGATTTGATTAAGCGTTCGATTGAGAATTTAAGTTACAGGTTCGAACACGTCTTTGTAGGAACCGAACTTGGAACGGAATTGGAGGTCGATTGCCAAGCAAACTAAGGAATATCGAGTTCTCGCGTGAAAACCGAGGTAAGCGGGACAAGACATCGTAATGCAGTATTTCGAGTTTCGCATGATTAGGGTTTAAGTGTGAATACTTGGAGTTTAAATTCGGAAATTTTGATGTGAATCAGGTTTCACTAAAAGGAGAATAGGCAGGGAGTTCGATTAGGCTTTGGAGTAAAATCGAAGCTCGAGGTAAGGGACCTTGTGCCGAACTTTTAATGGGAGTAAATGAAAATGATTTTCATGATTTTATGCGAAATAGTTTATATTTTTCACATGAAAATACACAGTTTATTATTTTGAGAATACGTGATATTTTATGTGCGAGACTTCGATGGATCATATGAAAATGAACCATTATTTTATGTGAAAGTATTCTCGTATGTTATGTATAAGGATTCCATTATTTCATGTGAGAATAGGATGATGGTTTGTATGAGAAAGTTTCATGTTTCTTACAAAAGTATGATCTTCAAACTGTCCATGAGAAAGTATGACTGATATACTGATGATGATGTTTGTGATATGTACTCTATTATTATGTGACTGATGAGACCTTATGCATGTTTTGTATGCCACGAAATGAATTAGCGAATAGTGTGGACATTGGTTATCCTGAGATCGCTATGTGCATGGTCAAACATGCAATAGAGACCTATGGGTCAAAAATGCGAAGTGGTCCGTGAGGACTCGAAATGAAATGACTCGATGATGACCATCGGCCTCACAATTAAATGAACGACCATGGATTAAAGACTGCAATTAAATGAATAAACCATGGATTAAAGACACGGCAATTAAATGAATGACCATGGATTAAAGACCTGGCAATTAAATGAACAGCCATGGATTAAAGACTTGGCAATTAAATAAACAGTCATGGATTAAAGACCTGACAATTGAATGAGCAGCCATGGATTAAAGACCTGGCAACTGAATAAGCAGTCATGGATTAAAGGCCTGACAATTAAATATGCAGCCATGGATTAAAGACCTGGCAACTCTAGAAAGTTTTAGATCCCATCTATGTATGTTATGAATGAGTTTAGAGATCATGATTGTATGTGTATGCATATCCCAAACCTCGTGAGCGAGGTTACTTACTGGTATTGTTTTGCAATACTCACCCTTTCTTTTTTAAAATGTTTTTCGTAAAGGGAAGGGCGTGCGGGGCGTGTGACGGGGAGCGTTATTAGGACCATGGGAACCAGCATGATTTCCGCATATTCTTATTTTGAACTATTTTTGTCTCTATGTTTTTAATTGAAGTTGAACTTGTTTACAGTTTTAATAGGCCAAGTTGATTTGAGGTTTTAACTGATTTGAATGTTTTGTTTTTTTTGGGATCCCTGGAACTATTTACGTTAAATGAAAATTTCTTTTAAGTTCTTTTATTTCTCGGCCTATAAATGCATGCATGTGTAGTAATGTCCCTAGGGATTTGGTCATAGAAAAGTAGGGGCGTTACAGTTGCATGTGTAGTAATGTCCCTAGGAGTTAGTCGTTGAAAAGTAGGGGCGTTACATAAAGAAACATTAAGATTTATTGCTATGCATGAGAATCACTATGGATCGAGAGATTCTTTTGTGTTCCTTTACTTCTTCTTTATAAATTCGCAACCATAGTACATTACATGTGCTACATAAGGAATTAACTTGTGAAATAAATTCCACTAACATTTCTATCATATTCGTGCTTCATTTGTATGTTTACTTTTCTATCTTTGTTTCCACCTTTTTATCAAAGTTTTGTTGTTTTAGATAAAATTAAGAATTAGTATCTTAGTAGTTAATCAATCTAGAAAAACATTCCTGAGGACGATACTCTTAACTCAAATCACTATAATAAAACTTGACTCGCATACACTTGCAAAAGATATTGCAATATTATTTTATACAACAGTTTTATCCCATTCGGTTGGTCCACAAGCTCCCAAACGGAATTAAAGTACATCGATTCCATTTTCTGGTCCATGACTTTAATCCACTATGAAGGGAATGAAAATCTCCGCGTAGCGGAAGACGATCGAATCATCGTGGTATCATTATGCAACTCGTATTTGTTAGAACCGATCTAACACTTAGACCTAGGCTAAACATGATGAAAAGGAAGAAAAAAAGTGAGAAGAACATACTTACTTGTTGTAGACTGTTCTTCAACTTCCTTCCTTGGTCACGAACTCTTGGTGCTTCTCAATCTCAACAAAAACTTGAACTCACGAACAAGATCCGGTCACAACCATTTGGAAACTCGGTTGTTCTTCTTTTTAGAAAGAAGGAAGATGGTGGGATCTTAGTTTTAGAGAGGGAGGAGAGTTGAGGGAATTGATTGAGAGAGAGTTCTCTACTTTTGGTTGAAATTCCAAAAATGAGAGAGTCAGATCCATTCCTTCTTCCAAGAAGGGTTTTTATAGTGGTATTACCACTTTACCACAACCATAGGTTATGCAAAGCTCATTTGCATAACCACATAACATAAAATATCTCATATCTCATATTGCAAATCTCATTTGCAATAATTGTGGATTAATTAAATTGAATAACATCCAATTTAATTTCTCTCAATTAATTTCTCCAATTAGCCTTAATTCAACAATTAGGCTAATCTATAGTTTATTATGAATCTCATTCACATTAAACTATATATTATATCATTCATATCTCATATAAATTACATAAATGCCCTTAAAGTGAAATTGAACACTTCAATTTCATACCAAAACATTAACCCTTGTTTTAACCCAGATTGAGCCAACCGAGGGACCTAATGGACCTACAGTGACGGGCTCAAATGATCCGAGATTAACCTGTCAAATTTTTTGACCCGGATAACCAACATTCATTAGCCACGGTAACACTCCACTATAGCCCGTAGTTGCACTCCCGTCAGTGCAGAATATTACATGTCCACTGATATAACCAATGCCCATGAGTCGACCCTTCACAGGTTGTTCGTAGACACGGATGGGTCAAATTACCGTTTTACCCCAGTGTCTACTTCTTGTTCCTTAAGTCCCCACTGCTCCTTTAATGAACAACATATTGTGATGATCCAACCATACACAACACCCTTCTCGGGCCAGTGAGAAGGTGGGCGCCCGTTGTCCAAGCCCTAGAGACAACACTTAAGGGAACAACCCCTCTAGTTTCCCTAAAGGCGAAACGAGTGAATTCCATCTCGCAGCTTAAGTTCCCAACTCCCTACTTGGTCCCGCCTTAAGAAGATAGGCATATTGGGCGATTAATCGTGACCACCCTCACCCGTACTAGTCAAAGGGACGCACCCTGCGCAGATGAGAGTCCGTAACACGCTCGTGATTCACGCCGAGTCACTAATGGTCATCTACGAAGGTATTAGTCCTTACTATCAACGGTGTTACATCGATGAGGTCTAATAATTCACGGTCCCTGTCTTGTACAATCTCATTGCACAGATGCCCCACTCGCATGTCAACCACATGAACGAGTCGATCACCTCGCTTGTATCTAATACAAAGCGGGGCGCATCCACAAGATGTATCCATGATTAGGTCTCCAACCCTTTCCATATATCAGACCGCTCGGGTCATTAACTCGAACGTGATCCTCTCTGTGTGTCCACTACACACCATTCAAGTTCTAGTTCACCATAAATTCAATGACCCGAAACTTAGTTTATTGGAAAAGTTTATAAATATTATGAGACACAAAGTGATGAAATGAATAACTCTTATTAATTTCAAACAATATATTACAAACACAAGATTAGGACAAAAATCCCAACAAACTCCCACTTGGACTAAGCTAGTGGAGAAAATATATTTCTTAAATGTACATCAATAACAATGAAGTAATACAATAAACTAGGGCATTGAATACCCAGTTTACACATCTCCCACTTGCCCTAGTCGGGAAGCTCTCAAGACGTGAGACACTCTAGGTGACCCTCAAACACCTTAGCTATGAGGGGCTTTGTAAATGGATCACTACGTTGTGCTCAGACGCTATCTGCGTGGCGGACCGCCACGTCTCGCGGTGAACAATCTCTCGTGATCGATGATACTTCCGCTCCATGTGTTTGCCTCTCTTATGGCTCCGAGGTTCACGTGAGTTGGCTCTCGCACCACTTGTTATCACGAAGCGAGTGATCGGCAAGTTCATATTTGGAACAACTTCCAAATCTTTCATGAACTTCGTAAGCCAAACAGCTTTCTTTGCAGCTTCACAAGTCACAACATACTCCGCTTCCATAGTGGAATCAGCGATGCATCCCTGCTTCATGTTTCACCGGACTCACACTTCGTCCATTCGAATGAAGGCGACTCAAAGTGGATTTCCTAGAATCCTTATCGGTCTGAAAATCAGAATCCGTGTATCCCGTAAGGATCAAATCCCCACTACCATACACTAAGTTATAGTTTCTCGTTCTCCTAAGATACTTGAGGATTGCCTTTACGGCTGTCAAGTGATCTAATCCTTTATTTGAATGATATCTACTGACAATTCCTAATGCATAACAGATGTCGGGCCTAGTACACAACATGGCATACATCAGGTTCCCTACAGCTGAAGCATATGGAATCCGTCTCATATCCTCAACATCTTGAGAAGTCTTAGGACACTGATCCTTAGACAAGACCCCTGCCTGAGGCAGTAAGCCTTTCTTGGAGTTCTGCATCTTATATCTAGACAACATCTTGTCAATATAACACGCCTGAGACAAGGCTAGCGTTCTGTTCTTCCGGTTCCAGACTATCTGGATACCTAGCCACTTTTTAACGTCAGTAAGAAATTCTACCTCATTCCCAATGAGAAGAATATCGCCCACGATAAACACCAAAAATGCGACGCTTTTGTCGACGATTTTCTTGTAGACACAAGGCTCGTCGACATTTTGATCAAAGCCATAAGATTTGATCGCCTCATCAAATCTTATGTTCCAACACCTCGAAGCTTGTTTCACCCATAGATGGACCTATGAAGCCGACAAACCTTTTGCTCTCGGCCTTGGGCAATGAACCCTTTAGGTTGGTCCGTGTAGATGGTCTCATCAAGTTTTCCATTCGAGAGGTCGTCTTGACATCCATCCGTAATACCTCGTAGTCGAATACGCGACAATGGCCAGAAGGATCCTGATCGACTTTACCATGGCAACAGGTGAAAAAGTCTCCTCATAGTCAACCCTTTCAACCTGGGTAAAACCCTTTGCCAATAGTCGGGCTTTGAAGGTTTGCCCATTCCCATCTACGCCATGTTTACGCTTGTAGATCCATTTGCAACCAATAGGTTTTACCCCATCCGGTTGATCCACAAGCTCCCATACAGAATTGAAGTACATAGACTCCATTTCCTCGTCCATAGCTTCAATCCACTTGTCGTTGTCAACATCAACCATTGCCTGATCATAGGTCAATGGATCCTCACAGTCATCATCAGGAGCGAGAACTGAGGTTTCAGCTAAACCCATGTAGCGATAAGGCTGTCTCACAGTCCTCCCACTACGTCGAGGCATTCCCAACTCTTGGGAACGGATTTGACTAGACGTGCTAGGATCAACAACACTTGTTGACATACTAGCCCCATCAACAACTCTTGTTGATGTACTGTCCATTTCATTTAACACAATTTTACTCCTTGGTAAATGATCCATGACGTGGTCTTCCTCTAGGAAAGTGGCGTTTGTCGACACAAGCACCCTATTTTTCTTAGGATCATAAAACAGACCATCCATAGTCTCTTTAGGGTAACCTACGAATAGGCACAATTTCGAATGGGGTTCCAACTTTTTCGAGTTTGACACCAACACGTGGGTCGGGCATCCCCAAATTCTAAAGTGGTGTAAACTGCCTTTACGTCCACTTTAGAGCTCGAAAGGTGTTTCACAAACACTCTTCAACGGAACATTGTTCAAAATATAAACTGCAGTCTCCACTACGTACCCCCAAAAAAGAATCAGGGAGACGAGCATAGCTCATCATCGACCGAACCATGTCCAACAAGGTTCTGTTTCTCCTCTCCGATACACCATTCTGCTGTGGTATACCAGGTGCTGAGAGTTTGGTCGTAATTCCGTGTTCTATCATATAGTCCTGGAATTCAGTGTCCATGTACTCTCCACCTCGATCCGATCGAAGTGTTTTAAGCGAATTACCTAAGAGGTTCTCAACCTCAGTCTTGTACTCCTTGAACTTTTCAAGAGTTTCAGATTTCTTGTGCATTAGGTAAATATACCCATATCTGGAGTAATCGTCTATGAATGACACGAAGTACTCATAACCGCCCCAAGCTTTAACATTCATCGGACCACAGAGGTCAGAATGTACGAACTCAAGAGGCTCTTAGGCTCTATATCCTTTTCCACTAAAAGGATGTTTGGTCATCTTGCCCTCAAGGCATGACTCACACACCGACAAAGAGTTTTCTTCCAACTCGTTTAGAAGTCCACTCTTCATTAGTTTCTCAATCCTATTGGGATTAATGTGGACTAACCGTAGATGCCAAAGATGGACATTTTCTTTTGGAGAAACTTTTGTTTTCTTAGTTCGTGTTTCTGCAGTTTTAAACAATTCAGTAATCAAAACACTTTTGACCGAATTAGGTTTCAAAACATACAGTTTATTTTCGAGTGAAGTTGAACAAATAACATTCCATTTGAAAGAAATAAACGTTTTATTTAATTCAAAGGAAACCAAAATACAATGTTCAATTAAGCAGGAAATGGAAACAAAGTTTCTAGTAAACCCTGGAACTATGTACAAATTGTCCGACAATAAGTACTTCCCGCCAAAGTGTAGCTTCACCGTGTTCCTCTTTCGGAAATGGAAACAAGGTTTCTAGTAAACCCCGGGCGGTTCCTCTTCCAAAGTGCTTTCACCCCCATTGCAGTGAAAACACTTTCCTTTCTCTGCAACGTCCTTGACCTTCTTGCCCTTCTAGGCGGCTGCTCGGTCAGTTTTACCTCTATTCATCCTCTTCTTCCTTTTCGGGCGTGAATGAGCAACAGGCTTCGTCCTAGTGGTCGAACCCCTGTGATAAGACCTGTAGGCAACATTTGCCTCAGATTTCTTGACCCTTTTCAAGGATTGGAAATTTTGTAGCTTATTGAGGAGGGTAGTGAGAGTGTAGCTAATTTTGTTCATAACAGCATTGCTACGAAACTCAAGGAAACTCTTCAGAAGAGTCTCCAAAATAAAACTGACCTGGCTCGAATCGTCGATCGAAGCCCCGTTCATCTCGGCCAGATTAAAGTGGGTCATCATATCTAGAACATCTTCGCGGACAGACGACCCCTTTTCATCCGTGCGTTAAAGATGTATTTGAGCGAGTCATGTCGGACCTGAAAGGACTGTTGTCCAAACATTTCCTGCAAGGACTCCATGATCTCCTTGGCGGAAACAATCAACTCATGCTTCTTTGCTAAGACATCAGACATGCTGGCAATTATGTAGACCTTGGCCTTTTCATTGGCCCTGATCCACCAATCCTACGCATCGCGAACACTTCGCGACGCGGTCGAGCCCGACATCTGAGGACACTCCTAGACAGGAACTTTATGTCATCGATTACCAAAATTGTATTAATGTTGTTTTTCCAACTCTGGTAATTATCTCCCACTAACTTATCGGATGCGAGTAAAGCTATTATTGCGCTAGACATTTTTAGCTTAAAAATTAAGAAAAACTTTGTATTAGTCTCGCAAAAAACTTTTGGAATTCAATCAAGTTTTAGCAAAAGTGTTTGATGATCCCTAGGTCATTCAAAATTTTGCAATGATACCCTAAAGGTTTGGAATGACCGCCACCGAAGGGTGAACAGAACACCCCTCCTTTAGGACGAGACTTTCTCGATCAGACCCTAATCCCAGAATAACTATTATTCCATTAGGCGTCAAATTACCATTGTTCGGTCGAATTCATTAACACTTAACGAATTCTGTGAGTGTCACCCTCAATCTTTAAGTTTCCAAGTATTCGTCCAAACAATAGCCACCGAAGGGTGAACCAAGAAGGAAAACAACCAGGAAACTGTATCTCTTTCGGGAATTCACGGTGTTTCGACTCCCATGATCAAGCCCTCCAAAGGGATTGTCTGGTCCAGGCCAAACTAGCAGGCAGATCATAGGCGTCTCACGGTGTGAATCGAAAGAAGAGACCGTGGGTCTCGTTTTCACAAGTCCCGCTCCCACTCACTATAATTACTCTCTCCATCCACGATGAAGGAAGACGCTCCCATTTACGCCACGAGGTCGAGTATAGATCTCACTTATATGGACTTAAAGGAGATTTGTGGTTGGAAATTCAAATGTATCTCATACACTATATTTCCTCCCACTCAACACTTTAATTTTTAATAGGGATTGACCTAGATAAACCGGCTAAAATTTACCTAAGTCTACCAATATAACTCTTATATGATATTAACCTATGTTTATAATCACATTATTAACTTAGGTCCATGTGAGTAAATTAATTAACACTTAATTAATTGGCACTCACGAGAATACAACCTAAGAATCTCCAAACCGAATTCACTCCCGTGTCGGTTTCGGAAGGGTGTTCATGGCGTCAACTTAAATACTGACCTTTAGACAAAACCTTCCTTAGACAGAGTTACTTATCAGTCTCCATTCGAAGGTTATATTTTATTTCCTGAATTACTAATCTCATTAGAAAAATAGAAAACCTAAGTCTAATTATTCAAGTTCTAAAGACTTTAAAACTAATAATTAACTTAGGTTGCATGTATTTCTATGTTATAGTGCTTGATCATCCATCACATGACTAATACTATACTATAACATACATTCATCACATGAATTAAATGCATGAGCATGCTTTTAATTTAAAATATAACACTTATATTTAAATAAATTAAACATGCATACATTATATTATAACTCTTATAATATAATCCTATCATGCATACTATATATTATAACTCTTATAATATAAATATGATGCATGAAATGTTTAACCTAAGGTTGGATTTTAAAACTATGTGACATACATTATGCACATAGAAATTAATTAAAATATACATCTTATGCATAAAATAACTATACAGCAAAAAATGGACCGGTTCTTGGCACCTAGGGGCAATTATTTAATTAAATAACATTAATATAACATTTATATTAATATTATTTAATAAAATAATTAAACAATAAATAAATTACATTTTATAAATCCAAAATTAAATAAAAAACGGAAAATAACTGTCCACAATGTGAAGCTCGTCCCACTTCCTCGTGAAACTGCCACGAACTTCTCCTCAACGCGCGTGAAACGCGTTGCAACACCGTGGCGCGGTTGCAACGCCTCGCGCTTAGTAGCGCGTCGACCCGCGTTCTCAACGCCCGGTATCGTTACACGCTGATTCCGCAGGGCTCTCCGTCGCAAGGACAACGTTGAGACGCCGTGAGGCAGCGTCTCAGAACAACAAACTCTTTGTTGTTCTTCCACCGATTTTCGCTTGTTTCGCTCCGATTTCATCACAGCAACTGTTGCCACGAAGGACCCGGACTTACAGACTCGATTTACATCAAAATGCCCAAAAACAACGGGCCCTTACATTTATCTCATCAAGATAAATTGTAAATCTAATCTAGTGCCAAAAACCGAAAACATCCATTTAAGCAAACCAAACATTAATCTCATGAAATTAAGGCAATTTACCTACCTAATTTTAACAAAAACATTGCATAAATGAAGAACCATCGAAATGACTCTGATACCAATTGAAGGGAATGAAAATCCCCGCACAGCGGAAGTCGATCGAATCGTCGTGGTATCATTATGCAACTCGTATTTGTTAAAACCGATCTAACACTTAGACCTAGGCTAAACATGCTGAAAAGGAAGAAAAACAGTGAGAATAACGTACTTGTTGTAGAATGTTCTTCAACTTCCTTCCTTGGTCACGAACTCTTCGTGCTTCTCAATCTCAACGAAAACTTGAACTCACGAACAAGATTCGGTCACAACCACTTGGAAACTCGGTTGTTCTTCTTTTTGGAAAGAATGAAGATGGTGGGATCTTAGTTTTGGAGAGGGAAGAGAGTTGAGAGAATTGCTTGAGAGAGAATTCTCTTTTTTTTTTTGTTGAAATTCAAAAAATGAAAGAGTGAGATCCATTCCTTCTTGCAAGAAGGGTTTTTATAGTGGTATTGATGGAGTTAAAATCTTCACATAATTGCCACTTTACCACAACCATAGGTTATGTAAATCTCATTTGCATAACCACATAATATAAGATATCTCATATCTCATGTTGCAAATCTCATTTGCAATAATTGTGTATTAATTAAATTGAATCACATCCAATTTAATTTCTCTCAATTAATTTCTCCAATTAGCCCTAATTCAACAATTAGGTTAATCTATAGTTTATTATGAACCTCATTCACATTAAACTATATATTATATCATTCATTTCTCATATAAATGACATAAATGCCCTTAAAGTGAAATTGAACACTTCAATTTCATACCAAAACATTAACCCTACTATTAACCCAGATTGAGCAAACCGAGGGACCTAATGGACCTCAAAGTGATTCGCTCCAATGATCCGAGATTAACTCACAAACTCTTTGACCCTGTTAACCAACATTCATTAGCTATGGTAACACTCCACTATAGCCCGTAGTTGCACTCCCGCCGATCACGAGAATATTACGTGTCCACTGATATAACCAATGCCCATGAGTCGACCCCTCACAGGTTGTTCGTAGACACGGCTGAGTCAAATTACCGTTTTACTCCTGTGTCTACTTCTTGTTCCTTAAGTCTCCACTGCTCCTCTAATGAACAACATACTGTGATGATCCAACCATACCCAACACACTCGTCTTTGTCAACATCATCCATTACCTGATCATAGGTAAACAATCATCATCAAGTATGACGACTTGGGTTTCAGCCAAACCCATGTAACGTTAAGGTTGTCTAACAATCCTCCCACTACGTCGAGACATTTTCAACTCTTGAGAATGACGTACTTGACTAGACGAGTTAGGATCAACAATAATTGTTGATGTGCTAGCACCATTAGCAACTCTTGCTGATGAATTGTCCATTTCGCTCAACACAACCTTACTTCTTGGTTTTTTATCCCTTATGTGATCCTTCTCAAGGAATGTGGTGTTTGTTGACACAAGCACCCTATTTTGCTTACGATCGTAAAAGAGACTATTGATGAGGCGAAAATGCACAAGCGCATATGATCAAAATAATATAAACTTGAAGTATTCTAGAGTATCGAACCCAAAAGAACAGTTTTAATAAAATTTATTGAGATGACACAAATTGTTGAAAAATTGCAAGTGAAAGGTAAGCGAGAGTGAGTTGAATGGTGTGGTGATTGTGTCTAAAAATAAATACAGTAATGAGAAAGAAGGGATTCAAAATGCTAAGTCCGCCAATGAGAGACAACGCAACTCGAGGCAATTGCCTCGCGTGACAGTTACACTTTGCAGCACGGAGCGACAATGGCATGACAGTCGGATATACTAGCTCACGAAGGCAAACCAATGAATTGCCTTGCCGCGTAGTTGTGTTCTCCTATCGCCGGAACACAATTTTCTTGTATTGTATCATCAATCGACTGCCAAGCGATGTAACCCAGTTAAACTCTCCAAGCAAGTAAACCAAGCCCTACTCCCATTTGACCTTCTGTAAAGCATCGTTAGGAGGCTGAGTGATTCATCCTATATGTTTATATCTCATGTGTTCATAACCATGGCTCTATAGACTTGGAGTGTTTCCCTATGCCTAGGGTCAACTTTCGGGTTTTATGTCTAAGCATATTTACTCCATTACTTTTGGGAACTCCACTTTAGTTCAACCCTTTCGGTACCGAATGCAAGCTTAATAGCTAACTTGAGATGGCCAACAAAGGTTTCCCACAACAAAATCATCAAAAGTAAACTTACTTGGAGGTCTAACCAAACTGCCCTTGCTTTGAAGTTTTGTTATCTTCCCTTATGGAATTCACATTCTGAATCCCTAAGGAAAGTTAGTGAAGGAGATCTTATCCTGGTGAGCAACGGAAACTTGTTTTTATGGATCAAATACTCGTTTGTTTTGGTTTACTCCAAATATAGAGACAAACTTTCTAATCTAATCTAATTAGACATGAATTCTAAACATGCAAACACATGTTGTAAGAGACTTAAACTAAAAGGGAAGATATGTTACCTTTTTAGTTTTTCAATTCAGCAACTCCTTGCTTCTTTTGCACAACAAACTAAACAAACAATAACTTTCCTCTGATCTTTCAAGAGGACAATAACCACTTGGAAAACCTCTTATGGCTCTGAGTTCCACTTAGATCAACCTTTGTTTGAAGGTGTTCCAATAATTGAAAGGGAAAGGAAATTCTAATTGAGAAAGAGAGAAAAACCAATTTTGCAGCAATTAGTTAATTGCTCCAAATGCCTCGAATTAACTTCATCTCCCAACTCCCTACACTTACCCATAGGAGTGGAGACAAAGCAGGGAAGTGGGGAACGACAACTACACGTTCCCCTATTTTAATTTAATAATTAATTAAAAATTAATTAATTATTTATATATAACATATTTAATTAAATTAAATTTAATTAAACCAATTAATTAATTCAAATATCTTATATTTTATTTAGATATAATAGATTAAATCACATTTAATAAATTTTCCCCTCTAACCTATAATTTTAATGCACATCTTATGTAAAATAAATTTTAACCTATTGTTTTCAAATATGAATCTCATTCACATTTAAATTAATATTTGAACTCTTTCAAATATTTAATTCTCTCAAATAATTTAATATGAATCATATTCACATTAGGGTTATGACATAAAGTTCCAAAACTTTAAATTATAATGTATCTATATACATTAATGTTTATTCCCTAATTGAATTTGAACATTTCAAATTCAAACGATCTAAGAACCCTTTACGAGTTTGAAGGTTGACCTAATGGATATTACGTAAATTTTGCAATCACATGAAGTGTACGGGTCAAGTTTTAATATAGTGAATTTCAGTATGCAGTATCGTCCTCGAGGATTGGGTTATTTAATTTAATTAATTCCTATCAATAACACCACTCAATTTTATCTAGAAAATCAAACTTAAGGTGAAGTGAAACACAAAATCAAAGAGTGAAAACTGAGAACAATCAGGAGAGACAAATATCTTAGGGACTAGATTTCACAAATTAATTAACTATTTTATTGAGATCATGTTAATGGATTATTGCACTGTTTTTATAAACAAAGAAACTAAAATAACAAATAACCTCTCTCGAGTAAAGTGAATCTCATGCAAGACATAGAATTAAACATCTATGTTCAACCTAAAAATCAAGCATGCCACTAAGTTCAATTCTTATGAGTTTCAATAACTCTTCAATCACTCTCAACTCAAAGTAACTATCAAGGTATGGAATGAAGATCAGATCTAAAATATCTTTCACAAGAATAAATTTAGACCTAAGAACAAATAAACCGTGATCAAGAGTCTATAAGCATTAAGGATGCAAATGCACGAATAAAAGCATTACAATAAACCAAAAGCAGTAAATTGAACAAAATAGTGTAATTAAAAGGCTACATTTATCCCTGAGATAATGAGTTTAGTTGCTCATGTCTACTATAATTCCTACTAAACTCAAATACAAAACCATAGTTTAACAAACATAGTGAAAAAAACAAAAAACGAACTCTCGTGGTGTGAACGACAACGATCCTGAAACCTATTACGAACCCCGAGCTACAAAAGTCTTCCACTTGAAATCTCTCAAAAGTTTTCTTACAACCCCTTACAATGAATTTTAGGGAATGGTTCAAAAGCTCTCCCAAAAGTCTTCTAATCAAGAGCCAAAACTTCCTTTTTATATTATCGATATGATGTTGCAACGTTGGGCATGGCGTTGCACACAACAAAACTTCCTTTAAGACCCATGGCGTTGCAACATCAGTAAAGCGGCGTTGCAACGCCGAGTGGTCTCAAGAAGTTTTGTTGTGTGTTAGATGTTGCAATGCTGCAAGGTTGTTGAGGTTGTTGGGTTTTATGTCCTAAAACTCGTGGTTTTGTAAACTGAATCTATATTCTATTTTGCAATAAAGATATTATTGCGATTTATTCAGTAAATGTGTTATTCAATAAAGTGAATTGTGTATTGTGTAACCTTAATCCAATAAAGAACCCTTTGCTATAGGATGAATACTTGAACTTTATGTGTGACATGAAAGTGGATCAAGTTCAAGTTATAGGTTGAACGGTGTATAGTATAAGGATAAGGTTGAGTACCTTATCCTGCGAAAACTATGGACGCGACCCACTTTGTAGAGTACAAATGATGTGATCCTACATCATTCATGTGGAGACAGGAGAGTGGGGGTGTCCTATGCAATGAGTTTGCATAAGACTGGATTGCGAAATAGTCACTTAGACTTTATAACTCACTGTCTTTAATTGACTATATTCATACGATGACCTAGGTAACTTGATCTTAATCCTAAAAGTTGTATAAACTTCAGTTTATTCGGATTATCTTTAGATTTGCATCGGTGGCCCGAGACTGCCGACTCAATAAGCCTCCCATTTCAGGGATAAGTCTGGATAGATAGTTGGTAACATAATTCTGCAAGATGGAATTCACTCCTACCCGCTTTAAGGATTAGTAGAGAGGTTGTTCCCTTAAGTGATGACTCTGGGTCTTGAACAAAGGGTCCACCCCTCTTTTGGCCCGACAGGGATTTGGATTGTTGGTTGGACCACAAACTAATTGTTCATTAGAGGATCAGTGGGACTTAAGGAACAAGAGGTAATTACAGGGGTAAAACGGTAATTTTGACCCAGATGTAATTACGAACGACCTGTGAAGGATCGACTTACTAATCATGGTTATATCGAGTGGACAGAAATATATCTACAGTGAGGAGAGTGCAACCACTAGGCTTTAGTGTTGGTTAACGAATGTTGATTAGCTAGGTAAAGAGTTTGGCCGGTTAATCTCATGTCGTTGGAGCTCATGATCTGTAGGTACATTAGATTCTCCTTACTAGCTCAGACTAATTTGAATTGTTCAAATTCGAGTTTGAGAGAAACTGTTAATTATATGTGATATATTTAATGAATCATAGCTTAGTTATGAATTAAACTATGATTAAAAGGAGGAGTATATATTTAAATATGATTTAAATATTAGATCGGGATATAACATGAATAAAGATTCATGTTCGGAAAATCGATCGGGATCAAGCAATTTATTTAATTTAATATTTGATATTAAATTAAATTAAAAATTAATTCATTTAATTATTTAATAATTAAAGTAATTTTAATTCAAAAACTAATATTATATTGATTTTTGAAATAAAATTAAATGAAAAATGAAGGATTTTCATGATTTTAACGAAAATGAAGTTGGCAACTTGCCCAATCCCTCTCATCTTCAAATTCAACAAATTTGGCCACCTCCTCTCAAGGAATCCTCATCGCCCTTGAGTTGTCACTCTAATGAGGCTTAATGAAGTTTTATATAATGGTGATTTGAGGTATTTTGATACAAATTTAACGGTTGTCCACGAATTGATCGTGGTGAAAATCATCCACTGGGTGAAGAGAATTTGATCTTCAAAGATGACTTTCTTACCTCCCAGTTTTTTCACCTTTGAGCATGCATTTTATTTTACAATATTGATCAACTTAGAGTGTTGAAGATCCAAAATTGCTTCCGATTTCTTAATCTAGACCCTTTAAATTTGTATCAGAGCAATTTTGAGCACTCAATTTGATCTATTTTGTTTTGTGGTGGGTATTTTTTTAAATCTATTTTCTCTGGGTGTTTAAAGTGAAATTCTAGATTTGGCATTTAAATTAAGCATCAATTCGTGCTTTATTTTCAAATTGCTCAAGTGTGTTTGAGCATAACTTTTCCTGTAATTCCTCAATAGTATACTCCTCTGGCCACCATTTTTTCTCTAAGTAGTCGATTATGTTTCCCGGGATGGTGTTCTCCGATGACCTACCAATTGTAGAAGTAGGATCTTTTGCAAAAATGTGTGAAAAATAATCTGTAAAAGTTTCGGGTCGATCAGAGTTCGGAAAGGTCTTCAATTTGAAGAGAGAAGCTCGAATGGTCCTCAAAACTGGAAATAGAGGATGCTGGATTTTTCAATCTACTATAGTGAATTTTTTGTCCACTCGTGAAATTTCAAAATGAAGAAGATTGAGTTGACCTTTGACCGGTTCAATAATCTTTTAATCGGTTCGACTCAATTTTAGTCCTGTTTGGGCATAATTAGGCCCGTTACGACTATTTCAAGGTCAGTTTTTTCATTTAGGAGGTTCGTTTTACCATTTGGAGGCTCGGTTCAACCTTTTGAAGGTTCGATTCACACATTTGCAAGCCGGTTCGACCCAAATTCGAAGAGTTCGAAGTGGTTCGATGTTAATTCTAGATTATTAATTTAGTTGTTTCCTTTCATTAGATGCCAAAACCAGTCTACTTTAGTGTGGTTAATTAATTATGCATTTTGAATGTATGTTTTAATTAAAATCCCTAATTGAATGTGAATAAAGTATGCTATATAGATTTTAAAATCCTACCATAGGAAGCATGCTCAAAACACATCTCAATCTGTGAAGATGTGTATGACCGCTAGATCAATGCCAATGAAAAGGCAAAAGCCTATATCCTGGCTAGCATACCTGATGTTTTAGCTAGCAGGCTGGAGGGCAAGGTCTCACTCGTGTGAGATCATGGATTTTGTGCTTAATTTGTCTAGACAACCGCTCAAACAAATTCGGCATGAAGTCCTAAAAATGCGTTTATAACGCGCACATGGAGGAGGGAATGTCAGTTAGAGAACATGTTTTCAATCTGATTGCTCACTTCAACATAGCGAAATTAAACGGAGCAACCATAGATGAGAAAAGTCAGATTTCGTTGATCCTAGAATCTCTTCCGAAGAGTTTTCTGCAATTCCGCAACAATGCGACGATGAACAACATAGAGTATGATCTGACTTCTCTACTAAATGAGCTGCAGAATTATCAGTTTCTTATGGATGATAAGAGACAACAGAATGGAGAGGCAAATCTGTTTGCCCATTCCAAATGTTCTAAGAAGGGTTCAACCTTTGGAACTAAGAACTACAGTCATAATTATGAACTTAACAAGATATAGAAGAAAAAGAGAGGGAGCAAATAAAGAGCAGTCGTCTGGCAAGAAAAAATGTTATTTGATAACATGTATGTAATTTCAGGGTTTATTAGAAACCTTATTTCTTGCATTAACGAACATTGTACTTCAATTTCTTTTCATTTGAAGAAAGTGTTTATTTCTTTGGAAAAGTATTGAACTACGTATTACTCTTCTTATGAATTATTTGCAATGGTTTAATTCAGTTAAAATGGGTTTAAACACTGAATTATAGAAAATATATGAATTGATTTCTCCTAAAAAAAATGTTTATCTTTGGCATCTTAGTTGTTATGCCAGATGACGGCTGCAAAGATCCATCGACTTACAATCAAGCGATGGTTGACAAACACAAAGGCAAGGGGGTCATAGCCATGGACCAAGAAATGGAGTCTATGCACTTCAATTCTTTTTGGGATCTTGTAGATAGACTTGTTGGGGTAAAACCTATAGGTTGTAAGTTGATCTACAAGAGAAAACGTGGTGTAGATGGAAAGGTGTAAACCTTTAAAGCTAGACTAGTAGCAAAGGCTTATACCCAAGTTGAAGGGGTTGATTATAAGGAAACTTTTTCACCTGTTGCTATGGTAAAGTCTATCCATATCCTACTTTCCATAGACGCATATTATGACTATAAGGTATGGCAAATGGATGTGAAGACAACATTTTTTAATGACAATCTTGAGGAAAACCTCTACATGGACCAACCCAAAGGGTTCATTGAACCAGGACAACAACAAAAGGATTGCAGGCTTAAAATTTCAATTTATGGACTAAAACAAGCCTCTAGGTCCTGGAACATAAGATTTGATGAGACAATCAAATCTTTTGGTTTTGACCATAATGATGATGATCCTTGTGTCTACAAGAAAATCATTAATAGTTATGTCACATTCCTAGTTCTATATGTGGATTCCGTGGACACAGAAATATATTTGCAGTGAGAAGAGTGTAACTGCGGGACTTTAGTGGAGTGTTCCTGCAGTTAACGAATGTTGATTAAGAGGTTAATGAGATTAACCGAATTATCTCATATCGTTGGAGCTTCTGATCTATAGGTCCATTAGGTCCACCTTCTAGCTCGTAAAAGGGTTTTTAGATCGTTTGAATTTGAAATGTTCAAATTCATTAGGGAATAAATTTAATGTATATAGATACGTTATAATATAAAGTTTTGGAACTTTATATTATAAATTTAATGTGAATATGATTCATATTAAATTATATGAGAGAATTAAATATTTGAAAGAGTTCAAATATTAATTAGAAATATTAATGAGATTCATATTGAAAACTACAGGTTAAAATTTAATGTGCATAAGATGTGCATTGAAACTATAGATTATAGAGAAAAATTGATTAAATGTGATTTAAATTGATAATTATATAATTAAATATTATTTAATTATATTATATTTAATTTAATTATTTTATTCATTAAATTAAGGAAACGTGTCATCCAGACACGTTCCCACTAACCATCTTCTTCTCCCTATCGATGTTATATTGGGAGAAGAGAGATCAGTTGGTGTTTATCGATGGTTGGTGCAATTGTGAATTGCCAAAAGGAAAATTTTGTCTCTCTCTCAAATTCCCTCTTCTTTTCCAAATAGTTGGAAGCTTTCCCACAAAAGTTTTGGTCTAAGTGGAATCCAGAGTTATAGAAGGTTAGCTTTGTGGTAGTGTCCTGTTGAAAGAATAGAGGAGTTTTTCGTTGCTTTGTGTTCTGGCAAATTGGAGCAAGTAGTTGCTGAAAATTTAATCTACAAAGGTTACAAAACTTTTTTTTTTTTAGTTTAATTTACTTACAGCATGTTTGCATGATTAGTTCCATACTCTAGTTAGATTAGAATTATTGCTTATCTCTGTATTTTGCCAATGTACTCGTGTTTGTGTTAAACAAAAACAACCAAGCAATTTCGATCTTAAAACACGTTTCCGCTAATCAAGGGGATCATATCTCCATCAAGGAGCCCCTGAGATTGCTAAGTGCAATTAAATTCAAGGAATTCTCTAATCAATTTTATTCATCCAAACACTAGAATTTAATCAATTTTTTCTCGAGAAATGAACGTTATTCACAATTACGAATTAAATTTCATCGATGGTTATTATAGTCAAAGTGCCAGAAACACTTACAATGAGCAATCCATTCCATCATCCACGAAATCAATCGAATGAACCGATATACAAACAACGAGAATATGATAGAGTATGGAATGGAGTCGATAAAAATAATGCAAAGAACAATAATTAAAAAGTAATCTAGTCACCCCCAAACTTGAGAACGACAATGTCCCCAATGTGCAAATATAAAGAAAAAAATCAAATAAAGAAGCAATGGGGGAGAGATAAGAATTGTACCCCCCTTGACTCGTACAAAAAGTCTCATTCCTCATAAGATGAGGCGTAAGGAGGCATAGGGCACAGGAATGCTTTGGATCTCGAGCCATGAATGTGTCTCGAGGCAATGGTATAGATGGTGGTTGGAGGCCTCATTGTAGCGAAAGTGTCTCATGATCCGACGCTCCTCCCGACGACTCTGAATCTTGTGCTGGCTGAAGCGCTCCTCCAGTCTGGCCATGGCACGAAATAGATCTTGGTAATCCTATGGGGTAGAGTAATGTGGACACTCCGTTGTATCTCCTAACCCATTGCATTATCTACTGCGTCAAGGAAAACTCATGGTCGTCGACTGGCACCCCAACAATCACTCCTTGGTCATGTTCCCGAAGGCCTATGATGTAATTCTTGTCCATCACCCCTTTGAGGTGAATCAACTCCTCCTCGGAGGTCCAGGTGACTCTGACAAGATGACATAGGGCGGTGATGAGAGAGGGATGCCCTAACCCTCCAGTGGTCGTGCTTCTCCGAACGTGCTAGATGTTACACTGATGACTTTACCCACATCAATCGTCTTCCCAGTAATAAGGGTGTATAGGAGGATGGCTCGGTCCTTCGTCATATCGCTCATATGGGCAACTAGTTGGAGTCTAGCACAGATAAAACTATGCCACACTCGGCTTGATACGGTGAGGCATGCTGTTCTGAGTTTGGAAACCTCGCCCTCCTCGTCACCCACAAAGCGCCACCGTGCGAGCAGTAGCAAGTATCCGTGCGGTGGTCAAACTGTAATCTCGGCATAGAGAGTGTACTTATCAGTCTCATAATCATGTAAATGAAAATACCTGTTAATAAACACCGAATCGAATTGGATGCGTTTCCCTGAAATTGTGGTGTGGTATGCCTCCATAGGAATGTTAGCGTAGAATTTTCGCACAAGGGGAACCACGCCTGCCTAGGGTTGTTGCACTAACAACTCCCATTGCCTCTGCTGAATGTTATGGTAGATGTCCTCGTGATGGGACTCATCAGGGGCAATGCCCCGCTAAGGAACAAGAGCGCGGTTCACGACATAGCTCTGGTAACGACTCGCAACATCAGAGACCACGAACCTCTGCCCATCATATTCTGAACTGGTACAGGCGTTCTCTTTGCTCTTTTAGGTACCAAGTGTGACTAGTGCAAAAAAGAACTAAACAATGACAAGCAACAAAGTCAGTGCCATCAGGGGAAGAAGAACAATGAGACAGCCTATGGAAACCACTAGATGGTTCATGAAGAATCTACTAGACTAATGAGGTAGAAATCAAAATAAACTTTTTAAGCTCTCTACCCAAAATGTAAGCAAGGGGACAAGCATGGGTCATATGAATATCGCCTCCAAACAATCGTGAAAAAGAAGTCAAACAATAAAGCACAAGGAAACCATGTACAAAACTAATTCATCACAACCATGCAGGGGGCGAGAGTAAAACAGACACAAACCCAATAACATTCCAAGCACAACAAATATTTATGCCCGAGAAAACAATAGGATATAGTCACAAATTAGCAAGCTAAGACCTCCAAAGAACCAAACCAAGCATGCTAGTACAAACTTGAATCGCAAACAACCAAAATTATAGCTCACAGGCTCACATAAGAAGAATAATCCAAAGAGAAATCACAAACACAAAGGTAATTCATGTCTCACGACATAAAGCACAAACAATAGGCAAGACTATGTATCAACAAAATCCATGATTACCACAATCCCAAAATCCACATAAGGATAATGCACAAAGATGAAAAAGTAAGACGTGGATCCAAATATGCTCACTATCATGATGAACAACAACAATTGCAAACTTCCATCATCCCACCCAAATCCTCTAATTTCAAAAATATACCATGAAAATTTATCAAAGGCCAAGATTAATCACCAAAAACAATGATCTAACTAGAATAAAACAACTAATCTTAAGCCTAATCAGAGAAAACAAATCACAAATGAGAAGAGAAAGGAAGAAACATGTTACCCACGGTTGAAGCTCCAAATGGGTGTGGATTTTTCTCCAAAAATGTCGTATCTTGCACAAAAAGTGGAGAAAAGTGAGTGGGTAGTGAAAAATTTTAGCAATCTAGGGCAAGGGATGAGAAAGATTGAAGGAAGAAGGGAGAAAAGAGAGGAAAATGTTTAGAAAAGGGTGAAAGTGAAGCCATAATCGGCGAAATCTGGAATTTTTAAATTCCACATTTCGCGGCAGCGTTGCAACGCTGTCCTCACGTGTTGCGCGGCTGGCAAAGCGCGCGACGTTGCAACACCAGTGCAAGGGTTGCAATGCTTATTGAAGCATTGCGACGCCATTTTGAGACCTATTTTTTTCCACCTGAAAACATAAAAAAATATCAAATAAACAATAAAAAAATAAAAAAACTAAATAAATAAATAAAACACAACGGGTTGCCTCCCGTTCAACACTTTCTTTAACGTCTTTTACCCAGACCACCTATGTTGGTATCACGTGGGATTTCCATCAGTAAGAACAATGTTCTCCAAATGTTGCTCCTGGTCACCGTAGTAATGTTTCACACGTTGCTCATTAACTTTGAACAGTGCTCCATGCTTGCCTTGCAACTCAATTGCTCTATAAGGAAGTATTTCCTTCACAGTGAATGGATCCGATCACCTCGATTTCAATTTACCTGGATATAAACGAAAACGGGAGTTAAAAAGGAGAACATGCTGACAACGAGAAAATGTTATATTTTTTATTTGTTGTTCATGCCAACGAGTTGTTCTCTCTTTATATAACTTGGCGTTCTCGTAAGCTTGATTTTTGAACTTCTCAATCTCATTGATTTGCAGTAATCTTTGCTCGCCTGCCTTCTGAAGATCAAAGTTAAGTGTTCTAATGGCCGAGTAGGCTTTATGCTCCAGCTCCACATGTAAGTGGCATGCCTTGCCAAACACCAAACGCAGATTTACGATGCACCTATCGTTGTTTTGAAGGTTGTGTGATATGCCCATAGTGCCTCATCCAATTTTTAGGCCCAATCATTCTTGTTAGTCTTGATTTGCTTTCTCCGAATTAGTGTAATCTCCCTATTTGAGATCCCAGCTTGGGCATTTGTCTGAGGATGATATGCCAATGAGATCTTATGCCTAACTCCATACCTAGCTAACATAAAATCAAACTATTTATTGCAAATATGAGTGTCCTCATCACTAATAATAGCTCGAGAGGTGCCAAATCTTGTGAAAATATTTGTGTAAAAACTTCATAACAACACGAGCATCATTTTTCTTAGTGGCAATGGCCTCTACCCATTTAGAAATATAATCTATTGCAACTGGTGGAAGGATCGGATCCTCATGTGAAGCGATTGTCAGAATCGCGCGTTCTTAATTTTCTTTCACGAATTACAATCAAGATAAAAAACTACAAAGATTAAGCATATTATATAATGAGGACAACAAGAGAATTACCATTGAAGAACTTTTCTTCACGTGCTTCTTCCCCATCGATCACGATCTCAGCAACTCGAACCCGAACGTATGAAGATCACACCACTAGATATTTTTGTTGTTCTCTAGGTGAGGAGGAATGTGGATTCCTTTAGGATTGAAGGGAATGAGAATCCTCACAGCAATGAAGACGATCATCGAATCGTCAATGTATCATTATGCTACTTGTTCTTGTTAAAACGATCTAACTCTTAGATCTAGGCTAAAACATTCTGATAAGGAAGAAATTTACAGCAAGAAGGAGTTTACTTGTTGTAGACAAACTTCAAGAATTTCTTTCTCGGATCACGAACTCTTCGTGCTTCTCGATCTCAACGAACTATTCCCACGAACGGAACCAAAATACCACCACTTGGAGTCTCGATTGTTCACTTTTGCAGAAGGGAAGTTTGTGGGAACTGTTTTGTGTTTTGGAGAGGGATGAGAATTGAGAGAGAATGGAGAGAATTCTTCTTCTCTTCTTTGATGAAAATCAAATAATGAGAGAATGACCTACCAATCCCTTCTTACAAAGGGTTTATATAGTGGAATTGATGGAGTTAAAATCTCCACATTATTACCACTTTACCACAACAAGTGACGGGCTCCAATGATCCGAGATTAACCTGTCAAACTCTTTCACTCGTTTAATCAACATTCATTACCTACGGTAACACTCCACTATAGCCCGTAGCTGCACTCCCGTCAGTGTAGAATATTACGTGTCCACTGATATAACCAATGCCCATGAGTCGACCCTTCACAGGATGTTCGTAGACATGACTAGGTCAAATTACCGTTTTACCCCTGTATCTACCTCTTGTTCCTTATGTCCCTACTGCTCCTCTAATGAAGAACATATTGTGATGGTCCAACCATACACAACACCCTTCTCGGGCCAGTGAGAAGGTGGACGCCCGTTGTCCAAGCCCTGGAGACAACACTTAAGGGAACAACCCCTCTAGATTCCCTATAGGCGGGAACGATTGAATTCCATCTCGCGTAGTTAAGTTCCCAGCTCCCTACATGGTCATGTCCCTGAGAAGATAGGCATATTAGGCGAGAAACTGTGACCACCCTCACCCGTACTAGTCAAAGGACAGACCCTCACAGACAGGAGTCCGTAACACGCTCAGGATTCAGGTCGAGTCACTAATGGTCATCTACGAAGTTATTAGTCCTAACTGTCAACGGTGTTACATTAGTAGGTCTAATAATTCACAGTCCGATCTTGTACAATCTCATTGCATCGGATGCCCCCACTCGTATGACAACCACATGAACGAGTCAGATCACCTCGTTTGTATGTAATACAAAGCGGGCCGCATCCACAGTGTATCCAGGATTAGGTCCCCAACCCTATCCATATACTGTAGACCGTTTGGGTCATTAACTCGAACGTGATCCTCCCTGTGTCTCCACTCCAGACCGTTCAAGTTCGAGTTTTCTCATAAATTCAATGACCCTAGAGCTTAGTTTGTTGGAAAAGTTTATAAATATTTGCGAGACACAAAGTGATGAAATGAATAACTCTTATTAATTTCAAACAATATATTACAAACACGAGATTAGGACAAAAATTCCAACAAACTCCCACTTAGACTAAGCTAGTGGAGAAAATACATTTCTGAAATGTACATAAATTACAATGAAGTAATACAATAAAGTAGGGCATTGAATACCCGTTTACACATCTCCCACTTGCCCTAGTCAGGAAGCTCTCGAAGACCTAGACTCTCTAGGTGACCCTCAAACACCTTAGCCGTTAGGGGCTTTGTAAATGGATCAGCTACGTTGTGTTCCTACGCTATCTGCGTGACCGTCATGTCTCCGCCGTGCACAATCTCCGTATCAGATGGTACTTACGCTCAATGTGTTTTCCTCTCTTATGGCTCCGAGGCTCACGTGAGTTGGCTACTCCACCACTGTTATCACATAACAGTGTGATCGATAAGTTCATATTTGGAACAACTTCCAAATCTTTCATGAACTTCCTAAGCCAAACAGCTTCCTTTGCAGCTTCACAAGCCGCAACATATTCCGCTTCCATAGAGGAATCAGCGATGCATCCCTGCTTGATGTTTCACCATACTACAACTCCTCCATTCAGAATAAAGGCTGACCCCGAAGTGGATTTCCTAGAATCCTTATCGGTCTGAAAATCAGAATCTGTGTATCCCGTAAGGATCAAATCCCCACTGCCATACACTAAGTTGTAGTTCCTCGTTCGCCTAAGATACTTGAGGATTGCCTTTACGGCTTTTCAGTTATCTAATCCTGGATTGGATTGATATCTACTGACAATTCCTACTGCATAACAGATGTCGGGCCTAGTGCACAACATGGCATACATCAGGCTCCCTACAGCTGAAGCATATGGAATCCGTCTCATATCCTCAACATCTTGAGGAGTCTTAGGACACTGATCCTGAGACAAGTGAACCCCATGCCTGAAAGGCAGCAAGCCCTTCTTGGAGTTCTGCATCTTATATCTAGACAACATCTTGTCAATATAAGGCGCTTTGAGACAAGGCTAGCGTTACGTTTCTTCCAGATTTGACTATCTGGATACCTAGAACATATTGAGCTTCTCCCAAATCTTTCATTTGGAATTGCAAAGCTAGCCACTTCACAACGCCAGTAAAAAATTCTACCTCATTCCCAATCAGAAGAATATCGTCCACATACAACACCAAAAATGCGACAGTTTTGTCAACGATTTTCTTGTAGACACAAGGCTCGTCGACATTTTGATCAAAGCCATAAGATTTGATTGCCTCATCAAACCTTATATTCCAAGACCTCGAAGCTTGTTTCAGCCCATAAATGGACCTATGAAGCCGACAAACCTTTTGCTCTTGGGTTTGGGCAATGAACCCTTTGGGCTGGTCCATGTAGATGGTCTCATCAAGTTTGCCATTCAGAAAGGCTGTCTTGACGTCCATCTGCCATGCCACGTAGTCATAATACGTGACAATGGCTAGAAGGATCCTAATCGACTTTACCATGGCAACAGGTGGAAATGTCTCCTCATAGTCAACCCCTTCAACCTAGGTAAAACCCTTTGTCACTAGTCGGGCTTTGAAGGTCTGCACCTTCCCATCTACGCCACGTTTACGCTTATATATCCATTTGCAACCAATTGGTTTTACCCCATCCAGTTGATCCACAAGCTCCATACAGAGTTGAAGTACATAGACTCCATTTCATGGTCCATAGCTTTAATCCACTCGTCTTTGTCAACATCAACCATTGCCTGATCATAGGTCAATGGATCCTCACTGATCATCATCGGGGCGAGAACCGAGGTTTCAAACTAAACCCATGTAGCGATAAAGGGTCGTCTCTCACGTCCTCCCACTATGTCGAGGCATTCCCAACTCTTGGGAACGGATTTGACTAGACGTGTTAGGATCAACAACACTTGTTGACGTACTAGTCCCATCAACAACTCTTGTTGATGTACTGTCCATTTAATTTAACACAATTTTACTCCTTGGTAAATGATCCATGACATGGTCACCCTATTTTCCTTAGGATTGTAAAACATACCACCCATAGTCTCTTTAGGGTAACCTACGAATAGGCACAATTTCGAACGGGGTTCCAACTTTTTCGGGTTTGACACCAACACGTGCGTCGAGCATCCCCAAATCCTGAAGTGGTGTAAACTGCCTTTACGTCCACTCTAGAGCTCGAAAGATGTTTCACAAACAATCTTCGACGGAACATTGTTCAAAATATAAACCCCAGTCTCCACTGCGTACCCCCAAAAAAGAATCAGGGAGACGAGCATAGCTCATCATCGACCGAACCATGTCCAACAAGGTTCTGTTTCTCCTCTCCGATACACCATTCTGGTGTGGCATACCAGGTGCTGAGAGTTGGGATGTAATTCCGTATTCTATCATATAGTCCTGGAATTCAGTGTGCATGTACTCTCCACCTCGATCCGATCGAAGTGTTTTAAGCGATTTACCTAAGAGGTTCTCAACCTCAGTCTTGTACTCCTTGAACTTTTCAAGAGTTTAGGACTTGTGCATTAGGTAAATATACCCATATCTGGAGTAATCGTCTATGAAAGACACGAAATACTCATAACTGCCCCAAGCTTTAACATTCATCAGACCACAAAGGTCAGAATGTATTAACTCAAGAGGCTCTTTGGCTCTATATCCTTTTCCACTAAAAGGACATTTGGTAATCTTGCCCTCGAGACATGACTCACACACCGAAAAAGAGTTTTCTTCCAACTCATTTAGAAGTCCACTCTTCACTAGTTTCTCAATCCTATTGAGATTAATGTGGCCTAATCGTAGATCCCAAAGATGGGCATTTTGTTTTAGAGAAACTTTTGCTTTCTTAGTTCGTGTTTTTGCAGTTTTAAACAATTCAGTATTCAAAACACTTTTGACCGAATTAGGTTTCAAAACATGCAGATTATGTTCGAGAGAAGCTGAGTAAATAACATTGCCTTTGAAAGAAATAAACGCTTTATTTAATTCAAAAGAAACAGATATACAATGTTCAATTAGGCAGGAAATGGAAACAAGGTTTCTAGTAAACTCTGGAACTATGTAGAAATTGTCCAACAATAAGTACTTCCCACCAAAGTGTAGCTTCACCGTGTCGATCGTTGCAGCAGAGACAAGCTCTCCGAATCCAACCCGTAGACTCACCTCACCCTCTCGCAGCCGTTGCCAGGAAACAATCCCTTGAAAAGAAGAAGAAACGTTGTTAGTGGCGCCCGAATCAAATATCCAGGGAGAGTCACTACTCTCCACTAAACATGTTTCTGTCACAAGTAAATCACAGTTACCTTGATTCTTCCTCTCGGCCAGAAATTTGGGACAGTTTCTCTTCCAGTGTCCGCCCCCATTGCAGTGGAAACACTTTGCTTTCTCTACAACGTCCTTGACCTTCTTGCCCTTCTGGGCGGCAACTCGGTCAGTTTTACCCCTCTTCATCCTCTTCTTCCCTTTTAGGCGTGAAGGAGCAACAGGTTTCGCCCCAGAGGTCGAACCCCTATGATAAGACCTGTAGGCAACATTTGCCTCAGATTCCTTGACCCTGTTCAAGGATTGGAAATTCTGTAGCTCATTGAGGAGGGTAGTCAGAGTGTAGCTAATTTTGTTCATAACAAACATTGCTCTGGCCCAAGGAAACTCTTGGAAGAGTCTCCAAAATAAAATCGACTGCTCGACTCGTCGATCGAAGCGCCGTTCATCTCGGCCAAATTAAAGTGGGTCATCATGTCTAGAACATGTTCACGGACAGACGACCCCTCTTTCAACCATGCGTTGAAGACGTATTTGAGCGAATCATGTCGGACCTGAAAGGACTATTGTCCAAACATTTCCTACAAGGTATCCATGATCTCCTTGACAGAGACCATCAGCTCATACTTCTTTGCCAAGACATCAGACATGCTGGCAATTATGTAGACCTTGGCCTTTTCATTGGCCCTGATCCACCGAGCCCGACATCTGAGGACACTCCTTAGACAACACGAATTTTATGTCGTCAGTTACCAAAATTGTGTTAATATTGTTTTTTCAACTTTGGTAATTATCTCCAACTAACTTATCGGACGCGAGTAATGCTATTATTGCTCTAGACATTTTTAGCTGAAAAATAAGAAAAACTTTGTATTAGTCTCTCAAAAAAATTTTTGAAATCCAATCAAGTTTTAGCAAAAATTGTTTCATGATCCCTAGGTCATTCAAAATTTTGTAATGATACCCTAAAGGTTTAGAATGACCGCCACCGAAGGGTGAACATAACACTTCTCCTCTAGGACGAGACTTTCTCGATCAGACCCTAATCCAAGAATAACTCTTATACCATTAGGCGTCCAATTACCATTGTTCGGTCGAATTCATTTACACTTAACGAATTCTGTGAGTGTCACCTTCAATCTTTAAGTTTCCAAGTATCCGTCCAAACAATAGCAACCGAAGGGTGAACCAAGAAGGAAAACCAACCTTGAAACAGTATCCCTTTCGGGAATTCACTATGTTCCGACTCCCATGATCAAGCCCTCCGAAGGGATTGTCTGGTCCAGGCCAAACTAGCTGGCAGATCATAGGTGTCTCACGGTGTGAATCGAAAGAAGAGACCGTGGGTCTCGTTTTCCTGAAGTCCCGCCTCCTCTCACTATAAGTACTCTCTGCATCCACGGTGCAGACTTAAAGGAGATTTGTGGTTGGAAATTCAAATGTATCTCATACACTATATTTCCTCCCACTCAGCACTTTAATTTTATTAGGGATTGACCTAGATAAACCGACTAAAATTTATCTAAGTCTACCAATATAACTCTTATATGGTATTAACCTAAGTTTATAATCACATTATTAACTTAGGTCTATGTGAGTAAATTAATTAACACTTAATTAACGGCACTCGCGAGAGTATAACCTAAGAATCTCCGGACCGAATTCACTCACAGGTCGGTTTCCAGGTAGGGGTGTTCCGCAAGCGTCAACTTAAATACCCCAGCCTTAGACAAAACCTTCCTTAGACAGAGTTACATATCAGTCTCCATTCAAAGGTTATATATATTTCCTAATTTCTAATCTTATTAGAAAATAGAAAACCTAAGTCTAATTATTCAAGTTTAAACACTTTAAAAACTAATAATTAACTTAGGTTGCATGTATTTCTATGTTATAGTGCTTGATCATCCATCACAGAATAATACTATACGATAACATACATTCATCACATGAATTAAATGCATGTGCATGCTTTTAATTTAAAAAATATAACACTTATATTTAAACAAATTAAAACATGCATATATTATATTATAACTCTTATAATATAATCCTATCATGCATACTATATATTATAACTCTTATAATATAAATATGATGCATTGAATGTTTTACCTAAGGTGAGATTTTAAATCTATATGACATACAATATGCACATAGAAATTAATTAAAATATACATCTCATGCATAAAATAATTAAAGAGCAAAAAGGGACCGGCTTTCGGCTTTTAGGGCAATTATTTAATTAAACAACATTAATATAACATTTATATTAATATTATTTAATAAAATAATTAGATAAACAAATTAATTACATTTTATAAATCATAAATTAAATAAAAATTCGAAATTAATCTGCCCACTATGTCAAAACACTCCCACGTTCGGGAAAACTGCCTCCAGCAACTACTCCTCAACGCGCGCGCGGCGTTACGCAGCGCCGTGGCGGCGTTGCAATGATTTCCTCTCCTCGTCGAAATTGCATTCTCAACGCTAGCGGCGTTGCAACGCTGCTCTGCAGTAGGGCATTCGTCCGCAAGGACAACGTTGAGACGCTAAATATATTTATAGATCATAAAACTAGTTGTAGTTACAAAGTTAAATATTAGGTTGAATATAAGACAATATTAATTAATTTATGAACATGTGTTTTTTAATAAATTTTATATAATTATTATTTTATATTTTATAATATATTATATTATACATATTTTAATTTAAAAAAGTAAATTAAGTTTATAAACATGAAATACTATATTTATTAAGATTTTATCTTTGTTTAATACAATTCTGAATTTTAAAATTTAAAATTCAGAATCTGGATACAATGAAAACATAAAATGTTGTTTTCTAATTTCTACTATTTGGGTCACGAAATCCAAAAATGATTTTTCAAAAACACGTCACGCCAAACATGTATTCCCTAATTCGGTGAATACGAAAACATAAAAGTAATCCAGATTTCCTACTAAACTGGCCCTAAGGGATTAAAAATGTTAGGACCACTAAGATAGAAAGACAACACAACTCTAATGTAATTGCCTTGCATTGCAGTCATAGTTCGCTGCGCAGTGTGACGGTTGCACCTCTAGCACCGTGCGACGCCATGATTCTTCCCTCGAACATTACAAGTCTTAAGGGGAACTCCCACCCCATCTTTATGATGACAACGTTTTGTGGCTTCGTCGGACCTTAGGCGAGATTCTTTCATCTTCAACAAAGCATCAAGTAAATGTGTAGCGGAATACAAGTCAGTCGTACACGTCGCCTGCCCGTGTACATGCATTCGGTCATTCCCACACTCTAATTCTTGAATTGTTATTGTTGTAGGTTGGTTAGCCCTGAGTTTCACTTCAGCGTTTTAAGGCTTGAACTTGAGTAAGTATATCACTTTTTAGCTGGTGGTAGTTGCTTAATGGATTTTCAAACCAAGCTTAGTCTCTAAAGCTTATTCTCTTGGTTTAGAAGCATCTTAGAATACTTTTGGAGTGCCTTAGGTAAGTGTTTCTACTTGGTGAGTTTGTTTGACTGTGTGTTGCATGTTTTATGTTTCCCTTATTTGTTTGGTGTTTACTTCTTTTCTTATCCTTATTTTATTGGTGATGAGCATGCTTAGATCATAGCATGCAAATATGCTATCTTGTTTCTTATATTTTAGCTAGTTTTTATACTAAAAAACATGGATTTTCATGGCATTTTATGGTTAAATTCAAGAAATTAAGCTTGAGAAGAAAAATTAGAGTGTTCGAGACTATTTTGGTGCAATTTGGAGCATGTGTATGCTTAATTGAAGATCGAAGAAAAATATAGATATATTTTGAGTATAAGAAATATACTGAGAGATTTTACATTGAATCACGATTCCAATGCAACAAACCGGAGGTCATTCGAACACCCTAGCAAAAAGATATGATAAAAATGGTTGCAGCTAACTCGTTGGTAGCAAGCACAGCATTGCAACGTCGACCCTAGTGTTGCAAGGTTGTGCCAACTTCATATAAATACATCCTTATGAGCTCATTCAAAAGGAAATCGAATTGTATGAAATTTTAGACCTATTTTTTATTCTTACACAAAAAAAAAGAAGTAGAATATTATTCTTTGGGAGCCAAGCAAGTGTTAGGAGACTCGAGATCCCACCTGGACCTCGGGAAGAAAGGATCGACATCATCACCGACGAGTTTTCTTTCTTCTTCCTTTTAGTTTGTAGTTATGTTATAGATTCTAATACGACTTTAGCTTGTTTTTGTTGTGATTATGAGTAGCTAATTATCGTAGTTAAGGGGTTGGTTAGCATGTTTTGAACATATTTAAGTATGTATTGAACTTATGTTTGTGTTGCATTATTTTTTACAGTTCTTTCTTAAATTAGTTTCTTTTCTTTCGTCCAGTTTAGTATGAACTTGTTGATTAAAGTTGATTCGAGAGAAAAGACTTAGATTAGAGCAAAGTTGCCAAAACATTTAGAAAATTTGGACACGAAAGTGATTTAGGTTCTCTTGGAAACGTTTTAAAAAGTTTCTTAATGTCGTGCATGCTTTTAAAATTCATAAGGTAACTTTAGGATTTATTGTTATGCATGAGAATCACTAGGGATCGAGAGACTCTTTTGAATATCTTTACTTCTTGTTTATAATCTCACACTAATAGTTCAATTGCATGTGCTAAATAAGAAAACAACTTGTGAAATCAATCCCCCTAACAATTCTTGCATATTAATGTCTCCACTTGTATATCTACTTTTCTAGCTTTATTTTTGTCTTTTATCAAATTTTTGTTGCTTTAGATAAAATTAAGAATTAGTATCTTAGTAGTTAATCAATATAGAAAACCATTCCTAAGGACCATACAATGAACTCAAAATCACTATATTAAAACTTGACCCGTACAGTTGCGATATTGCAATATCATTTTACGCAACATTAGACTTGAACTTGTGATAGTTAGGTAACATGCTAGGTTACTAAACTTAATGAATACGAATGAACATCCATTATTTAAGTTGATGGTTTGAATGAGAAGAGCATGACGCATAAATCATGTGTGGGTTGAATGTGCAGAGCATGACGCATAAATCATGTAAGATTTTTTAGAGCATGGCGCGTAAATCATATATCTGGTTTGAATGCATAGCATGATGAATAAATTATGTGAGAGAGCAGAGCATGACGCGAAAATCATATGTTAAGGGAGTTGCATTGCATGATGTTAGAATTCATGTACTTTAGGCATAACCTAATGTAGAATGTATTTGTTAAAGTGGTCTTTCGGATTATTTTTCTTCTGTTTGGATGCAAAGCTTGATGTTTAAGTTAGTTATTTGAAAAACCATGTTTGTTTAGGTGTGAACAAAATATTGGTTGTTGCTTGTTGATTGATGGTTCACCGAGTGTGAGCTACTTACTAAGTACGTATTATGTACTGAACCACCACCAGATTTTTTAGGTACAGTCGATTATGATGCACCTGGTGATGTCAATGACGAGACCCACACAGAGGACTCCATTAGTTAGAATTTACCTCTTTCTTTGTCGAAGTTATGTTAGGGTTGTTAGATAGGATTATGGATGTAATTTTTTCATTGAATAAGAGCAAGCTATGATATGAACATTTCCAAGGAATGTGGATGATACAATATGACAATCGAAATTACTCACTTAATCAACACTTTGATCTTTGAATTGAGAATTAGGGTTGTCTTATCATTTAGTTTTGGATTACCCATACCTTAAACACTTTTGTTTTGGAATTTTAGGATCTTTTGAATATCGACCAACCCGCAATGAAAATCGTTAGTGCCAAAAATGTGTTTTCCAGCAAGACCCATTAAGATTCGAGCATCAAATCATTGTTGGGTTGTGGCCCAAACTCAAATCAACCTTGATTCAAGGTAACCACGTGTTGTTCAACTGTCATTGGGGAAAGTCGATCTCTTCGAATACCGAATAGCACTCATTCGTGGTCTTTTAGGTGTCGTTTGGTATTTTACAACACTCTTTAATCCTTGTCGAATGTTTGATGAGCATTGTCATATTTGTTTGGTGTTACTTCTTATCTTATCCTAATTTTATAGGTGATGAGCATGCTTAAACCTAAACTTGTGATTGTTAGGTAACATGTTAGATTATTAAACTTAATGAACACGAATGAGCATTCATTATTTAAGCTGATGGGTTGAGTGAGCAGAGATTGCCTGTAAATCATGGGTACATTGAGCATGTGGAGCATGATGCGTAAATCATGTATCGGTTGTGAATGCAGAGCATGACGCGTAAATCATGTGAGAGAGCAGAGCATACTATGAATATCTTGTGTTAAGGGAGTTGTGCATTGCATGGTGTGAGAATTCATGTGTTTTGGCATAACATAATGTAGAATGTATTCGTTAAAGTGGTCTTCAGATTATTTTTCTTGTGTTTGGATGCAAACCACGATGTTTAAGTTAGTTATTTACAAAATCATGTTTGTTCGCGTGTGAACAATATATTGGTTGTTTCTTGTTGATTGATGGCTCACCTAGTTTGAGCTACTTACTCAATAAGTATTATGTACTGACCCACAACCAGATTTTGTAGGTACTGACGATTACGATAAACCTGGGGATGTCAATGAGGAGACCCACCGAGAGGACTCCATTAGTAGAAGTTTACCCATTTCTTTGTTGAAGTTATGTTAGGGTTGTTAGATATGATTGTGGATGTTTTTTTCATTGAATAAGAGCATGTAAAGACCATAGTTTTGGGTTATTATATTTGTTTAGTGTTGCGTAGGTAGGTTCCTTTAGTCAGGCTTATGTTCAGGATTATTGGTCTTTTGATGAGTAACGTATTTATTGTTTTTGCTTTGCTGATTTAATTTAAATATGTGTTAAGTTGTTGATATTTTTAGTACTTCAAATTGTTGGGATTGAATTGTAGTTAGAAGGTGGAACTTTGGTTCTTGTTGGTTATTTTCCTCATAAGTGTGTTTTTCTTGCTTAACATGTGTAGGAAAAAATTTGGAAACGTCCGAGTCACATCATTACACTGTCGAAATTTTGGGAGAACATACGGTGTATGTTTATTAATGGCCCTATGTTAGGTTTTGAATTTCAGGGTGTTACAAAGTTAAATATCGAATTCTATTATTTAATGATTTAGACTTTGTAGCATATACATATTGGGCACCTAATTAATATATTGATCTACCTATGTAAGAAACTTCATTAAATCCTAAAAATAATAATAACTTTTACGAGATCGATTACATCATTACAATTTTTAAAGCATATGGACTAAAATTGTTACTTACTAAAATTGAAGGACTAAATTGTTACAAATCAAAGTTCAAAAACTAAAATTTTTACAGCTTATAGAAAAAGTTGAAAGACCAAAAGTGATTTTTAACCTTTACTATAAAATTCTGCATTCACACAACTGATATGGGCACTATAATTAATTAAATAGAACCATATATATTATTGTTAAATAAGTTTGATTCACAATTAAATGGTTGAGTTGATCAAAGTTTACTAGGTAAAAGAAATGAAAAGAAAAACACTCATTTAACACACATGTAAAGATTAGAAATAGATAGCCTTTATTTTATTTTGACGTTAATATTGATAGGTAAAGACAATGCTACATGAGCATTACCTAAAGTAGCTCATGAAGCTAGAAGTTGACCAGATGAAGAGGCGGGGGGCATTTTTCAAAAGACAAAAGTTCCCAAGATTTAATAGGCTTTCCATGATCTAGAATAACAGCCATATAAAATTCAATATGACTTTGGCTATGTGGAACTACTGGCTCTATTGTCACTTCCACCATAAGGCTGTATTCGATTCCTGTAACGCCCCTACTTTTTCTAACATAAATTCCTCGGGACATTACTACTCATGCATGCATTCGAGGCCCTAAGTGAAATTTAGATAAGTAAAAGTTGATAAATAAAAATCAATTTAATTTGGGATCCCATAGAAATACAAAACGTTTACAAGAAACATAATTAAGTTCGGCCTCTAGTTTCAAAACTCTGTACTACATAAGCGGAAGACAATAATCATTTAAAATTCTTTCTAACTCATGGATGCGGAATTCATGACTTGGTTCCCATGGCTTCTGTAGCGCATCCATGCCACTCGCCTGGTATGCTCTCGACTCTACCTGAAAACATTTTAAAACTAAGAAAACACAACAAAGGTAGAGGGATGAGTATTATAAATACCCAGTAAGTGGGGGTCGGGAAATGCAAACACATGCATATGATTTTCCTTCAAATCTGACCTTTAACATGACTATTGTTCGTGACTTTTAAGATCATAAAACTTTCTGTAATGGGACCTAAATCTTTCTTTCATAAAATCATGACTTTTCTCTTTGGCTATGCGTGGTCAATTGGGTCTACCTGAGTCTTTTCATTTTGAGTCCCTCACAGACTCCTGTAGGTTTGAGTCCCTCACAGACTCCTGTAATATTGAGTCCCTCACAGACTCCTGTAATAATGAGTCCCTCAAAGACTCCTGTAATATTGAGTCCCTCACAGACTCCTGTAATATTGAGTCCCTCACAGACTCCTGTAATAATGAGTCCCTCACAGACTCCTGTAATAATGACCCATAGAGTCTCTAATGCATGTTTTACCATGCATAAGTCCTTAGGAGACCAATTGCCACAGCCTACATGACATGTTCATATACATACAATATGCATGAGGTCCCATCCTTTAAATTCATATACATATACATTCCGGAATGATGCAACAATCACATAAACTCAAGATCATGACATAACTTTCATAATTTTAACTAGAGTCAATCAATCATCAGTAATAAGTACGTTTATTATTTAAGGTGCATAACTAGCACAATAACATAACTGAAACTCTCTATATACAAAAATATACATAGCTGTGTCAAGACTCGTTTTTAAATTCTTTGAAATCATTTCAGCTCGGGTCCTCTCAAACCCTTGAATCATCAAATTCCTTTCTAAACCTTTTGAAAATCATTCACTCGAGATCCTCGAAAAACCCTTTAAAATATTCATTTTCTAAATTCAAGCCCTAAGCATGAGTTTTGGAAATCCACCTTTTGAAAGAAATCCTCAATTTTCATCTTTTAAAACAAATACATATTTCAAGAAATCGTATTCACTTCCCTTTTTAAGATCTTTGGTAGAAAATCCCTTACCTTAGCTCGAAACTCTTTACATTCCGTTCCTAACTCAAGGTTTCGCTTAGTCGTGCTCGATAGACGAATCCCCTAAATCACATTCATCAATTCTTTAGTTAACTTACACAATTAGACACTTATTTTGAATCCAATCATAGTTAGGCTAAATTACCATAGACGGACGCTTAAAACGAACTCGGGAAACGAAACGGAGGCAAATGGCCAGAACTAGGGGAGTGGCGGCGCGTGGCCGGAGCACGGCGGCGCGTGGCGGCGTGTTTCGAGGCGTTGAGGTCAGATCTAAGATGCCCACTCACCGATCTACTCAGAACCGGTCCTAAAACTTCGAAAACCGACCGGAAATTCCCTCAAAAACCCGAACCAAAACACCAAACCAACGGTTTAGCTATAACGCTCATTGCAAGGACATCTGATGGTTGTTACTGTCTCCGGCGGCTTCAAATCGGAGGGTCTGTCGTGCGGAAGTCGGCTTCCCTCAAAGATTTGACGAAGCTCACGGCGCGGCTCCGACGACCAAACACGTCGACAAGCGGCGGAAGCGGTCGACGACCTCTGCGATGTTGAACTTCACTGCTCGACGGCGGCTCGGGTAGGTCCGATCGGTGGCGACTCCGCTCGATCTATCGGCGTTAACGGCGAGGATAAAAGAACATGTGCGGCGGTGAAGCTTCGTGGTGGTCAGACTGCCAGCCGATGGAGCTCTCCGTCTGCGAGGAAAAGGCGTGCGGGTGGAGGAAGGAGAAAAGAGCAAAACGCCTTGAAATCATGCCTCTCTTTGGGGTTAAACCCTAATTCCTTCTCTTTAGAACCTATTTACCAAAAAGCCCTTCCTCTCACACAAAACTACAACAATTACCCTTGAACTTAAATAGATAATCCAACCCAACATATATATGGTTAACTATGTATATATTCTCTTAAATTTTCAAAGCTTAACTTAAACTAGGAAACTTCAAGACCCGATTAATTTAATTTCCATTAAATTAATCCAAGTACAACCTGAGAGGTACTTAAAATCTTGGGGTGTTACAATCTTCCCTCCTTAAGAACTTTCGTCCTCGAAAGTTTCTAATCTTATAATAGTTTGGGAGAGCTTGCTCACACTCGTTCCATTTGGTCACGACGAGTCTTCGATCCTTAAGCAAGAATTAGCACCAGCTGATCCTCAGGTATCACATCTTGGCGTAAACTTAATGCCCAACAGTATCATAACTTTAACTTGAGCTCGTTCTCTTTACTGGAGTCTTTCTACTAAGGCCTACATGAGTGAGGCCCTTGACTCGGATTCTAAAGTTTGGGGAGTTTCAGACTTGAATTCTAATATAGCTCGGGATATTTAGCTTGTATTTCCTTCTCTAGTCCTTTGGTTAGTTTCTTCTGTTTTGTGATTTTAGAATGAAATTCTTTGCTAAAACGGTTCCATTGATGTTGAACCTTAGATTCCTCTTTAAGGTTTGCTGCACCAGCTACTAGCATTCGTTTCAAGGCATGACTCGATCGTACCATCTGACCATCGTTTCCATAACCTTAACACCTTTTTAAGAGATGTGACTTCAAGGCTAAAGTTAGCAACTTTGTTCGGTTGATCAAGACTCTTTAGACTATTGGTTAACCTTTCGCTACTCTCCACGACCTTTTAGTAAACGTTGCCGTGGCAATCTCGCTCACATGCTTACTTAATTAACTTTGGGGCTTTCCACTACAATCCATAGCTCGCTGAAAGTTTTAAGTCATGGTAAGAGTAACTCGAACATAGGTATCCCTTGGTTGTCGTGACACATAATGTGTTCCATGAAACTTTACCAATCTTACTATGAAATTGCTCCGAAAATTTTCGGCAGTATAACGGCATAACTACAACAAAACCAAAATTTTTCTCTAACACCTGTTTGATAGAAATGCACTTCTAAAATCAGACAACCAACCAATCATGCCTCCAAACTTCATTTCAGGTTACTCAGGGTTCAGAAACACACAATACACAGAAATGTTGAACAACCAAAAATAAGTGAAACCAAATTTCTTTAATCGTAAACAATGATTCTTCAAAAACAAAATCATCTGACAATCAGATAGCGACATCAACTTTAAGACAAACTTTTAGAAGAGTGTACTGAAATTCTCTTGACTTACCTTGCTTTAGAGGCTAAACAATCAAAGGCTATCGCATTAAGTGTCAAAGTTTTCATTGCAAGTTCTAGGAGTTAGAATGACCCTTTTAAAAAAAGTTATTTCGAGATACAGCTCGTACTCTATCGCTTTCAATCTTTCCTCAGCTTATGGCACAATCGATGATCATTCATATCACTCCCCTTAATATAACTCAACCGCTAACAACCTCGGTGTTAAGCGATCTCGCGAAAAGGAATTTAGTCTTTTAAAACTCATTCTCCCTTTATCCTTCACTCCCTTGAATATCCTGCTCGAGTAATCACTTGAATATAATGCAATTTTCTTAACACCGGTAGGGTTGGATACTTTACAATGGCATCCACTACATTTCTTAACTTTTCCGACCCTTTTGTCATGAAACTCTAACGTTCAAACCTTGAATACGAATACATTATTTAACACCTCTAGACTTTGAACTTTTCCAGAATTACAATATTCCTTTGCTAAGGTCCTACTCGCGAACTCAGTTGTTCAAGGTTTCTTGAAAGACTTTTGCCTCGTAATGTCTACCCTTTCCTCCCTTTGTCCAAACTACTCCTTTTTGATAACGCGCAAGTGAGTCTTATCTTGACAAAGATTCCTTTAAGCCCTACAACCTGAACTCGGACACTTCCTTTCTAATATCACTCACCTGAGGTCACATACTCGTCTTTTCTTAGCTTTACAAATTTCCTCATGCTCATCTTTTGAAATTTACTTGAGCACTTAACTCCTTAGTGACCTTTCGACTACTTCCATATCTCAGGACTTACTCTTCCCTCCTTATGCTTAAAGCAATCCTTCCGAATTGTCATTTCTGCCCCTTCTTAGGCTTGGTTTAACTACAACGTCTCCGACAACTTTATCCCAACAATGATTTACCTTTTTCTTGAGCGCTGAATCCATCAAGCCTATAAACCTTAGGGCATTTAAGTAAAATCTCTACCACCTCCATGATGTTCGTAAAGTGATTTGAAAGTTGTCTCGGAATATCTAATCCCTGGTTCATGACGGCGTTAGCTTGACTCAAAAATCATCTTAAGGAACACTTTGTGCTCCTCGTCTTCGGTGGAATAGGTCGTTCGTTCAAACACGAAGAGATTTATTCTTAGCAACAACTGTCTTCCACTTCTCACTTATTATGCACGAGCATAAGGATACACCTTTCTCCCTTACGCACCCCCTTAATGCCCCTTATGGCGATAAACTACTATTAACTCTTACATGGAAGGTTATGTACCTATACTTGAGTTCTTTTACTTTACTGGAGCATTCTAAAAGAAGTATTATAATTTACTGTTACTCTCTACTTTTAATTTCATACTTAAGTCTGTCTCTTGTGTTAGGGGTAACTTTAAAAGATAAAACCTTCCTTATCTAACACTAACGCATTGTTCCTCGTGCTTACTCTCCTTAAACTTGGCCTTCTTCTTTTAGTAAGATTAAGAACTTTCTCAACTATTTGTACTCGTTTGGTTATAAAGTCAAGTTCACTAAAACTTCTCTTAAGAAACCATCAACCTAGTCTTTACTAAAGGAACCTTATAGTTTCATGTTTCTAATGGTCGCTCGACCACTACCACTATACACTTTACTAATTGAAAGAAGTTCCTCAGCTTGACTGCTATATAAAGAAGAAGAGATTCAAAGCACTCCCCTCTATTAGCTGAATCCTCTCTCCTTAACCCTCTGGTTGGGGAAGAGGAAACTTTACTACATAAGAGTTCAAGTTTAACACCTCATGTTATCTCTTTCAAGTTGTACACATATATCTAGCCCAACAGGTAGAGATTTGTGGCAAGGTTCCTTATACACATTCCACAAGCTTGATTACACAAGTGATCATATAAATGTCAACTCGTGCACAAGTTTCTGGAGTCCCGACAATCAATTCTCTTGTTCTCAAACTAAAACTTTAACTCCTTACTTTTCCTCTTTATACTTGTCTTTATTGAGCTTATTTAGTTTATGGCATCGCTTTTGAAACTTCGTATCATGCCTATCTGCAGTAACACATTAATTTTGTATATCCCTGTGGCTTTCCCCTCAGAGCAATGGTATAAATAAAATCGAAGTGTTTCACGTATTTTGAAAAAGACCAATTTTCATCTCAATATTAACAATCTATTTTTCCCTTTACATCTCGAGCCCATTTTCAAAACACTTTTGCTCTCTTTACTTTTCAACTCCTTAAATACATTAGTTATGCAATCACTTGAAGGTGAAGGGACTTTATTCAGGAACCAACAAGTCGAACACTCCAAAGTGGTACGTTTACTAAATCTCATACCTTTCTATCCAATTGATCCAGCATGTATGAATGAGACTACTAACCTCTTACCGAACACATTCTAACTTTGTACTTCTCATGAGTAGTCTTAACTTTTATTTTTGAAAGCTATGCTTAAGTAATCTAGTTGCTTAGCAACCCTTAACACTCTAGTCTCTTAAGTCTTACTCTTCACTCCCTTTGTCAAAGCGGATCTTTTAACAACCCTCAATATGTGCTTTATGGCTATAAAACTTCATTTTTAGCGTGAACATCCTTAAATAAATCATTTTCCTTTCTATCGTCAAAAGCAGGGATCACATGTATTCTCTTTCCTTTCGGCGTAAGATCACGTCAACTTTACGACATATACGCATATAGATTCACATATAAGCATTTCCTTTATGCATTTCCTTTTTCATAGACATATAGTTTAGCTCATACATTCTCATTCTTTCTTAGTTTGGAAATTCATCAAACTTGATTTTTATATAAAAGTATCTTTACATAGAATACTAAATTTTCTTTTCATGAACAATAAAACTTTTAATTCGAAGGCATACCTGGCGGTGACTGGAGTTGCTACTTAGCCATGGGATACTTGTTGCTTACTCTGTAAGCGAGTCTACAAGACCTATAACCTTGGGCTCTGATACCAACTGTAACGCCCCTACTTTCTCTAACATAAATTCCTAGGGACATTACTACTCATGCATGCATTCGAGGCCCTAAGTGAAATTTAGATAAGTAAAAGTTGATAAATAAAAATCAATTTAATTTGGGATCCCATAGAAATACAAAACGTTTACAAGAAACATAATTAAGTTCGGCCTCTAGTTTCAAAACTCTTTACTACATAAGCGGAAGACAATAATCATTTAAAATTCTTTCTAACTCATGGATGCGGAATTCATGACTTGGTTCCCATGGCTTAGCGCATCCATGCCACTCGCCTGGTATGCTCTCGACTCTACCTGAAAACATTTTAAAACAAAGAAAACACAACAAAGGTAGAGGGATGAGTATTATAAATACCCAGTAAGTGGGGGTCGGGAAATGCAAACACATGCATATGATTTTCCTTCAAATCTGACCTTTAACATGACTATTGTTCGTGACTTTTAAGATCATAAAACTTTCTGTAATGGGACTTAAATCTTTCTTTCATAAAATCATGACTTTTCTCTTTGGCTATGCGTGGTCAATTGGGTCTACCTGAGTCTTTTCATTTTGAGTCCCTCACAGACTCCTGTGGGTTTGAGTCTCTCACAGGACTCTGTAATATTGAGTCCCTCACGGACTCCTGTAATAATGAGTCCCTCACAGACTCACAGTAATAATATTGAGTCCCTCACGGACTCTGTAATATTTAGTCCTCACAGACTCTGTAATAATGAGTCCTCACAGACTCTCTGTAATAATGACCCATAGAGTCTCTAATGCATGTTTTACCATGCATAAGTCCTCGAGAGACCAATTGCCACGACCTACATGACATGTTCATATACATACAATATGCATGAGGTCTCATCCTTTAAATTCATATACATATACATTCCTAATGATGCAACAATCACATAAACTCAAGATCATGACATAACTTTCATAATTTTAACTAGAGTCAATCAATCATCGATTAATAAATCGTTTATTATTTAAGGTGCATAACTAGCACAATAACATAATCAAACTCTCTATATACAAAAATATACATAGCATTGTGTCAAGACTCGTTTTTAAATTCTTTGAAATCATTTCATTTCAGGTCCTCTCAAACCCTTGAATCATCAAATTCCTTTCTAAACCTTTTGAAAATCATTCACTCGAGATCCTCGAAAAACCCTTTAAAATATTCATTTTCTAAATTCAAGCCCTAAGCATGAGTTTTGAAATCCACCTTTTGAAAAAGAAATCCTCAATTTTCATCTTTTAAAACAAATACATATTTCAAGAAATCGTATTCACTTCCTTTTTAAGATCTTTGTGAAAAAATCCCTTACCTTAGCTCAAACTCTTTACATTTCGTTCCTAACTCAAGGTTTCGCTTAGTGTGCTCGATAGTCGAAATCCCTAAATCACATTCATCAATTCTTTAGTTAACTTACACAATTAGACACTTATTTTGAATCCAATCATAGTTAGGCTAAATTACCATAGACGGGCGCTTAAAACGAACTCGGAAACGCGAACGCGAGGCAAATGGCGGGCGGGGGAGTGGCGGCGCGTGGCGAGCACGCGGCGGCGCGTGTGGCGGCGGCGTGGCGGCGTGTTTCGAGGCGTTGAGGTCAGATCTGAGATGCCCACTCACCGATCTACTCAGAACCGGTCCTAAAACTTGAAAACCGATCGGAAATTCCTAAAAACCCGAACCAAAACACCAAACCAACGGTTTAGCTTATAACGCTCATTGCAAGGACATCGATGGTTATTCTGCTCTCGCGCTTCAAATCGGAGGTGCGGCGTGCGGAAGTCGGCTTCCCTCAAAGATTTGACGAAGCTCACGGCGCGGCTCCGACGACAAAACACGTCGACAAGCGACTGGAAGCAGATCGACGACCTCCTGCGATGTTGAACTTCAGCTCGTTCGACGGCGGCTCCGGGTAGGGTCCGACTGGTGGCGACTCCCGCTCGATCTGTCGGCGTTAACGGCGAGGATAAAAGAACATGTCGCGGCGGTGAAGCTTGTGGTGGTCGATCGCGGCCGATGGAGCTCTCGTCTGCGAGGAAAAGGCGTCTGGGTGGAGGAAGGAGAAGAGCAAAACGCCTTGAAATCAGTGCCTCTCCTTTAGGGTTAAACCTAATTCCTTCTCTTTAGAACCTATTTACCAAAAAGCCCTTCCTCTCACACAAAACTACAACAATTACCCTTGAACTTAAATAGATAATCCAACCCAACATATATATGGTTAACTATATATATATTCTCTTAAATTTTCAAAGCTTAACTTAAACTAGGAAACTTCAAGACCCGATTAATTTAATTTCCATTAAATTAATCCAAGTACAACCTGAGAGGTACTTAAAATCTTGGGGTGTTACAATTCCTTTGTCTACGATGAGAGATTCACCCCGAACCACTCGAACGAACGTCCATATTGCCCCTAGGAGGCCTTGTGTAAACTTTGTCACTGCAAACCTTCCCATCTGCACCACATATGGACTATTCTCATCGATTGGACGATTATGATTCGACTCTTCAAGTCCTTGATGGGTGACTATACTATAAACCATGGTTTAAAGCTAAACTAAGAAGATTTTATGCTGGTTGTTTTCTCTTGGCTTAAATTGGCAGTTTGATATTTATAGACTTGTATTCTTGAACCGTTCAATAGTAAAATTTGATGCAGTAGAATTTTTCTCATCCAAAGAGAGGGCCAATCAGATAACTTGGAATATATCAAATCCTTTCTTTTTACAACACTCTTTGTTTTCTTAATCTAATATTCCATCTAATTTAGCGTGTAGTTTAGGTAAGATAACATGATCTTTTACTTGCTTTGACATCACCATTTCTGTTTAGGAAAAAGTAATCATTTGGTAGCACAAACTCAACAAAAGTTGTTCTATGCCACAATTATAAGAATTTTTAGATTTTTCGATGGAATATTTATTGATATTGTGTGTTTGGTGCGAAAAAGTAGGTTCTGACGATGCATTTTTTCCATCGGCATTTTCAAGAAAGGTGGATGATACAATATGGCAATCGAAATTACTCATGAAATCCCAACGTTCTAAACTAAGTTTTCGGGATTTCCCACGAAAAGCCGATGGTCTAATTGAACTAAGTGATACATTTTAGGGTTGGAAAAAGTCAAAATTCTTGTTGTGTTATTCTCGTTATTTAAAGTTTGAGATTAAATAAAGGTGATGTAGATGATAAACTCCAACAAAACAGAACAACCATGTAGCATTTGAGATTGGGTTTGTAGACATAAAACTCCAAATACCTATTTCAAACACTAGATGAGGTATAATAATGCATGCAGTACCCCAAACACAGACAATTATAATCCCACACCTAACAATTTTGCACTCATCACGAACTACTACAGCTAAAATTATTATAGCCTACTTAGTATCCTAAACAATCTCTAAAGATTTATGTAATTATTTTATTCATATATAGAGTGAAAAATATACTTTATAGTTAAATCTTAAATTTTTTTTTTAATTTATGGAATTTAAATTACCAAAGTGTTCTCCATATAATTTTGAGGGAAACAAGTTAATGAAGTTGAAGTGAAAGGGATATATGCTAAATTCCTTAGAGGTAATGTTCAACATTCTCATAAGATGGATATCAAGATTACTTTATTTATTTTATAGCAATGTAGGGTGTTCAAGCATCTTGAGAATATTCGGTGTCCTAAGATACAGACGTTTATGCATCATGAGAGTGATCAAACATCCTAGGATATCAAGATGTCTAAAAATCTTGAGATGCCCAAACATCTTAGAATGCTTATACTGTATATCTAAAGACGAAGATTTTGATGCCCCGATTCAAGAGGTTTCTAAGATTTCAATATAGTAGGGAATTATTTATTAGCGTTTTTGCCTATTTTCTTTTACGTATATTTTATTTCATCAAAATTCTGTTCTCACATTTTAAATTTTATAATTAAAATAAATCTATGAATGCATTCACTAATAAACCACTCTAAAAAGATTAATAGTTATATTTATATGTTTCATTGACATAAAATAAACTCCATTTAAATGATATGATATATACCTCAATTTATTTTCTAGTTGAAATTTAAAATGAAATTATTTATTTATTTTCATATCCAACAACGATATCCAAAAATTTTTGTTTTTCAAAAAATTACCGTTGATATTATCTCCGAAAATTTTCTCTATTTTAAGCTGCCATATACATAATCGACTAAAAACTACTACAAACCATATAATTTAATTCTTTTAAAAGAAGTTCATTTCTAAATCTTTTATAAAAATGATACACAAAATTACATATAAAATTAATACAAACTTAATTGATAAAATCTTTAAAAAAAATAAATTATTTAAGACAAAATGTTATACATGCTCATATTATATTAAATGAGCATATAAAATTATTTGAAAATATTGGAATAATACATCATTATAAAATATATTCATAAAAATCTTGAAAAAAGGCATTACCATTCTAGTATTCTTGGGCATCGTAATAAATTTCTCCACAAAACAAACATGTGTTATTTAAAAGATGCTAGACAACTATATTCATAGACATCTAGAATTTTGGGCATCTAGAGACGTCAAACATCCTGATCTTCTAAAAATAAATGGCACCTTAATCTTTTCAATTAATTTTGATATATGTTCGAGTAATCTTCTTCCACAATATTAAGGCCCCATTTTAGTTTTTGATTTTTGTTTTTGAAAATTACGCCTATAAATACTAATTCAATTTATGAGTTTGTATGTTTTGTTTTTCAACTTTTTAGATATGTATTTTCAAAAGCCAAGCCTAATTTTATAAACTAAAAGAATTAGTTGTCAAGAACTTTTTTGTTTTTAGAATTTAGCTAGAAACTCAAGTGTTTCTTTAAGACAGATGGAAATCATTTTAGAGAACACAAAACTTGTAGATCAATTGGGAAAAAAAAAACCACACTTTTTAAAAACTAAAAATTAAAATTAATATTGTGTTTGATAATAATTTGGTTTTTGGTTTTTGGTTTTTCAAACTTAAGCCTATAAATACTACTTCAACGTATATGGGTTGCTTTACTTTGTTATCTACTTTTAACTTATCTTTTCAAAAACCAAGTAAGGTTTTAAAAAACTAAAAAAAACTACTTTTTAAAATTTTGTTTTGTTTTTGAATTTTGCTAAGAATTCAAACGTTTTCCTAAGGAAGATGAAATTCATTATAGAGAAATTGAAAGAAAACAAACATAATTTTCAAAAAAGAAAAAATAAAAAATCAAATAGTTATCCAACAGAGTCTAAATGATTATCAAACGGAGGTTAAATTATCTAATAATAAGTCAAAGAAGTTATAGTTTGCTACCTATGCTTAGTCTCCACCTATTTTTCCCACTTTGCAGCTAGTTGGGATACTTCACATGTGATAAAAAATCAGATTGCTTGTGATATTTTAAATCTTTATTGTTTTACTTTCATGTGCCTTCTTTAAAATGTGGGTTTGGTTCATATATGGTTCATCCTTAATTTCTATAATCTCTCCAACCAAACAGAAGGTTATAATAGGCAGAAATCCCCATTTAAAATTTTCAACACAACCCTAAATCTTTAAAAAGCAAAAGATGATGGATAAGAAGTTATTTACATCATAGAAAGGTATATATATTGAAAAGAAGGTATAAAAAATTCATGTCATTTGGAATCCAATTCTGGTCCAATCACTTGACCAGAATTACCTTCTCATTAATTCTCTATAAATCACTTGAAATCGAGGTCTTAAATTTTCTCAAAATTATAAATGGTCAAACTTCCATTTTATTTCAGGGAAGTAGACATTGGACTATAATGTTGGAAATAGAAATTTATGAGATAATCAATATAAATACATTAGTAAATTAAAACAACAACAAAATGAGAGATGAGAAAGACACAGTAATTTTTAGATTGAAGCATGTTGATAGAAGTTGTGAGAAGATATGCACTGAATTATTTGACACTTTATCTCAAACATATAACAAATCTTCCACAAGCCTTCTATGTATCTAAACCTTTTAAAGAATCCTCGATTTGTTTGTGTGCTCAAAATCAAAATCGATAATACCTAAGAAATTTTTGTTTTTCAGAAAAGTGAAAGTGAAACCCCTCCCCCTGTAAAGATCCTAAGGGGTTCGTTTGGACACTTGTTTTTGATTTCAAATCCAAAACCATGTTTGGCTCTATGAGTTCAAAATCTCTATTTTGGATTTTGAAACATAACTCATGGACTACAACAGTGCAACCCTATGGATTTGTGTCATTTTTTCTTATTTTATTTGTCATCTTCCATTTTCAAATGACTACTTGAATAATGTTTATATGAAAACTTACGCCAACTACATTGGTGTCCTAACCACCATTACCTTCAAAGAAAATTCCACCGACCCAACCACTGTTGACAACTACCTCCAAAGACAATTCCGATGACCATATTGGTGACCCAGACTATCGCCCGACGACTACCTCTGTCGAAAACTCCGATGACCACACCGGCGACTTGACCACCTCTAACTACTACTTTCGACGACCATTCAAGAGACCTGTATACACCTACCCCAACAAACCTAACTTTCCCACAACAAGCACTCGAAAAACCACCTCGGCGGCCCAACCACCGGCAACTGATAACTCTCAAATAGAGAGTACTTATCTATATTCTTGCTACTAAATTTTACATTATTGTGCTTCATGTGTTGCCTTTTAGCCCTTTCTACTCCTAAATTTTGTATGTTGCTTATGTTTTGATTATTACTTGATCTAAGCATTAGCAATAAGTGAAATTATGATATTTTTGTCTTAAGCGAGCTATTTTTCTTGGTTAGGAATAAGAAAGTTGAAAAGATAAGATTTGGGAAAGCTAAATAGTATTCTGAAAACTTTGTTCAATGAGCTAGAAGATTGCTTTTGTAACACCCCAAAATTTTAACCACTCTACTAGGGATGTTACTCCAAATTACATTGCTTGCGCTGAAAATTCGGCATCATAACGACATAACTAGGACTATCCCGAAAAATTCCTATCATCCGAATAAGAAAAGCACTTCCAAAACACTCTCACGAGGGTACCCAACTTCCACCAAACTTGATAAACATACAAGTGGGCTCCAGTCCCCGGAGTTCACAAACAACCACAACCTAAAACATGATTTTTACATGGATTGTTAAATCGACATGCATTTTCAATTTGAGCATACTTTCTTAACAAGTACTACCGAACAACAAAGTTAAACTTCCATACAAAGTACTCGAAAATTACAAGCTAGGTAAAGAACGCAGATGAAGTATAAAAAAGTCAAGAAAACAACTCTATCTAAGCCTAACAAATCCTTCCATAGCTTTGTAGAAGCCTCGCCAAATCTAGTCATCTCATTGTTTCACCTTACTGTAGTCAAAACACACAAAACGAGGGGTGTATAAAAATACTCGATGCAGTAGCCCACTTCCTCCAAAGTAAAATACAGACAAAAGGGTCACGCCTTAAACCTAGCTAAAATACAACACACGCCCGCGCCCCACGACTTCCACATACCTTCCGACCCTAACTTGTTCAAATTCTACCCTTCCCTACCCTTGGCTTCGGACTAAGTTGGTGTCAATAAGCGGTGCTCCGCCCACAAGCTCATGACCACGGGTGTCCCGGGCCTCATCTACGGTGATGGAACGTGTGCTACCCTCTGCGCAACTCGGGAATCACTCCTAAAGCCTCAATCTAGGACGAGGAATGTATCCAGCGCCCCTATGTCTCAAGAATCTCTCCATGAACAACGATCAAGGGCAAGGAACGTATCCGTTATCCCTTGCACTCTAGGAAATCACTCCCAGAGCCACTCGACTAGATGGAGGACAACCCAACATCCCATATCTAACTCGCCAACCTAGAGTCTAACCCATCTAAGGGTTACACGGGGATCTTAGCCTCACGACATGATCGGTTGTGTTAACTACTTCTCTTATACCACACAAGTGCCTCTTCGGGCCATCACGGTACTAAGCATATGATCTACACAAGCCTATACTTGAGGGTACATACAACAACATTCATCATGCCTAATACTTCACCACGAGACCAACATCATACATAACGTGTAACTTCAAGCTCAAACATGTGAGAATAAACAAGCAAGAAAATACACTTTCAAAGGGCCTAAAACAAACCACTTCTACGATCCGGACCATTCAATCACCATGGACACAATCGAAAAAAAGCTACAAAATCTCTAGCATACATGTGCGATGTCATCCCTAAGCCCTAATAGTCTTGTTTGATTTCATTTCGATTTGGGAATTTTTGGGGTTTTAGATCTAATAGTCTTGTTTGTTGTTAACAAGGTAGATTGAATATTTCCAATTCCTTTTAAAATTTCTTATCATTTGGTATCATAGCCTTAGGCTCAAGATCGAGATATATGTTTCCTTTGTGTTTATATTGAATTTGTTTTGAATTTTCATGTTTTTGTTTTTTTTTTTTTATTTTTCAAACTGTATCGGTTTCGTAGTCTCTGAAAAGCACCTAAAAGTTATATTTCTGCAATTTTTTCATCTTGGTGTCTTCATCATCGTTGTAGATCGGGTCTAAACTTAAACTTTGTCATCTATGAGATTTTTAATTCAAATTTCTTGAGGGTAAAAGTATGCATTTTTACAATGATTCTAAAAAAATTGCTATATCCGAGAACATGAGTTCTTGTTTGGTTCTTGCTATTTTTGCCTCTAAAGCATGCTCAATCCGAAAATTTCCAATTAGATTTTATCATTATGTTTAAATTTAACCATTTGGTATTTAATCATTGATGTTACACTTTGAAAGTTTGAAAAGTTGGCTAAAACATATTAAATATGGGCAGTTACATTTCTGCACATTGAATTTTCTATCCATTAGTTTCAAATTGTAACTCATATGTTTTAAAAGGCCAACTATTTGTTTTAAATAACAATTCTTTTATTTAAAATTCCAACCATTGTTCTTAATTTGTGAGAGTTACATATCTTGTTCTTAATTTTTCTACCCTTAGATAAATTTTTCATAGATTAATCATTCTGAATTTTTCTTTTCATAAGCCTAGTTTTGCTTGTTTGTATTCAAAGTGTGTTAATCCATGGGATTGCAAATCTTGGCTTCGATAGATCAAAAAAACATTGAGCGGTAAGAATGAGAGCTTATATAGTTTGATTTGTGAAAATGAGTGCAAACACAAGTGATCTACGTTTCCTTGAGTGTAAACATGTGAGAGAGTGTTGTGAGTTTTTCGTGTTTTCTTAACATGGTTTTGCAAAGAATATTTCACAAGTAGATTCGAGGACGAATCTTTTTGAAGAAGGGAGAATGATATGAACCAAGGCATCTCATGAAGTCCCATTAAATGAAGTCAAGTTCATGGAAGTTTAACATAAGTTGCTAAACATCATTTATTAAAGAACAACAAGCTTCATTTATGGGACAAGGGCTTCAAGATACTTCAAGATGTGCTTCATTTACTATTGGATGGTTACAAAGAGTTATAAAGATAATAAAGAGACATCATTCTCGGTTTATGGCTAATTTGATGTAAATTTCAGTTTTAAAGTCTTGTTTTCAATGTTTTAGGTTACAAAATAGTTAGTGGCATTATGGTATTGATGGGAATATGCGTTACAACCCTTAAATTGCCATAGGTTATTTTGAGGGTTCAATTTTGAAGGCTATAAATAGTCACATGTAATCCATGGGAAAAAGAAAGATTAAGAATGTAATCAAAAGAGGCCTTTGTGCTTTTTATAACCTTGAGCTATGTTTTTGCAATTCTATGTAGATTAGGTTGCATGCTTAGAATCATTCAAGCTTGACTTGATCAATCTTGCTTGTGGAGTGATTCGAATCTCATACAAGTTCTCTTGCCTTGAGATATTTGATCGACAAGGTAATCCGATTTACTTTTCCTTGAGTTGATTTTCAAAATTTGTTTTGGGGTCTTTGAGATTGAGTTATCTAAATGTCTTGTTTCTTTAAGCAAGGTTGTTAGATCCAATTGTCAAGGATTACTTAACATTTTGACATTAGAATCTTTGGCTTCTTTGATTTCATTTTGAATTTGAGATTTTTTTTTGTTTTGTGATCTAATAGTCTTGTTTGTTGTTAACAAGGTAGATTAGATTTTCAATTCCTCTTAAATTTCTCATCACCTACA